>VXBN01017340.1:109271-189015 GCA_013397395.1 Sinosuthora webbiana | reverse complement strand
TTTTTTTTTTTTTTTTTTTCTCCTTTTTTTGGTTTGGTTTTGGTTTTTTTGTTTGTTTCTTTGTTTTGGGTTTTTTGATTTTTTGGTTTTTGGAGTTTTTTAGTTTGTTGGGGGGTTTTGTTTGCTTTTTGTTTGCTTTTTGTTTGTTTGTTTTTTGTTTGTTTTGGTTTGTTTTTTTTTTTTTCCCCTAGGAAAAGACCACTGCAATTTTCCAAATTCCAGTTTGCAATCAGCACATGCTGAGTGTTTGAGCTGAAAAGCCTTTCCCTGAGAGGGAGTACATTTTATATTTAAGTGGCAGAGAGAACCTGGTGGGATGAACACGCCATTGACAATACAAAACCTGAACAGCTGAGCTTAAAGCTCGGAGGGATTTTGTCCAGTTTTTAAGTACAAATCTCTCCCCCTGACACCCTGCTGGTGGGGACAATCTGGAAAGCACAAAGAGACAATAGGTCAAGAGTTAAACTCCCCAGCTCAAAAAGCAACAGGGTACATGATCCAAAGGCTGCACTGAGACATCCAGGAGGAATAAACTTCCTCGAAAAGCCACCTTGGTTAAGAGAAATAAAACAGAGACTGCAGCAACCCAGCCACTGCTTCCAGCACTGACTCTCCTCACTGCATTTCAATATCCCAGCCAGCATGGACGTGTTGGTTTACACCCCTAGTGCTGCTCCTCTCCAGCTGCTCAGGATGGATTTTTGATATCCCCATCCCAAGAAACACTGCACACAACTTCTTTTCCGTAGTGTCGTCCACACTGAGAGGGAAAACAGCTTGGGAGCACTTGGTGGCATTTCCCCTTGGCTGGGAGAGGCAGGGATGGCACCTGGGGAATGCCCAGGCCGTGGTGCCAGCACAGGCAGTGTCAGCAGCTCTGCCCCTCAGCCCCTGTGCTGGGCTCACTCCTGGGGTGCTGCTCTCTGCTCTGTGCTGGGGAGGCCACTGGGAGGTGAATTTTAGGAATGAGGGACCTTAGAACCCAAACTGCAACATGAGCTCCCCATGATGCCTTTTTGGGACTACCTGAAAGCAGAGGCCAGATAAAATTAAGGCAATAAAAAACAGTTCTATGTATTGAAGGGCCTTCATTTTGAGCAGACAAAGCCCCCCCAGGGGCTACACCCAAAATGGACAAAGGGTCACGGGTTTTCACACTTTTATAAGTTTGGTCCATTTGCATATTGGGGGTCAATCTTCCAATTACATCTTCAGCTCATTAAGTAATTTACCCCAAATTTGCTCCCCCCAACTCACTTCTGTTTCCATCTCTCAGGCCTGAGGCAGTGAGGTGTCCTTGATCCCCAGGCCTGGAGAGGAATTGTTGTGTCTGACCAAAATGGGGAAGCAGCGGCTCACACTGTGTGTGGGGTTTGGAGTTCTACACTAAAGAATTGCAGGGTTACAAATATATGAAAAATATACTAGCTAAAATCCTAAGGCATCATTTCCCTCAGAGCTAAAAGTCACTCCAGGAGTGGGTGAAGAAGCAAATGGTGAGGTTTTATATAGCTGCACACACGTGTACACCTTGAGCTCCTCGAGGCTGCTCTCAGAAATGGCTCTGAAATGTCTCAAAAATAGGAGCAGGGTAATTGCAATGTATATTCTAATAACTGCAGCTATAATAACACCCCCTCCTCCCCACTTTCCTCTTTAGGGGTGATCTGCCAAAATGAGGAACAAAATTACTGTGTCTATTCAGCAAATCCTTACTGACAAAATCTTTAAGAGTTGACGAGAGTAATACACTGAAAATTAGTTTACAAGTGTTTCAAGTTTCAAGAAATCAATCAAAATCAAATTAAGTTCTGAAGACGCTGTCTGTAGCGTTTAAGGAAAATAGAGATCAGCTGCAGCAACGTGAGGTGAGGGGCACAACTTCTGAGACTTGGGTCTGCTCTGCCCCCTCTCCTGGCTCAGGGTAGAGCCACGAGGATTTGCTGATGCTCTGGGTAACCTGCTGAGTGTGGGGACTAACAAGAAGAAACCCAGGTTGTGATCCACAACAGAGTCCTCAGTGTGGCACTTCCCATCCTAAACCTGCGTGTTAACCAGTGGGACATGAATTGGGGGTTGCAGATGCAGAGATGGGTTTCTCTCCTGCTCCCTGATTGTTTCTTACATTCTTGCATTTCTTACATACATTCCCAGTGAGAGATAGAGAAAAAAAAATAAAATTAAGCTCATAAATATTGTCATCAAGGAGGAAAATCCATTTATAAAGCAGATCTGTTGCAGAAGCTGGCAGCATCAAGCCTGGGCTAACCTCAAGCAGGGGCAAGGGCAGAGTTCAAGTCCATTTAGCATCGAAAGTTCTTCGTGTTTCCTCCTTGGCTGCGTGATCTCAAATAACTGAACCCTGTGCTGGCCTTGGTGTCAGTGAAGAAGCCTGGGACTCCATGTCTTCTCGAGAATCTGTGAAAAAGCAAATGGTGTGAGAGTTTGTGGTGTTCCTGAGCGAGCAGAGCCTTTCTGGGGAAGCAGGAGCGGGGCTTGCTCAGAGGTGTTGTCTTCTCTGCCCTTCATCCATATGGTACCCTGACCCCGTCCTGGCCCAGCAGATCCAAGAGCTGGTGACCTACAAATCCTCAGCCATCTGCTTTGCAAATTCAGCCTCCACCCAGCTCTTCTGCCTTGCTGTTTCAGCACTCACTCGGAGTGAATGGGCTTGCTTGAGGTTTCCAATTATGTCTTACTTAATTATATTCCTCCTTGGGGTCCTAGAGGCCCTGGAAATTTTCCCCCACTCTGTCTTTTCCCATAACTGTGAGTCAACAGTTCAATTATAGTCTCTTTATACAGGCATGAGAATTTGTTTCTTGGGCAAAGTTCCTTGATAAGATGATATGCTACATAAATGTCTCTAGCAAAACACATTTCACAGCGAATTTATCTCTGCACAACTTCCCCGCCTTTACAGCACCTTATCATTCCAAGACGTCTCAAGGCACTTTCCAAAAGGTGTGCAATAATAATACTTCACAGTTAGACACAGCCTTTCACGGGGATATCTCAGGGCTGTGTGCAGGGGAGCACTCAGCTCCATCAAACAGCTGGGAGCGCCGAGGGCAGGGGCGTGGGGGAGAACTGCCCCGAGGAATAAGGGACATGCAGGGTTTGTGCTGGAGCCCAGCACACCAGGAAGCCTCCCCTTTTCCCCTGAAGTTCTCACAAGTTCCACCAGTGCTGGGAAGCAGCCGGGCTGTGGGGAGGAAATGCGTCCTTGTGCTGTGGCCTCAGCTCCCTGTCTACCCCATTTACCCCACACCCCAACACGTGGGTGTTGTGCAAGGAGTAAAATCCTCCAGAGCTGCAACTGGCAGAAGCTTTGTGATTTGCTTTGTGTCTATTCCTGAAGACAGCTGTGCTCTGACAAGGATCCTGGCCTGGAGCAGAGCTGAGTAAGGACCCTGTTTTATCTGGGGGACAGAGCTCGGAACACGGCTGGGATTTCCCAGGAGAGGAATCCAGATCCAGGCCCTGGCACTGGGCATTCCCTTCCCCACCACACATCCCCCCTGCCTTGTGTTGTGCTGCCTCCCATCATCCTGGTGTCCTTGGCTCCAGCCCTGCCTGTCACCTTCCTCCTCGTTCCATCACATTCAGAAACCTCTCCCGTCCCTCCTCCTCCCTCCCAGCCCAGCTTATATCATCAAAAAATCACTTTGGCACCTTCCCTGTCAGCAAGCGGCTGTTTATCTGCTATATCATTGAAAAGATCTCCAAAGCCAGGCTTGGAAAACAGCCCTTTTTTTATTTGATGCAGGATCATCTGAAAGGAGGATGAGAGGCAGTGAGAATATGTTTTCCTTGTACAGATCAATATGAGTTTAACCTTCCCCCACAGCAGGGCCTGCCTGCCCACCTCCTTAGCTCACGTATTCCTTCCTCCTTCCCTCTTTGCTGTCCCTTCCTGCATCCCAGTGTTCCCAGCACTGCTGGCACGTGGACCTCTTGGTCCTCTGTGCATCAGGGCAGCATTTCTGCCTCGCCAGAGCAGGTCCTTTTGGTCCAGGGAGGGGTTTCCTTGTCAGCCAACTCAGAGACTCAGCCACCCCACTGATTTCTGATCCTTTTGGTCTCCTCCTTGCTCCACTTCCTTACAGCTCCCGTGCTGTACCCGACACAGAACTCCTCTTCCAGCTGTGGGGAGTCACTAAATGAATTTCCCATCTCTTCCCTTTCTTCTCCCCCTCTGGGGAAGAAACAATGGTGTCCTTCTCTCGTGCCCCCTTCACCTCTGCCAGTGGCAGATTTACTCCCCTTGGCTTCCTGGCAGCTGCTGCAGCTGCAGCCCTGAGCAGGGATCTGGCATCTTCCTGTCCCATTCTCGCTGTGCAGCATTCCCAGGGGGACCAGAAATAGGGAGGGGAGTGGTTTGGGTCCTGTGGTGCAGCTCTGAAGGCCCAGGGGCAGTTTAAGAGCCACTCTGATAACGGATCAATATTATCACTTTATACACAGGGAGGAACATTTCGGCGGGAGGACACACCCATGGTGGCACCAGGAGGTCACTTTCTCCTGCCTCACAGGTCACAGATGTCTTTGTTAGCAGGGAGAAAGCCTGAGGCAGGGTGAGCACAACGATGGTCCGTGCTGCTCTCACCTGACACCTACAGACCAGCCACCACTCAGCAGGCTTAGCCAGCCACGGGAACCAGGGCCAAATTCATTTCTAAAGAAAAAGGGAAAAGCCTGAGTCCTTTCTCAGCCCAAAATCCAGCAGCAAACCCCATCCTGCTATTCACACCCTGAGACAGAGAAGCACTTCTCTCTCCTCAGGAGATGGGAGGGGAGCAGACAGGTTGTTACTATAATAGCAGGAAGGACGCCCACCACTGTGCTAAATGATATATTTGTATGTGCCAGGTAACGAGAGACTGCTCCTGTTCCCAAAGCACTGACAGCCTGAGGGAGAAATGCCAGCACCTCCTCCAAGGTCACAGGGATGGCATCCTGGTTTCAGCCAGCACAGGGGAAGAGTCACTCCCTGTTCACCTCCTGCTTCAGAAGGAATGTGCTTAGCTGGGCTCTGAACCCATTGGTTGCCTTGTCCAGACTCAGGGGATGACATTTATTTATTTAGACAGACAGGGAGAGTGACCAGTCCACAATCCTGGTCCTTCATCCCCTACCCAGGGCCCTCTTCCTGCAAGAAAAGAGCAGGGAAAGCATCCCTGCAAAGTTAACAAAGGAGCAAGAGGGATCCCGAGGGCCAACGGGCAGTTTAAAGTCTCACACACAAAAAAAAAAGAAATTAAAAATGCAAAAACTCGAGCTGATGTGTTCTGTCCACATCCAGCCTAACCCAGGTGCTGCCAGAGATGAGATGCTTTTGCAGATAAAGGCAGTAATAGATAAGGACAATAAAAGGAGTGGGGAAAAGGCAGAGATGAAAGGGCAGAGACAGAAGGGACAGCAGCAGATCAGCCTCACAGATCCACGGCTGGGGCTGTGCAGAACCAGGGCCTGGGAGCCAGGAGATGAGTGGAGGCACTGGGGACATGTCCTGGTCCCCACAGCACTGCTGTGCCTCCCACCTGTGCTGCTGCACTGTGGGACACACATGGCACACATCCCAGCAAAGTCGGGATTGCTGCTGTCCTGACCAGGAATGTGAGCAAGAGTCACAGGTCCTGGTCACCCTCCCTAGATGGCCCAGCATGAGGCCACACTGGAACTGCTCTAAACAAATGACAAAAGCACCCAGGGAGGCCTGGCCTGGGGGAGATTTCTGTCCAGACCACCAGGAAACAGCCACCAGCCAGTGCTGGTGAGCCCTGACTGCAGCAGTTCCATCAGGGGTGACTCTGGCTTGGGCACTCAAGCATGACCTGAGGGGTGTCCTGCCCTCCTCCATCCCTGCTCTTCCCTTGCTCTCCAGGGCTCTGCTCGTCTCTCCTGCCCTGTGAAACAGCCCCAAGCCTTGGATGGTGTGATCAGTGCCCGAGGGCAGCTGGAATGCCTCAGGGAATTCTCTGTACAGCAGGAACAGGGGCAGTGGTGAAGCTGCAGGGCCGCTGTCCCTCGGAGGGACCTCACCCCTACATGTGGAATTGTCTGTGGAAAGCCATAATGGAATATTTGGGACATCATCCCCTGTTCCCCGGGCTCTCTGTGGTGTTGTATCCCCCCTCCATCCCATCCTGCACCAAGGGGGCTCTGCAGGAACGGGCTGAACTTTGCTCTCCTCTGCAGAGCACCTCGATGCTCTTACTTGGTTAAAATCCCATCATTACACCTAGAGGCTTGGAAAAGGCTCAGCTGTCATTGCTGTGCAAGCCCTGCCTCCCCAGGTCAGGAAAGGACAGGGACACTTGGCTGCTCCCAAGGGATTACCTCATTTCACTTCCTCACCACTTCACACAGTCTGGGATTTTGTGTTCCAGAATCTGCTGCTGTAACTGTGTTTCCTCCTGGAGGTTGTGTTTTCCCGCTGTATCTTGGTTCCACTTTTTTGAGAAGTGCAGCTAAAGAGTTTGCTTTCCTACAGACATGTAGATACCAACTGCACAGAAATAAAAACCTGGATGTTTCCAGCCTCCAAGAACACTCATCCCAACCACCCACCCTGCCCGAGGACGAGGATCCCCACGTGAACTCCTCGGAACAGAAATGGGTGAGTGGGAAAGGAAGGAAGAGCAAAGCTGCAGCATCATCCTCCCCTCTCCCTCCCTCCTCCAGAGCTTTGCTGAGCTTCCAGTGCTGTGGGGTGACCCAGGAATTCTGTTCCCTGTGTGTCACAGGCCTGTAAGGAATGGGCTCTAAGAGCCTCACTGAATGTCTTGCATCAGCTCTGGCCACTCATTTGCTGCAGTTAATTATTCTTTGGGAGGGAAAGGGGCATGTTCAGGTTGTTTTTCTCTCTCTTTAAAGTCTCTGCCATCTCAATGGGATGCAGGAACTCCCCACAAGCAGGGTAATAAACCCTGGGCCTTCAGCCCAGCAAAGGGAATGGCCCCAAGGGGAGACAACTTCTTAAATCCCCTGACTGCTGGCTCCTCTTCCTTGGCAGCTACCACTTAATTCACCTCAATTTTTGTCCTGCACCAGATTTCCATTAAATCCCCACTGGAGGATTCAGCAGTGAGCTTAAACTGTCGGTGATTGGATAGAAAAACTTCAGTGAGATGCAGGGACACCATCCCTGCCTTGGATTTTGTGGGGGCTGAGGGGGTCCAGCACATTGTGCTGCTTCCCCTGCGTGATGCAGGATCAGGCTGTGAGCCCTGACACTGCACTCCCCCCCAGCACTCCCCCTGCACACAGCCACCACTGCTGGGGAGTGTGGTTTGTCCCTAACAGAGAAATATCCAGCTCCCCCAATGATTTATCTGGTGTTTGAGCAGCCTGATAATTCCCAAATCCACCATTCCTTCTCACAAATGTGGAGTCCTCCTCACTTACCAGCCTTCCTGTTGACAACTTAATATTAGGGGCTCTGAAGCAGATACTGAAAACCTGGAAAGATCCTGAAAACCTGGATTCTCCCAGCAAGCTGTACGCTGTGCTGGCAGCCTCAGTGGAGAAAACTGCTTCAGAGGAGGCTTAAAACACAGTCCTGGTTCATTCCTGGCAAATAAACCTTCCTTTGTGCTTTTTGAGAAGCTGATCCTGATGTCCGTGCCCCAGTAAAGTTTCTAAGTTTCTTTACAGCCTATTTGGTGGCAAGGAGAGCCCGGTAATTTGAATTTAAAGGGTGCTTTGCACAAATTGTTCTTTGCCTGACGCTTAGCTCCCACCATGGCCTAGAAGTGATAGCCCTCAGAGAAACTCAGGCATGACATAAAATGGAAAATTATCCCTGCACCTGTCCCAGAGGACTCAGAGATTTCCAGGGGCAAGGAGAGGGGAGGGTAGTGGTCACTGGCAGAATAAATGAGAAAATCTATAGGGGAATGATTTGAGCAGAGCTGCAGTGACAAATGTGACGTGTTCATGTGCTCCTGTCTCCCAGCCCTGCAGGGGAGTGTGAGGGCAGCAGGTTTTGGGGTGAGTGTGACCCCAAAGCACATCCACAGTGAACCTGCCTTGTCCCTCCTTTCAGCACTCAGACCTCACTGAGCTGTCCGTGCTCAGACACAGCTTCTCCTCCTTTCTATCCACCCCTTGTCGTGCCCTGGGGAAACCCACACCTCACAGTGATCCAGGTCCTTGCTCCAGAGCTGGAGTTGTGACAAAAGGGCAAGGGGAGGGAAAAACCTGCTCAAGGACAGTCATTAACCATCCCAAACCTTCCGAGGTGCCCACACCATTCCAGCCCCACCTGGGCCCACGCACAGCTGGAGCCAGGGGCCCATGCTCAAATCCCTCCCCTCTTCCCATGTTCAGGCTCCTCTCTCTAGCTGGGAAAGACAGAGACCACGGGCTCGTGCAGCACTTGACAGGAGACCCAGGTTATTGATTCACAGCTCTACCTCCCTGAACTTTTCTGGAGGAAAACAGGCCTGCTTTGCATAAGGCAGGCATATGCTGCAGCTTTGGCACGAGGAGAGACGCTTGGCATTTCCTTGCCAGACTTTTCCCACCCTCCTCTGATGCCATCTGCCTCCCTGAAACACTGAAACTCCCATCTGTCAATTTTGCTGTAAACACACAATTATCCAGGCTGCTGGGGGGGAAAAGTGGCACAGCCAAACCTCGGCCAGTCACGGAGAGGGACAAGTTGGGAGGAGAGTCCCTCTCGCTGTCCCACCAGGCGGCTTGGTGCAGGGAGCCATGCTTTTTCTTTTCCTCCTTCCCTCTCCCAGTGGCACACGAGCTGTGGGTGCCACCAATCCCTCTGCCCATGCCCTGGGGGGGCAGAACACAGTGGGGCAAACTCAGAGCTCAGGCAGGGGCTGGTGGGGAACTCCATTTATTCCCAGCACTGAGGTCATGGCACCCACGTCATGTCATTGCCATTTGCTTCCCTTCCTGCTGTGTCATGGCAGCGAGGACAAAGCTGCACGTGGCCCCAGCCGTGCCCAGATCCCAGAGACAGCATCCACCCGAGAGCAAGGGCAGCACCAGGGAGCAGCCTTCCCCTGCCAGTTCATGGCAGCAGCATCTCTGAGACAGCAGCATCTCCCGTCTCCCACCTCTGGGTTTCGTTGCAGCAGTGCACAGATCTGGCAAGCTCAGATGCCAGAACTGCAAGAGGGGTTTTTTTTCCTGTCTTCTCCCTGGAAATCTCCCTATTTCTGGCTGGGGGCAGCTTTCTCTGGCCACAGCAGACAGCAAACTGCTGACAGCAGCCCGTGGTGTGAGCTGAGCCCTGTCAGCCCAGCTATCAGCAGTCAAAAGATCTCCTCGTCAGAGCTCTGGGATGCTCTCAACCCTTGCAGGGGCAGCAAAGCCAGAATTTCCCGAGCACAGTCAATCTGCAGGATGAGAGAACAGAGGGTGACGAGTGAGGGGAAGAGAGGAGGCTGCAGACAACCATGGGCTGGGGGATGTTTTGGGGGGTGGGAGGTGATTCCACTTTGTTTTATTAAATCCTGGCCCCTGTGTGGTGTCTCCAGCCCAGACACCAGCTCCACCACCTGTTCCACTTATCTGGGCAGAGGGAGGGGCCCGTGGGGCGGCGGAGGAGCTGGCAGATGGCAGCGTGTTCCCAGAGATAACAGGGGCTAGTTCAGAGGTTACTAATTGGGTTTCTGCTTGCCTTTCATATTCCACGAGGATCCAAATGAGAACACGTGCTCCAACACACACAGAGCATCCTCCTTCCCCCAGGCCCTCTGCCCGGCCCCACGCCGGCCCTGGCACGTCCTCACCCCGACACCCCGGATCCCCGAGGTGCTCACCATCCATTCCCCAGCCAGGGAGGAAGGGAGGGCAGGGAAACAGCAGGGAGGGGAAGAGGAGAAGCAATTAATGATCTCCTCACCCAGGGCAGAGCCTCAGGGCAGCAACCAGCCCTTCTGTGCACAGGAGATGTTTGGGAGCACCACACCAGGTGTGTCACCCACCCATCCCGGGAAAGGGAGGTGGCAGCAAGGCCACCTTAGAGATGAAATTGTGTGCAGGAGGACAGAGTGTGCAGGAGGACAGACTGGTGGGTTCTGGCTGCAGGCAGAGCCAGAGGAGCCCCACACACAACACCCCACATCTCCCTTTGGTGGCTGCCCCACTGCACTCATCTTCCCACTGTGGCCGGGAAAGGCTTCAAAGGGTGACATTAGGGATGGTGGCAGAACTGCAGAGTGGAATCCAACCACGGCACAGCTGGGCAAAGCACACAGAGCCACAGAGCTGCAGTGGTTTGGGCTGGAAGGGACCTTCAAGATCATCCAGCCCAACCCCCTGCCAAGGGCAGGGACACATTCCACCAGAGCAGGTTCTTTAAATGTCACTCAGATGGATCCTGCCCCTTCCAGTGTCCACCCCCAACCTCCACCTCTGGCACCCTTGAGGAAAACAAACTCAACATCTTTAAAATGTGCCCCAAGACTTGCTCGAACCTTTGGCTGGGGAGGAAGGCTGACACCCAAGGAGGACAACTGTTACCTCAGCAGAGATTTGGGGAGCACATCACCTTTGGGGAGCTCTTTTTCGGCAGCCCCTCACTCCCTGGGGTGTCTCATGCACGTTTTGTGCTGCCATGCATCTCCCAGGCAGAGGCAGGGAGAGATTTTCAGGAATAGAAAGCAGGAAGTGCGCACAAAATCCTGGAAGGGGGAGGAGGATGGAAGTGAATCGAGAAAAACACAACGCTCTTTGAAAAGGAAAAGTAAAGGAAAAAAAAAAAGAAACCACAAAACCACAACTTTTTTCAAAGCATTTTGCAAATATTGCTTTTCCTCCCCTCCCTCATTTTCTGACAAGCTGCAATCAGCATTCAATATTGTCACTCAGTGCCCAATTTCAGGGGGGGATAGGTATCCACGGAGCTCTTTAAATGAAATAAATAAATACATCTGGCCACGTATGGCAGGGGCTTAGCTGGGAGCTCAGCTCTTCTGAAAATCTGGTCAATCACGGTGACATTGATTCAGGACAATTACTCCTGATTTACACGGGTGTAAATGAATAGAATGGCATTAAACTGCTGACTGGGGAGTCCATACTCAGGCAGAGCTCATCAGAAAGCTGAGCTCCCATTCTGTAAAAGATTGAGATCAGCTTCCCCATCCAAATCAGGACAAAAATGGTCTATTTTTTTTCTTAAAATGGAACAGAAAGAGGGGGAACAAGCCTCACTTGGGTTCAATAAAAACTTTGGGTTTGAATGCCTGGCATTTGTCATTTTGACTCTTTAAAAAGTTATTCATATCTAACAAAAGTAGGGAAGGCAACTTTTCCTGGTATCATAATGTAATTCTTGGCTTTGAGTTTTCCTTTTGCCCAACTGAAAACTAATTGGGACTGGGGAGGGCAGAAATCCAGGGGTTTTTACCAAACAATCAAACCTGTCCTCCACCTCTTTTCCCCTCCTGCAATTCCCACTGTCACACTGTGTGTCACTGAGGTTTCCAAGCTCATTCCCACACCAGCCAGGTGCAATCCCTGCCCTGGCATGAGCAGGCAGCTTTGAAAATGCACTCGAGGCTGTGTGAGGAGAAGGAGAAACGTCAGCAACCTTTATAAGTCAATTTTTTAGGGATAAGAGGTCTTGTCAATGTAGGAGCTGTAGGCAGAGGGGCCAGCCGTGGGGAGGAGGGAAGGATCCCTGTCCCAGTGGCACCCTGGCACATTTTTTAACCAGGATTAGTTTGTGGGGAAGGAGGGGAAAAGGCTAAAGCTCTTAGAGAGCCCCCCACCCCCTTCCCAAGTTTTTAAAGTACTTTGTGCCTGGATATGTGCTCCGGACATAAATCACTGTAGCTCAGGATAAATGGGAGCCCGTGAGTGCCACGAGCACTAATGACAACATTCATCAAAGCCTGAGCCTCTCCATATTGCTCCAGTCTCCGGGATGCCTACGGACATATGGACCCAGCTCGCTCCAGCAGCCCCTGCTCCCCCTGCACTCCCTGGCAGCAGAGCCTCAGCCTCCCCACAGCCAGCTCGCAGCAAAGCACCAGAGAACATCAGGCAGGCGTGGGCTGTCTCCTCAAAAATGAAAAAAATAATCCAGGGATAGGTCCCCTTGGAGCCCCATCTCACAGCACTCTGCCACCCCAGTGGTCCTGAGCCAGCAGCACTCCACATTCCCAAAAAACAAGTCCTGACTACGCACCTAAAGACCCCAACCCTCCATCAAAAGCAACACTGGGGATATTCCCTGAAGCAATGAGGTTGTGGAGACTCCATGGACAGTCACTCACTGGCAATCCTGCTAAGTGCAGGGCATCAGCTTAACTGACAGGGAAAGCTGGGCAAAGCCCTGAGGAGGGGGTTTGAGCAAACCAGAGCTGCTCCACAGTGACACCGGGCTGATACTGGGGTGCCTGATGGGAATTGGATCCCAAATTTATCCTCTCAGTGCCTTAGTGCCTCCCATGAGACAAAACAATCCAGCCAAAACAGTCTTCCTAAGTCTGCAGCAGCACTGGGGCTCTGAGGGGACATGGGGAGTCCAATCAGGACAACGACAGAAGCAGTGAGCTGAGAAAAGGAAGGGCAAAAAGGGGCAGTCTGCAAAGGCATGGGGAGAAGGAGGTCTTTGCATGGGGAGAGGGAGATTTTTGCATGGGGAGAAGGATATCCTTCCATGGGGAG
The DNA here is from genome assembly GCA_013397395.1 of Sinosuthora webbiana. Taxonomy (NCBI): domain Eukaryota; kingdom Metazoa; phylum Chordata; class Aves; order Passeriformes; family Sylviidae; genus Sinosuthora; species Sinosuthora webbiana. Next base: position 176,364 of record VXBN01017340.1, on the reverse strand, counting down.
AGGGATATTCTTACATGGGGAGAGGTCCCTGCATGGAGAGAGGTCAATTCCTGCACGGGGAGAGGGAGATTCTTGCATGGGGAAGAAGGAGACCCTTGCATGGGGAGAGGGAAGTTCTTGCAGGTGAAATCCATTCGATGGTCCTTGTGTAACAAGTCTGAAGGAGAAGGAAAAGTGAAGTTTCCTGGGCCCGACACTTCACGGCACAGCCTCGATCATCAAATAGGTCGGCCTGTAATTAAATCTATTTATTGAGAGGTGTATTAAACTGAAATTTCTCTGCAGATGTATGCCAGGTTCAAGAGTAAATGTTCTCAAAGGGGAATTGCTGCTCAAAACTCAGAAGGACCAGAAACCTTTTAGGATAAGGGAAGCCAGGTGATATCCACTGCACGGTTCACAGCAGGAACCTAAACTGGGTCTCTTTCATACCCCCGACTGAGCTGATTTCTTGCTAGACCAAACTCTTTCCCTGTGAAAAATCTGAAGGAACAAGTTCTTATTTCAGCCCTGGATTAAAAAAAAAAAAAAAAAATATATATATATATATATATATATAAAAGCACTGTAGCTTCTCATTTCCTGGCTTTGAGCTTTAAGGACAAGGTGAGCGAGTGATTTCCTCCATTCCCTAATTTAGTTGGGTATGTTGCACAAGCTGGGTTCAATTTGAGCACCGAAGGAAAGGCTCCATCCACAAATGACATGATTTCCACTGGAAAATCCACTAGAAAAGAGGGAGAGAAGTACAACTCGAGTAGTATCTTAAGGAAAGAGTTTTTGTGAGGCTGTAGCAGCACTGGGGCTCTGAGGGAACTTGGGGAGTCCTGTAGATCCAATGAGGACAACCACAGAAATAGTGAGGTGAGAAAAGAAAGGGCAAAAAGGGGGTGTCTGCAAAGGCAAAAGGGAATTTCTTTGCTTGCTCACTTGCTTTCTTAAAACCTCTGAGAAAGTTGATTTTGTGTCTGAGCTAAAGCAATTATCTCTGGAGATGTTTATCATAGTCCTCTCGCTGCTTTTCCATGGGCTTGGAGGGGGGAATATCAGCACAGGCTGAGGGGGAACGTGGCTTCACCCCAGTGAAAATCGGCATTAGTTTCGGACAGTGCTCTGACTCCCTCAGAATATTCATGAACAGGAACATTCACTCAAATAGAAATAAAAAAACTTATTGAAATATGAAACTGCAAATAGAAATGGCTGTTTGGGGCCCTTTGCAGCAATTATGGAGGAGACATTCATTTTCTAGCTTTTATATGCAACTCAAATGATGCTTTAATGTAATTTTATAATTTATTTAGTCGGGGAAATCCCAGCTTAGTTGTAGCATCTGTTTTCCTTTTCCTCCACCCTCCAAACCCCAGTACAGACCATTATGATTCCACACCCAGTTTCAAGCTGGAAGAAAGGCAGATGAGGCTCCTGAGGCCGTGGTGGGAGCTAAAATCACCAATGAACTTGCAAGACCCCCCAATGCCAAGGTCATTTTAATGTCATCTCTTCATATATTTTGTTTTTAGAGTTGTCAGAGCTCAGAAGGGATTGGGAAGGGGATGGGGAGGGGGACCAGAGGCACAGGCTGTGTTTAAGGAAGGCAGGATGGAGTGGGGCACTCCACTGGGGGGGCCTGTGGGGTCCAGAAAATGGAGATGCAGAAAAGAGGAAAAAAAGATGTCCTGGTGGGATAAAATTAAGAATTTAAACCTACCTTTTTCCAGGTGTGGGGCAGAGATCACATCTGTGCAGGGGATTGCAGCTCACACAGGCTGGGAGGAGCAAGAGGAAACAAAGGCTGGAGGACATCCCAAAGGCTGGCCCAGGAGGATGCACATCCCTGGCAGACCCTGAAAAAGGGCCCAGCAATCCCAGTGCAGCAGCAGCTGCAGCTCCCAGTGGGTATTTCATGGTGAGGGGCTGTAACTCCCAGTATTGCCCAGGGACCTGACACCAAAACCTCGAGAGCAGGGTCACTGGGGAATGCTGGTGGGAGCAGCTTCCTGCTGCTCCTCCAAACCAGAGGTCTGGGGTTAGGAAAAAGGAGTTTTTATAGCACATTTCCTCTTTCATCAGAACTCCTGCTCAGGGAAGAGTTGGAGAACTCAGAGATGCAACATGAGGGTTCTCCAAGTTTGAGCCCAGCTGCACCACACTGATAGTTTTAATATATATATATCTATAGGTGCCTAGCATCTTATTAGGCTGAGCCAAGTCAGGCTGAGTTCTCAAGACAGTTAATTTCATAATTCCCTCATTTCATGGGTGAATTTCATGGGTAGAAATGCAAAGAATTAGTGGTATGAGTGTGCTTTGCGGGTATAAGACCAAATGAAATCGGGATGGAAGACATTTCCTTCCATGAAAAATGTCAAGTTATTTTTAGAATTCTGAGGAGAAAAGAAACTTCACCCTGGAAGGTCAAAAATTTTATTAAAAAGTCAGGAAAATAAATTCTTAGAGAATGAAAGTTTCCGTGTCTCCACTTCACGAGAAGTTTAATAACTTTTTAGCCACTTTCTGCTGTTGCCCTTCAGAGTCACCTGTTCAGGGGAGTCTGTGTGTTCCCAGAAGGACAATCCCTCCAAAGAGTCTGGGTTTGCTATTTGCTCAGTGAGTTAGTCCCAGAAACACATCTGAGGTGGCTCTGAAGTTTAAGAAAAGTACACACTGCAAAGATTGAGGTACAGATAGTTGCAAGCTCCTTCGCTCGGTGCAGGAATCCTGCTCCTTGTCACTCCCCTCCTCCTCCAGCCTTTCCAAACGGAGGAAATTGTGCTGTGAAGTGGCTGCCAAGATGCAAAACAAAACAAAAAATCCAGCTACCTACCCTCAGTGCAGATCCCAAACTAGCAGCCTTTCAAACCCAAGAACGTTTCCAGGGCCATTAATCACACACAGCTCGCTGCTACAGCAGGTGACCACAGGTTAATAAAAAGGAGCTGGAGATCAAACCCAAAGTGAAGTGTGATGGGAAGCAAACTCTCTTCCTCCTCCTTGGATGGCAGGAGCTGAGCAGTTCTGGTGGTTCAGTGTTTTGGGGGCACTATAGGGAGCCTTATTTGCAGCTCAGCTGGAGCTGTGCCCTTCTGACCACCAAAGCATCCAACCTCTGTCTCCTGCTGCCCAGCTGGACAGGGCTGTCACTGCTCCACGAGCACTCTCCTGGCTCTGATCCCAAACCTCTTGGCATCCAGAAGAGGTGTTTGCCCAGCACTGAGGTTTCCTCTCCTGTCCTGTAGGTGTTTCAGTCTGGTTTGTGTTCCCCTGCTTTACCCTGGTCACATCTCTCCATCCAGAAGTTTTCCTTCCAGTGCTCACAATCCTCAAGCCCCACGGGCTGCACCCAGCTGGGTGGGATGTCCTCTTCTCGTCTTCCACATGGGCCTGGAGTGACAGGACAAGGGGGAACAGCTTCAAAAGGACAGAGGGCAGGGTTAGATGGGAAGGAATTGTTCCCTGGGAGGGTGGGCAGGCCCTGGCACAGGGTGCCCACCTGGATCCCTGGCAGTGCCCAAAGCCAGGCTGGACATTGGGGTTGGAGCAGCCTGGGACAGTGGGAGGTGTTCCCTGCCCATGGCAGGGGGTGGAACAGAATAATCTTTAGGGCCCCTCCCCCCCCAAACCATTCTGGGATTCTGTGCCTCTCCCTGCCTCTCCCCCCAGCCACAAACCCGCCCTCCTCCCAGCCACCACGTGTTTGCACATTTGCTCCATTTCAAGCAGATCTTCATCTCATTTCCCATCCATACAGAAAGGGTTCACCAGGGCAAGGTCAGGGATTTTCCTTGGGGAGCACGACCCAAGTGGAGCCATCCCTGTCCCCCAGCAGGGCTGTCTGGCTGGGCAGCCAAGGGATGTACCAGGGGAGATGTGACAAACAGGGACAGGGGAGGTGACACCATGACAGTGTGTGTGTGTGTCAGATCACATTTGTTTCACTGAGGACTGAGGGGGAGAGCAACTGAGAGGAAGGGAAAAAATACATTGGTGGGAAAAAAAACAAAAACCCAGGTAATAAAAAAATAAGTGCAAGTGACTGAGAGAGCACAGGAGGCACTTGTGAGCAGCACGGCCTCTAATCTCGTTACTGCCTTCAGCTCGGGAGGCTGATGTACCCCTGAGGACAGGCTGGCATTTGGATGCTCCTCGTTAGGGAAAACACAAACTGCGAGAAGCTGCATTAACCAGCAAATCCATTTATGGCTGGCTGGCACCAGGAGGAATCCATTCCTGCTGATGGATGGACAGGGGGAGCTCTGAAGACCCCTCTCCTCCCTCTCCCGGGGCTTGGGGGCAGCAGAGAGGGAAGGTCGTTGGGATTTCTGTGGATCTCCCAGCGATTGGGGCTGAACAAACCCATCTAAAGGTGAAAAATGAGGGTGTTTTTCACAGTGCACAGACCCAGCACCCGGCCAGCCCGAGCCCTGTGCCACATGCCCAGCAGGGAAGTATCATTGGCACTGAAAGGAGACATCTCTGCAGCAAAAGTCAACATCTCTACAGCAAAAATCAACATCTCTACAGCAAAGATTTACAGCAAAAGTCAAAAAACACCCCTGATTTCAGCCTAGCAGGGGAATAAAAATAAAAATCTCCCAGTATCTGCACGAGGATGATGCTCGGAGGAGCATCCCAGGAGGAGGGTGGGATGGATTCCTGGCAAACCTTGAGGGGATTGCTTGGGCCTTTCTTGCCATCATTTTTTCAGGCTCAGAAGGGCTGAGGGGGTTTGGGGACTTTGGGACCTCCCAGGGGAGAGGCCTGGCTGGGGTAAGAGCATCGTTCCAGAGGAATCACTGGTCAGCAGGGAGACCAGCAGTGATTTGTAAATCCTTTTTTTTTTTTTCTGCTGAGGTGAGCTGCTGTCTCCAGAAAAATAAAACTTCAGAAGATGTTACGTCTTTACACTGCAAATAGGAAAAAAAAAAAAACACCCAAAAAAAAAACCCAACAAAAAGCTGCGAAACTTGGACTCTCTCCACACCCCCTCCAGCAAAGGAAACCTCTGGCTCTGAAAGCTTCCTCCAAGGCACCTTTTGCAGAACAAGGATGTCAATCACAGGGTTTTCTCTTGCTCTTTCAGGATCCAGATCAAAACTCACCGAAGACAAAATCCTTTTCACAGACATCCGTGGCGGGGATTTTTTTTTTTTTTTTTTCATGGCACCGTTTTTTTCCATTTAGGAATCTGATTGAATTAAACCTTCCAACCCCTCCACAAGGGAGAAAGAGAGGAACAGCGAGTACTGAACTGTCTCCTGGAGGCTTCAGGGAGAGACTGGCAGCAATTTAGCACTAACCATTAGTGCAGAGGGGACTGTGGGCTCTGATTCTCTTCCCACCTGCGCTGATGTTAATCGGGTGTAACTCCACAGACTGCAGCCCCACGGGCCAAGGGCACAGTCAGGCCACTCTATCCTTTCTGCCTCCTAAATACCCTGTTTTCCAACCAAGCTGAGGTGGGAATTTATAGGAATAATAATGATGATTAATCATGATTTGCACTTTTCCAGCATTTTTCTTCTCGGGAACTCGGAGCTCTTCTGAAAGTGAAATTAATTATGTTTTATAACCCCTCTCTGGAGTAGGTCAAGGACAGTTAGGGGCCGTTTCCACCTCCCAGGGAAGCAAAGGGAATGTGTGAGCAGCTCCAGCACAGGCTGGGACCAAGGACCTGGCACTGAGCAGAGACCACGAGGAGCTCAGGGGAGCAGCAAAGCACCAGGAGCAGAGGCTGGGATGACCCTGAGGTTCCCAATTCTCCTCCAGCAAAACCAGCCTTGGCCACAGCTGCAAGTGAATTGTTTCTCTCGTGAGAGATGAATGAAGTAATGATATTAATAATAATATTATTATTTATTTGCTTCCGTGGTGGAATATAACGAGACCTTTTTAATTTTCTCGTAACACTTAAGGGAGAGTTGTCCGTGCTGCTGATCCATGTGCTGGTGATAAAGAGGGATAACTGAGTTGGGAAAGATTCAGATTAATTTCCCGTCTTCTTCTAATTAAGACGAAGCATTCAAAGCAGGTTCTCTGGCGTACCAGGTGAACATCTCCCTCCAGAGCTTCTCAGATGTTCTTCTCCCACTCTCTTTCTTCTTTAACAGAAATTCGACCAAAAAATATGAGAAATCTTTTCCACTAAGGAGCCATTGAATCAGGCAGAGCTCCCCTGAGCGCTGGACCCCAGGGCCTGCATCTCACAACAGAAACACTGAGCCTCTCTCAGCCATTCCTCCTAATCAGGGCCCGCGTTCCTTATCCTGGAGGAGCTGAAAATACACTCACAAGCCAGCAGCTTTTTTCATGAATGCTCATTTAATTCACAGGAAGCCTAAAACCAGCAGAAACCTCAAATTTCACAGGTCCTGTTGGCTGTGAAGGAGTTTGGGAAAAGCACAGCGCTATGAAACCAAGGCACGCAAGCCGAGAAGTGATCAGCAGGCTGAGTCACCACGGGAAGGCTCCTTGGTGCCACAGAGGCTCAGCAAACCCCAGCCTCCCTTCTCAGCCCAGATTTCATCTCCTCCCTCCCCACCCTGCCTCCTCCTCTCCAGATCACCACAAGACTTGGCAGTGTGAGGCAGTCTGGGTTCAGTTCTCCCCTTGCCAGGAGCTCAGGGAAAGGGTGAGGTGCTGGATTCTGGGTTTCTCAGAATCAAAGGTGACGAGTTCAGCTGGGTCACAGAGTTTCTGAGCAGGAGGAGTGCGGGAGAGAGCAGAGCAGTGAGGGGAGAGGAGGGAGTTTCAGCCCCTGGGAAAGTCCCTGTGCAGGTGTGGGGTTGCTGCAGGTGGTGGCACTGAGGTCCCCAGGGATCAGCGTCCCTGGGAACCAACAGCACTGGGGGGTGAAAGCAGAGCATTTAGTGAAAAGGGAGCTCTGCTCACACAGCCCGGGGTGTTTGTGGGGATACCTTGGGGACACCCACGGGCTTATCCCCAAGGTGGCTGTGCCTTAACCCTGGAGGGATCAAGGCAGATGGGGAAAGGTCCCCTTTTAGGTCATGGTGAGGAAAAGCTCCCTCCCCACGGGCCTTTGCAGACACATGCTAAGTAGGTTTCATTGTTCTGTTGGTTTGTTAAGTTTATGTCCCCCTGTTACCATATATGCACACCTGCCAGAATGTTCTCCCTTCCCTTGAACCCCATTGGGTTAAATTTTGCCACAGTGTTCCACCCCTGGGACCCCATTAGTCCCCTCAGTTCGTATTTACCCCTTTGCACCACTTTTTCCCATTCCTTTTGGACCCTGACCTCAAGACCCACCCTAGTGTCCCATTTATAACCTTGAGCCCTTTTGGCTCTTGTCTCTGGAGCACACTGGAGGCTGTACCCACAGTGCAGGCAATAAACATTTCAGATTTCCAAATGAGACCCCATCTCCTGGTCTTTATGGTCAGCTCTTTATTAACAGAGTGCAGCAGGACCCGAGGCACTGGTGGCTCTCAGGGACACGCTGTAGCACCATGCAGCAACCACAAACATCTGTTGAAGCTCCCTCACAGGCTGCTCCACACACCTGGGGATTAAAACAGGTAAATCAAGAAATAAACACAAACCAGGTATGATTAAACCTGCATCGCTGTGTCCTCCCATTCCAGGGGACAGGGATGTGCCCAGCCAAACCCTAAAAGAGCTGCACAGGCAGCACCGTGGAGATAAATCCTCTTTTTCACACCCAAGTGCAGTCACAGCCCCCATGGGTGTCACTCCAGCAGCAGCCCCTGATGTGTGTGTGCCTCTCTGGCTTTGGGGTGCCACAGGGAGGGCACAGTGAGGTGGGTGACAGGAGAGGAGCCCACCACGGGCAGCACCTTCCCCTGGGCCTTCCACCCCGCAGGGAATGTTTCCATTTAGAACAATTACCATCGGCGTTGAACTGTCTGGGCTGTTGGTAGTTTGGGGTATTGCTGTGCTCAGCCACGAGAAACTTCTCCATACAATTAGGTGTGAGGTGACAGGCCTTCATTTGGTTGATTTTTAGGGTCCTTCCTATCTCTCACCAGTAGCATCAGTGCCTCAAAGCTCCCTCAGAGCCCTGCTCCTTGGGAAGGGCTGAAGGCAATGAACCCACGGAATGACTGCAGGTACCCCTCAGACGTTACACCTGTTATATCATAATTCGGCAGCAGAGGAAAAAAAAATTAAATTAAAAATTAATCTATAAATGCACACGTATTTATAGGCAAATATTTATGTATGAGTCTGCCTTCATTTAAAAGCGATATTATAAATTACAATTCACCTGGACCTGAAAATTACATACGCCTACTGCTCTTGCCATGGCAAATGAAAATCTAAACAGAGCTGGGTCAAAAGTTGCTCCACTGAAGGTTTTTTTTTCAGGCAGGGGATGCTATTCTATGAATGCAAAGTGGCTTGCAGGAATAGAACAATTTCACTTATATTTTATTGTTTTGATGCAGTTCTACCTTACCATATTTTTTTTGCTTTTTTTTTGGACTTTTGCCACCTTATCACAAGTCAAGATGAGGTATCAACTACCAAAAGCCCAAACAGCTCAACACTGCTGCTAATTTCTCTAAAAACAAGTATTTATCTCCAGGGTATTCTGTTCTTACCCTTAGGGGGAAAAAAAAAAAAAAAAACAAGTTTTATTCTACTTAGAAATTAAATTAACCTTGGGAATTTCACAGGACATAAAATCTGTGTTCAGTTCTATTCTACTTGCTAACTCCTCTCATGCTGATGCAAACTTTCCCTCCACATTCCAAAACACCAGCCCCAAGTGCCATCCACTTCTATTCCTGGGAATATTCTACTCCACACAGAGCCAGCACTGGGAGGAAAACACTGAGTCTCCTGCCAAAATGCACCCAAGCCTGTATTTCATCCAAAATTTCATTTCTATATTTAGTTTTAGTGCAATTCCTACTGCAGTGGTTCTGGCAATGTCCCCACAGCTTTTCTGAAGTTGAAAATTGAACAGTGTTTAAAATCAGCAGAAAAATAAAAGAAAAAAAAATAAAAAAGAAAAAGAAAAATATGAAGGCACAGCATGGCTTGGATGTTCCAGGCCCTCTGCCTGCAAATCCTGCAGAGTCAGGATGGAAACACAGACAGTGAAAGTGGGGCCGTGTGTCTGTGTGAGCTGGGTGACACTGCCAGAGAATTCAACACTCCTTTTAGGAGGTTTCCGTATTTCAGAAGTGGGATGTTCGCTCAAGGCAGGAGTGATGATTTTCCTGAGTGCAAACAGATTTCCAAGGCATGTAGGGATAGGACAAGGGGGAATGGATTTCAATCGGCAGAGGTCAGGGTTAGATTGGTCCTTAGGGAAGAATTCTTTTTGACGAGGGTGGTGAGGCCCAGCACAGGGTGCCCAGAGAGGCTGTGGCTGCCCCTGGATCCCTGGAGGTTCTCAGGACCAGGCTGGAGCAGCCTGGTCTAGTGGAAGGTGTCCCTGCCCAGGGCAAGGGTGATGGGTTTGGATCATCTTCAATGTCCCTTCCCACCCAAACTGTCCTGTGAGTCTATGATGTAGCCAAAATAACCCCAAAGAGCTTTGTCTGGGATCAACAACCCACGCACACAAACCACCACGAGGGGCACCAAGGGGAGGAGGCCAACAAACCCCAGCGCTGCCGCGGGGGCAAACTCGGGGAAGCACCAGGAACTCCCGGTGCTGGCAGACTCCGAGCCTGTCCCCTCCTCCCGGCCCGCGAGCGCCCCTGCACATTCCCAAGTCACATTCCAGCATCCCCGCATCTCTGCATCCCCTCATCCCCGCATCCCCGAGCATCACCCGTGAATCCCCGCATCCCCTCGTCCCCGCATCCCTGAGCATCACCCCTGAATCGCTGCATCCCCGCATTCCTCCATCCCTGCATCCCCACGTCCCCACGTCTCCGCATCCCTGTATCCCTGAACCGCATCCCCGCATCCTCTCATTACCACATCCCCGCATCCCCGAGCTGCATCCCCGCGTCCCTGAGCCACAACTCCGCATCCTCTCATTCCCGCATCCCCACATCCCCGCATCCTCTCATTCCCACATTCCCGCATTCCCGCATTCCCGCGCCGCCCGTCTCCCGTGGAGCTGCGACGCCACCTGCCGCGCACGGGGCTCGCCGGAGCGCTGCTCCCAAGGCCACCGAAGTCCGGCCAGGAAACGCCCAAGCCCCTCCTCGAGCCCCATTTCAGGCGGTGCCGGCAGGGGATGGTGAAGCTGTAGGGGTGGGAGGCAGGCAGCCTGCTCGTGGGACAGCCAGAAAGCAGGATTTTATACACATGTACATGATTTCTATATCGATCAATCGATTGATTGATCCATCTGTCTATCCATCCATCCATTCATCTACGTATAGATATGTACATGTATATATAGGTGTGTTTGTGTATGTATATATGTATAAATACGTGCATACCTATATATATATTTTTTTTTTTAATTTTTTTTTTTTTTAATTTACCTGCAGGATTTCCTTTAAATCCTCAAGGAAATCCACCACAGGAAGAGCAGATGGAGCTAGGAGAGAGGGCTGATCTTAATTCTATATGTCCCAAAAGGCAATGGGCGTCGAGCCTCCACTGTGTGTGGGAAAACTCCCTTTTTTGACTTTTTTCCATTTTCCCTCTCTCCCTGTCTGTCTCTCTCTGCCAACCCCGTGTCCCCACACAGTGACAATGCCCTCTGCTCTTTGTGGGGTCATCCCAGCACTCTCTGTGGAGCTGGGGAGCCCTGCAAGGACAACCAGAGGAATGGTGTCCATGCAGATATTTTACTTCACATGGAAAAACAATGACTTTTTCGTGGAGGTATCTTTCCCTGTGATTTCATTCTCTAGGCCAGTGTGGCTCACACACTTCTCTAAACTTTCCTGCTTGTCCCAGCCCACATCTCTGTCCTCTGCTTGTGCCCACACTGAAAACGAGACACCAGGAGCCTGGCAAGGGAAAAGCAGGGAGGGAGGATGTGTGTCTTGCCCACTTAATCCATTTTATTATTATATAGAATACCAAAGGTTCCCAGCAGAGGAATACCAAAGGTTCCCAGCAGAGAAATGCCGGGCAGCCTGAGTCCCCTTTGCCCCATGCACAGCAGATGTGGGCAGCAGGGCTGCAGAGTGTCAAAGGGAATGGATTTTTAAGCCAAGTGCCAGGGATGGGCAGGCTGGAGGCAGCAGCCAGGCAGGGCACACTGCTCAGTCCAGTGTGCAGGGTCACATCTGCAGTGGCCACAGTTAAACACAGAGGGAGGGCAGGTTTGGACCAAGCTCCCTGAGCTTTCACAGCCACCAAGGGTCCCTCTGAAAGGCACTAACTGAAGTGGTTTGGGGTCAGCATGTTGGAGGAGTGCTGCTGTCCAGGGAGGACTTGCTCTCCAGGGCTGGCAGAACAGCAAAACAGGGAATTTGCACTGGGCCAGGATCTGTGCTGGGCAGCCACAGCAGAGTCCTGGTCACAGGTACCAAGGAATTACATGGGGACGGTCAGGGAATGAGGGGTTTTCATCACCATCAGTGGGAGACACTTTGCAGGGTCAGGTCTTCAGGTCCACACAAATCCTGAGGATGCTGGAGAAGGAAAAGCCTGGAATGTGTGGATGGTTTCACTGCATGGTGTCTGGAAGCTACTCAGTTCTCCTGTTTGATGGAGCATTGACAGCTCTGAGAGCCTGAGACCTCTGAACACAGAAGGCCTCTGCTCTTGGGGTCCTGCTGCTGTCAAGGGAGTTAGGAGAGTTGACTTAGTTTGCATGAAAAAAGTGATTTCAATCCCAAAGTCTGCTGGAAATTTCCTTGGGGAATAAGGTGGAAAAAAAAAAAACAAAAACACTGCCTGCAGACCAACGTGCTGGAGGTATTTCTTTTGATACATCAACCCATTCTATGCTTCATGATTAGTTTTGAAGGGGAAACCAACCTTAACCCAACCCACACAGCGACCTGCCCAGCTTCCTGCACAACCTCTGCAAAACAGGATCATAAACACTTCTTTATCCAGTAAGCGCGTTAGTGAGGCTTCATTAACTCCAGAGCTCAATTAAAGTCTCTAAAAGGCTTTGAGCTGCTTGACCGAAAGGCTCTATGAAAATTAATTTAGTGCTTTTGTATCTGCTCAGCACCGGGAGTGTAACAAGATGCTCTGTCCCCCCAAAATGGGTACAGAGAGGTGATGGCCGGGGAGGGGATGCAGCAGGTGGCTTTTCTGAGGGCACACGTGGCCAGAGGGCACGGGCTGGGCGCAGGGAGGAGGGAAGAGCTCTGGTTTTTAAACACTGGGTAGCTGTCTTGCAGCTGGAGGCTGAACACAGCATGCTCATCTCTTCCCAGCTGCAGCGCTCGCCCGGCCTGGGAGCCTGATGAGACAGCTTGGAGTAGGAGGAGGGGGGTTAATTGCACATTTTATTGCTGCTAAGAGTCCCCCTGAGCCACAGAGCTGCCTGCTGCATGGGCAGAGAGTCACATCCAGGCTGAGCAGCTCACAGAGCGTCCCCAGAGCACGGGGACACTCAGATAAATGCCACCCCCGTGCCTCGGTGGCAGATTTACCAGGCTGTTCGCATCTCCGGTGTAAATCCAGGCACTTAGAGATAAACTCAGTCCATGGCAAGGAATTGTTTCAACAAAGCAGGGCCTGTCAGGAGCAGGGTTATGTTGACAGAGTGGCAGCCCCTGCCATGCCAGCTCTTGGCATCCCTCAGCTGGAGCCTTTATTTACAGAGCCCTCTGCGAGGAGCAGGGCTTGTGCGAGCATGCGTGGCTCCCTCCCAGAGGCATGGAATTAGAAGGAGATATGGGAGAGCAGCAGGATCCTCTTGGACTTTCCCAGATAGCCAGGAGGAGCAAAGAGTGCCTGGAGTCCAGGAAATCCTCAGTGTGGCCATTTCCTCAGTTTCCCCACCTACAGCTCAGCCTCAGAGTCCGTGCAGAAGGTGGAGGGTCTGGTACCTTTGTGTGCAAGCAGAGTTTACCAAAGAGGAGGAAAAGTGGAGGGAAATGAGGGAAAGCACTGAGAAAAGTGAAAAGGAAATAGATGATGGTGAGAAGCTCTGCTCTGAATGCACATAAAGCCCCATCTCTTCTCTCCTGCTCCCTGACAGTTCTGTCTGGAGGTTTGCATTCAGCACAGGCTCCTCAGCAACAAATACCGAGAGTTTTATGCAACAGAATAATTGTTTAGTGTTGAATAATTCTCTCCATTTGTACCCTTCAAGCCTCAGACGCCGAGCAGAGCTGACACTCGGCTCAGTCAGAAAAGGAGAAAAGCTTTCAGGTGTGGGGAGAGCTGGGGGGAGCAGCAGGATCCCTCCCTCTGCCCACTTTGCCCCAGGTCCCCGGGCTGTCTGGATTTGCCACAGGGGCACACAGGGTACTCATGGTCAGCCTGGTGCCCAGCAGGGCCCTCACGTCCTTCTCTGCCTGTGCTGCTGCCTGGGGTGATTCCTCCCCAGGGAAAGGTTTATTCCTCTCCTGTTTACCCTTCTGGGATTGCTGCTGGCCCATTCCTCCAGGTCCCTCAGAGTGGTGCCACAACCATCCAGTCCATCAAACATGGTTCCACACCTCCTGGACCCTCAGAGGAGCTCTCTATGCCATCCTCCTGCTCTGTGGAACAACCCTGACCCCAGGACTGACCTCTGTGTTCCCCACCTGTCCCTGGTGTCCTCTCCATCACCTGTGTGAGCTCACAGCCACCCCCCCCGCTCCACCTGGCCAATTTGCTACAGACCCTCCAGAGGCAGATTTCTATTCTCCCCACTATAGGGATAGGGGAGACTGGGACCAAAACTTTCCAACAGTGTCACTCACAACAGATAAGCAGGGGAGCTCCCACTGGGGTTGGAGTGGCTGTCTCAGAGAAGCAGGAGTGGACAAAGCTTGACACTAAATACCCCTCCTGGCAGAAATCTCTGCACTTTCCCAGAGGCCAGCAGCATATTAGTTTCACAAAGGCAAGAAGTTTCTGCTGTAGCTCACAGCTTAAAAGAGCAGGCAGAGACAGCAGCTCTGGAGACTTCAGCACTGTCTTAATAGCAGACACGGCAGTAAGGGAAATGTTATATTAAATCTCTATACTTATACGTGTAACAAAAGTGGTATCAGCAAAATCCTCCAGCATCAAAGCAAATCACTTACCTATTTTTAGCCGTGTGATTTAGTCACACACTCTGAGGAAATAAGGTCAGGTTCTTTGCGACGTCTCCCTTCTCTCCCTGTCTCCTGCTATTTTTTTCCTGTCCTTATTAAAATTCTCCAGCCTGCAGCAGAGCTTTGCCAGACGGAGCCTTGGCGGAGCCGTCACCATCTGCGGGGTCACACGGTGGCCCTGTCCCTGCAGGAATGTGTCCTGCTGTCACCGCGCCTGCCTCGGAGGTAACAAAGGCGAGGCAGGGCTGGGATTCACATCCCGGAGTTTCCAACACTGCCAGGGGCTCTCCAGGCAGGTCCCCAGCACTGAAAGGGGGTCACCGGGAAATGTCACCCCTGATGCCACCAGGGAGCTGGCCTGGGAGTGTCCGGCTGTGGCACTGCTGCCTCGCCCTGCAGCTTTCACCCACTCCGTGCCTCAGTTTCCCCAATCCCAGTGACTTGCTTTGGTCTCTTCCCCAAAAAAATGGGCAGACCCCAGCTGTAAGGAGAGAAAATTAAGTTTGGGCTCCTTTTAAATGTCGTTAGAAGAGCAATTCCAGCAAATCAAATAGTAGGGAAAAGAAGATGCCTTGGGAAGGTGAGGAACCCACCAGTCTCGTGCATCTGTGATATCATACGTCTTTCCTGTACAACCCCAGAAAAGACATTGGGAAACTCTTCTAGTTCTTTGAATATTTCATTTTGTCAGGTCTTTTTTCTAGAAATTCCTCTGGCAGATTTTTTTTTTTTTTTAAATTAAAAAAAGAAGTTACAATTTTTGTATTTAAAAGAGTATTGGCAAAACTCCCATAAAGGAAACACTATTTTCTGCCCATCTGTACGGCACCTCAACATTATTAGGAGTAACAAACATGCAATGGAAGTTAATTCAAGACATTCAAATTTATTTATTTATTTATTTTCAGTGAAATTTTATTAATTCTGTTTTGATTTCTACTGCTACCAACAGGTCTAGTTGGGAAGCAATAGTTCATTCATCTCAGGATGCAGCTGAACTTTAAACTACTTGGTCCAGCACATAAAAACCTTCCTTTTTTTCCTTTTGATAATTTATTATTATTTCTAAGTGCTGCACTAACTGCTGTCCAATGCACTTTGATATTTTACCTGTTGAGCACTGACCATGATTTATGGCCTTACTGTCCTGTGAGAACAGCTCCTGACTCCCAAAAATTCCATTCTGCTTTGCTAGTTGCAGTAATACACACAGAACATTAAAATTGGCTCAGACTTGATTTCTGGATCATGCAAAATCAAATTTGTTAATAAGAAGATATAAAAATCTTCATAAAATCAGTTTTTCAGTCACTCTGAAGTCAACTAAAATTTTCTTCATTTTAATAATCTACAATTAAAAACAATTTTAGAAAAAAAAACCTTTCTATTTGTTATAAATTCTGAGACTGTAAAGCAGAGGACCCCCCCAAAAGAAATTATTTCAGTTTCTCTAATCAAAATGATGCCACACTTGCAAAGATATTCGAGCCAATTAAATAAATAATAACAAATGAAATATTTTCATTGGACATACTAATATTACCGACAATCTCCTGGGCAAAGAAGAGCTTCAATATAGTTTCCAATTTTAGATGTGGGCTATAGTCCCCAGCCCTTAAAACGAGTTATTTTACAGCTCTGTATTGATATTTGCTCAAAACTTGCAGCTGTTTTCTGTGTTCATTATTTACCACTGGGAGAATGTATTTGGGTGGTGTAAATGATGTTGTTTTGGGTACTGCTGCAGAATTAAGGTTATTGTTGAAACTTTAATCAATACCTTTGATGCTTTTTTTTTGCCTCTGTGTTTTTTTGACCTGCTGCTGCTAGGTTTGTTTCAAATCTTGCCATTGAATAACAACAAAAGGAATCCGACTATTTCCATGAATAACTGCAAGGTACTAATTACGTTCTGTAAATTAATGGTCTATTTACTGCCTTAACCTATCTTAACAAAGATTTTGTTTGGGGATGTATTACTAATGAAAAAGCCTTGACATCTTAATACTCTCCTGGGCAAATCGTTAGAATAGATCCCAAATGCAATTAAAGAAGGACTTTTTTTAAACCACTGTATTAGGAGATAAATAGGCACGGTCTCCTCTCTGAGTGCTTGTTTGTAAATCCACAGAATTCCCATTAATTCTGTGCTCCTTGCCTCAAAACCGGGCTGCTGCAGGTGGAACAGGAGAAATGGCTGGGGCAGGAGTAGGGGGTTGGTTTGTTTTTATTGGCTGGATATGCAGCGAAAAATTGAAATGAGGGAAATCCCCAGAGCTGGCAGCAGAGGAGGAAACGCTGGAAGTAGAAACCTTGACCTGGGGTGGGAATCTCCTCTGTTTGAGGATTCTTTTCCTCAACCATCAACAACAAAGCTTTCTCCAAGTGTCCATCAGTGTGGAATAGCCTCCCATTCAATTTTCCAAAACATCTTTTCCAGGATCATTGCCAGCTGTGAAGATCTTTTGATAGTGGTGTGATTAGGGGAGAAAAGGGGGATGTTCCCGCAGTTTCTGACCACTCACACCGAGCCATTTCTCTGTGGTTCTCCTGAACCAGGAACTTTATAACCTTTGGAGTCTCCAAGAGAAGTTTTAGAAAGCCAGCCCTGAAACTACAACTGTTTGAGAGAAACCATGGGTTATGATTTAATTGATCTTAAATATTTCCAGCAGAGACACGGCTATGGGAGCACACGACCCTTGAATTTGAAATGAAGGGAAATTGTTGTTTTTTCCTTTTGAGGAGTCCAAATCCTGTCCTGACAGTTTTCAAACCTGCAGCTCTCAAAAATTTAGCTTTTCTTTTTCACTGCCTTTATGGAGATAGGATCTATTTTGAGGGAGAAGGGGGAAATAGGGAGGGGAATAGATGAGCACAGTCCATGACACTGCTGAGATGGACAGACATGGGAGAAAATAGAGGACAGAGAAGCTCCTGCACATCCCCACAATCTGAAACAGCAAGAAGAGGTTTCTGAGCACATGGGGGAAAGCCTCGGGACCAAAGCCATTTCTTCTCTTGGTTTTTGTGCCCTTTCCCCTTCTGTTGTCAGGAGACCTCTCCAGAGCAAGGCCAAATAAAGAACCTTCAAACTCTTCCGCAGTAGGGGAGGGAGGGAGGAGGTTGTTGCTGCCTCTCTGCCACACACTGGCACTCAAGCAGCTGAATTAATCCACAGTTTCATGCCTGCTGGTCCCCCTGATTGGGCTTTTATAATTAGAACAATCTTGTTCCCCAGCGTTTATGAAAGGACTCCGGTGCCGGCTCCCAGGTTTTCATTACAGCTGAATTTAAGGGCATTTATTTCACTTATTGCTACCACTCCCCCGTCCTTATTTGCTAACAAGGGCTTTGTTCCATGCTGGGGAATTCAGAGGGGCAGAGGATTAGGGCAGCCCCTCCTCTCTCCGCCCCAGATATGTCTCCCCAGCCCTCCCCGGCACGGTGCCATTCCACATCCCTCCTTCCAGAAACTGGATTGATTTACCCCTCTCAGCCTGCTCGCTTTCCCCTCCCTCCACCTTCCTCCCGGAGAACAAACAGCATCAGAAATGCCAGAGCTCCTCATGTCACCGCTCAGGGACTTGGTGAAACAAAAGCCTGGAACTCCTGGCCGGAAAGCCGGAGTGACAAGCGGGAGGGTGAAACTGAGGAGGAAAGAGGGAAAAAAAAACAATTTACAAGGGAAGGTTTTGTGGCTTGGAAAGAAGCAGAGCAACACCCAGCACATCCCACTCTCACACCCGGGGCTGGGGAATGTGGAGCCACTTCTTCCTGCAAGTGCGTTTTGAAAGTAAATGTCCAGTCCCATTTTCCAGCTGCTTTGTCTGCTCAGAACTTCCCGAGTTGTGGCTGGGCTGTGTCCATGGTCCTTAAACCACCCAGCCCAGATCCTGCCTGGCACACGCTGCCTCACCGCAGGTTTGTGCAGATGTCTGCAGTTCCAGCCCTCTGCGGGTTGGGGCAGGAGTGAAAGTTGTATTTCCTTTAAGAGGACGGTTTCAGCCTTGAAGAAGGCATTAGAAATCTCCATGTTTAGCCGCTCGCTTTTTTCTCACTTAGGTTTTGGGGTTTTTTTGTAGATTTATTCCCCCTCCCGGTGATTTTCCTGGAATTTAAATATGTGCCAGCAGTTTACAAGCCTTTCCCGACGCTGCCCTAGGCAGTACTGTGTGTTTTCACCTTCCCTGCCTTCAAGATTTAGCTCGAGGGTCCAGCCCCCGTGGTAAAATACCTGGCCCTTAAAATTCCAGCCTGCTGCCATCGATCGCAACAAATCGTCTTGGGTTTACTGCTCAAACTGAACAAAACCGAGTCTTTAACACACCGAATGCCAGAGCCATAAACACGAGGGCTCGGAGGGACAGGGGAGGGCATGGAGAGGGAGAGGGAAACGGAGGGAAGAGCTGTGGCCGTGTGCAGGGCCCCAAATCAGGGGGGCCACGTGCGTCCCCCCAGCCTGGCACGCGGTGCTCACCCCACACCAGAGCTGCAGAGAGCTATTTCCAGCAGGTAGGTCATAAATCTCTTGTTTATTGCCTTTTATTATGTTGTTTCAACAGCTCTTAAAGCTGGAACAGCGACCGATTGATGGCTGCTTTAAATCTCTTTCATTTTTCCGCACATATTTCTTTATATTTCGGGGAGGGGGGCATCCATCTCTCCTGCACCTCTCCAGCATCTCTTTCCCTTCAGGAGTCAAACGCCAGCCCTTTCTCTTTATAAGTCATGTTTTATAGATCCCCCCCCCTCGCTGGAAATGCTGCTGGTGCCTGGGGAAGGGCAGCCAGGGAGCACCCCTGCGAGGGAACACAGCGTTCGTGTTTTGCTAGGAAATGCATCGAGTTTGGATTCAGACCAAGAGGGACAAAGTGGAGACAGAAAAGGAGAAGAGACGGCCTCGACGGAGAAGAATTGATTGCCACGGAACGAGGAGGAGAGAGCCACAATTAAAATAGTGTATTTTATAGCAGACTATTATGGCCTGGATCAATTTTCGGGTGTGCCTTCGCAATTGCATTCCCTCCTCTTGAGCAAGTGTCCTACAGGGTACAGGACAGCCTGTGCAGCCTCAGAGGTGGTGTCTGATGGGGCCAGAAGATCTTTATGGAAATGCCAGATGAGAATTATGGATTAAATCCCATTATCTCTATGGTGCTTTGGGGAGATCCCACCTGGAGCATCGCTGGGATCCTCAGCACAGGAGGGACATCAACGTGTTGGAGCGAGTCCAGAGGGAGCCACAAAAATGATCAGAGGGATGGAGCAGCTCTGCAGGGAGGAAAGGTTGAGAGATCTGGGGTTGTTCAGCCTGGAGAAGGCCCCAAGGAGACATTCTTGCACCTTCCAGTATCTAAGTGGGGCTTATAAGAAAGTTGGGGGGCAAAAATTTTAGCAGGTCATGTTGTGATGGGACAAGGGGTGATGGTTTGAAATGAGAGTCCATTTAGATTAGACAGAAGGAATCATTTTACAATGAGGGTGGGCAGGCCCTGGCACAGGGTGCCCAGAGAAGCTGTGTCTGCCCCTGGATCCCTGGAAGTGTCCAAGGCCAGGCTGGAAACAACAAAACCTCCAAGTGCCAAGGGCTCTCCAGGCTGGGGCAGCGTGGGGCTGTGCCTTTCCCTGTAGGGTTGCCCCTTTTTGCTTCTGGCCAGTCTAGGGAATAAAATTGGTGTTGGGAAGGAGAAAACAGTCCCTGCCCCATCCCTGGAAGTGTCCAAGGCCAGGTTGAACAGGGTTTGGAGCACTCTGGGCTAGTGGAAGGTGTCCCTGCCCATGCCAGGGGTGTAACAGGATGATTTTTAAGTTCCCTTCCAACTCAAACCATCCTGGAATTCGCTGATTTCAAGCAACCTCTGTTCAGAAACCCCTGTCACAAACCCCAAGCTTAAGGGTCACCAGGGTGACAGTGACAGAGGTCACACCAGCAACACCAGCAGTGCCAGAGCTTCCTCTGGCAGCGAGCCTGGAGGCAGGGATGTGATTGATGGCAGCACTGAGGAACCTCAGGCATCACTCTTCCAAAGCCTGTGTTTTTCCAAGAGCTGATCAAAATCTTATTACATTGGTCAGGGTAACTATCTACTGGAAAAATAGAGTTTTCCCATGAAAACGTTTCATAAGGATATGTCCACAGCCCTGAAATTTATAGTGGGGGAGGAAAAAAAAAGTCCAAGTGAATTATTTCAACAGTGTTTGCTCCAGTTCTCATCTTGATTACCTTCATTTTGACAGATATTTTAATATATTCATATTTTCATGCTTTGACCTTATCAGGACGAAACGTTTCATTCCATCTAAATGAAGGGATTACAAATGGGCTGGATGAAACTCTTGGCTGCTCTGAATCTGAAAAAAATGTGACAACTTCTGTTCCGCACAAAAGTTCCAAATTTCCACATCTCATCCGCATTCAAAGCAAATTCCCTGAAGAATGAAAAGGTCTTGCATGAACACCAATTAAAAGTCTGGGACCACTCACCACACCGTAGCCCTTTTAGGCAGGTTTCCAGCTTTCATTAGGACTTCTAAACTCAGAACTAATTTCCGTGCTGGATTCAGACTGGTCACATCTGAGAAGTGGCTGTAATGGTGCTTTTTAAGCAGCTGAAAATCCAGTCCCAGGTTCTCTGGGCACATCTGATTCCACAGCCCTCAGGAAATCTTTCAAACCTGCTTTTTTTCTGGCTGGAGGTGAGGGCTTTGAGCAGCTTTGAGCTGAAAGCAGCCCCTTTGCAGGGATTTAAGGAAAACATTGGATACCAAAAGAGCCCTGGGCTTAAGAACTACAAAAACAAAAACCTCCATAAAACCAGACGAGTCACAGCAATGGGGATTCTTCACAGCCAGTGTGTCCCAGGGCTGTGGCTTCTGCTGTGGAAGAAGCCAGCCCAGCCATTGGGGTCCCTCCCACACCATCTGGGAGGGCAGAAAAACACATCCTCTGGCATCAACGATTATGTATTTCCACCCAGTGCAAAGGGGTTTGTACCAGTAATTCCCAGAGGCCAAGTGGGAAATAACTAAATCATGTGCACATGCCAAAATAACTAACTCATGTGCCATGGGGAGGGGGTGAGGGGGAGCAGGGTCCCCACTCACTCCTTCCCATCCAAAATGGGAATTCACTGCTTTATTTTCTCTTTAAATTAACACGGAGGCACAAACCCCAGCGTTCCCCAGCGTGCAGCTCCTCGTTTCGCAAGAAATACGGGCAGGTCCCACACCCTGACTGGCCCCACCTTCTCTGATTGACGTGACCATTTTCCCCTGGGAACTGTGACAAAGCATGGCTGATGGATGGGATGTCACCAGTGAGGGAATTCTCACCTGGGAGCTCCTGAAGCCAGGGGCACACCTGTGGTCCGACATCTTCATTTCAACACTCCGTTATTGCAGTTTTAAAGCCTCCTCATATAAAGGCCAAGCGGACACGTAAATGTTTGGCCAGCGTGAGCTGTATCACTTAAAAGGGTGAATAGCTTCTTTAATTATTTCATTTTTTTATGACTCAGATGTGCCAATAAAACTCTTGGCCAGTTTTCCACGGCTTTGCTGAACTGAGAGCAAATTAAACTGACAAAGCAATCTTTTTTTTCCCAGGGGCAGAAGAGCTGCTTTCGAGGATGGCAATCCAGGCAAACCCTTATGCTTCGCCCAGAGGTAGAGTTGGGATTTTTAAAACTGCTTTTCTTGCTTTCAGGGCAAGATTCTGAAAGATTCATCAGCTGAGATTCTCTCTTTCACAGCCTGTGAAGGAAAAGACATTCCTTCCTGGAAAGCTCCATTCCAAGGAATTTACTTGATGATGCAAACAAGAAGGCACAGAAATACCTTCAAGAAAAGGTGGGATCTGATCTAAGATAAATCTGCATCCAGACAGGAATAAGGGTGGCACAGAAGAGCCAGAAGGTTCAGGGCTGAAACCATCCAGCTGTGTCTGAAGTGAACGTGGGTGAAAATTCAGAGTAAAAGGCAGATTCCACCCTTCCCATCAGACCCCATAATTATCAATTTACTGCCCTCAGCCTGGGAAATCTCACTGGGATCTGCTCGTGCTGAGCTGAACGAGGATGTTTCATGGCTGGCTCAGCAGGGCTTTTTTAGGGCACAGGGAAGTGAGTGGTGTCCTCACCCCTTTCTGCAGCCTCATTCACACCTGACAAGAGCTGCGTTGATGGGGCAAAGCAGGGCAGCTCCAGGGCCGGCCAGCACCTGGCTGTGGGCACCTGCATCCCAAACCAACCCCAAAACACGGCAACACATCCCAGCCAGAGCACAAACAGACACATGGTTCAAGCATTTTAGGGCTTTAGGGTTGGTTTTTTTTGCCTTTTTTTTTTTTTTTTTTAGTGTCATCAAGAGCAGAAAAAAACCCTCTGGAAATTCCTTGTTTAAGAAAAAAAAAAAAAAAGAAAAAGCCACACAAGGCAGTTAAAAGGTGTCTCAGCCAGGGATGAACCTCCTGGCACATTTGCAGACCTACCTGTCCTAGGCACTGCCTGAGCAACCTGGCAGCACAGTTTGAACCCCTGCGCCTCATTTTCCACCCCTGGGGGTGTAAGGCAGCAATATTCCCCCCACAGAAGCCTCTCTGCATTTGGGAGGTGGCAGGGAGGCCACTGGAAACCTTCAAAACTCAGACTTTTGGATCCAGGGCACTGCTGTTTGCATCAGCCGACCATTTATTAATCACCACCGTCACAGCAATCAAATATCGTCCACAGCAGCTTCTGTGGCTCTCCACAAACAAGAACAAGCCCTGACAAAACTTCTGTCTGAATCCAAGAGCCAGACTGCCTGCGCTGGTGACTCAGTTTCTTACTATTTCTGCCTTTAATAGCAGCAGCCCAGATAAGATTGCTCGGAGTAGCCCATGTTCAGCAGTTTAATGGGCACCAGCCCAGACAGACTAATGGATCTGGAGACCAGCAAAGAGCAGGAAGGTGAGCTGAGTGGAGAATATTGAGGCTTTTAAGGCAGAAAAGTAGCAGCTAGACACGGGGTAGCTGACTCACAGAGGCTCGGTGGAGACAGATATCCTCGCTGGGCGGGCCCAGCCATCCATCACCCCGCGACAGCCCCGTGGAAACCGGGCGCTTCTTGAAACAATCTGCAAAATGCAAAGCAGAGCTGGGAAGGGATCCTGGGGCGCGGGGCCAGAGGCGCAGCCAGGTGAATTATTGTCAAGCCTGAGCTCACAGGCTTTTCCCTCCCCTGGAGAAGTGCATTTCCAGCCCTGTTGCCTCATATCAGCACCAAGGCAGTGTCGGCGCCTCAGAGGAACCGAGTGTTCCGTCCAGCACCGTCCATTTCTCTGGCTCTGAGAGGTCCAGACAAGAAAATTCTGCTCCTCCTCTTCCTTCTCATAACTCTCAGACCCTAAAGAAACAAGTTCTGCCAGGGGGTGGGAGGTGTTGAATTCACCCCTGTGCAGGGACTTGCCCTAAAGGTGTTTTACCTGCATGTTGTCACTGGTGGGTGACACTTTTCACAGAGGATGAACCATAGAGGATGAACTTCAGTCTACTTCAAGATGCATTTCCAGACAGTGGGATCTGTGGTTAAAAAAAAAAAAAAAAAAAAAAAAAAAAAAAAAAAAAAAAAAAAAAAAAAAAAAAAAAAAAAAAAAAAAAAAAAAAAAAAAAACAAAACAAAACAAAAAGCCCCAAACCAAACCAAAAACCAAAACAACCCCCACACAAAAACAAACAAACAAACAATACCCCAAAAACAACAACCAAAACCCAAATAAACAAAAACAAACAAACAAAAAAAAACCAAACCAAAACCCCGCCCCAAATCAATCAAAACATTTAAGGCATTTGCCATATCCAAAACTAAATAGGGAAGGATTGGATGAAAATTGCTCTCACGCTCCTTCAATGAAACATTTAGGATTTTTGTTTTCCTTTTTATCAAAAGAAGATCCTGGCCACATACAAGGGGAAGAAGACAGAAATCAGGGCCACTACATGTCCTTCTGCAAAAATATTTGTAGGATGATATTTATTGTTCCCAAGCTGCCTGAGCAGAGAAGGACCCTTTACCCTCCTCACAGGTGTTAAGTGTTCTGAGCAATGAAGAAGGGTTTGCACCGGCAGGAAGGTGAACTGGGAACATCCAGAAATCATTTGAGTTGCCAGCAGAGAATGAAATACCTCCTGGCCTCGTCGCTGGAGTGAAGCAAGGGGAGGCCAGGAGGGGCAGGGGACTGGAGAGAGAACAGGAGTGATCCCATAATTAAACAAAAGGCTTTCTCTAAAGCCCCCCGTGATGGATGTGCTCCTGCAGGCTGGGAAACAGCTGGTGTGGCTCACTTCTGTTGCACTGGCCATAAATAAGAGCTCTCCTGGGATGTGTGGCGAGGGTAAAAATGGCATTTGGCAGAAAAATTGCGACAGGGACAAGGATGCAATGGGGACCTCGAGTAAGGGATGCAGAAGCCAAGGTGGAGATGAAGTGGCAATTTATCCTTCCCTGCCCTGCCCTGGGGACGTCCCTCCCCCTTCCCCAAATCCACAGAGTGAGGGAGGCAGGAATCAATAACTCAGCACAGCCACAGAGAGGAGGAGGAGGAGGAGGAGGAAAGTAGCACAGGCACAGGGCAGTAGGTGGGAAACAAAACCTTGTGGGGAAAGCAGCCAGGAGGTGGCTTTGCAGGAAACCTGTCTTTTGGGGTTGAAATCCTTGGATCATCCCTGAATTCAGGCTTGCTCATTGCAGTCATCTGCATTTCCCAGCAGTGGTTCTTTGGACAGAGAAGTGCTCCTTCTCCTTCTCAGACCTGAACCTCTCAGCTAAGGCCCTACAACAACAGTGTGGTGCACCTTTCCACTTTATTAGTTACTTAAACTGAATTGCATCTCATCCCTGGCAAATTTCGAAGGCAGCAGGCAAACCCTCCGAAGGAGAGCCACGATGGAATTCAATTTGTGTCGACTGGGGGCTGGCAGGGGTTTACAGCCCAGCTCGATCCGGCACAATGCACTTTATTCCTTTCATAGAGCAGCCTCCATGCCATGGTGGAACGGGCACGTTTGAGGGGAGCCCGGCAGAGGCCAAAGAACAGGAAGGCATTTATAGGTTCAATAAGGTTTATGAAGAAAGACGTTCCTCTGGAGTGGGAAGCAAAGGGAATTTCCAAAAGCAGCAGAACACCTCTGCTCCTCTCCAGACACCTTTAATGGTGAGAGGAGTCAATGGTGTCCTTGAGGGGTTTTATCATCAGACAGAAAGGAACACAAAGCAGAGTGATGCTCCAGTGGCTCAATGGCACAGGGGGTGCCCAGGGGGCCAGGCACCTCCAATGCCCCGGTTCTCCACACCACACACTGTCTGCTTTTGTGGGGAACAATGGTTTGCTGACCTCAGGGACGGTGAGGGGAAAGACTTCAGGTGTAGAAGGATGTGGTGGGAAAGCCTGGCCCTGGCTGAATGAGGAGAACAGGCAATGCAAACGCTGCTCCCATTCATGGTCCCATCAGAAGAGCAGTGCCTCGGGGTTGTGGGAAGTTATTAACTCTCAGTGACCCAGCAGAGAGCCTGCTCCTCATCCCAGCTGTGAACAGGAGTTAGCAGGAGAGGAAAATGTCAGCTGAGAGCGTCCTCCCTTGCAGGGCATCCTGACACAGCTGAGGCTGGCTTTGCATCCGGCTCCTAAACCTCTGTTTCAACTGCAGTGAAATCTTCCCTGGGCTGCAGACAAAGCCTGAGCAAAGTCTGGGGTGTCGGAGCACTTCTCGCACGTCACTCAGTTCCCTGTAAAGCCAGGATGCTGATATTTACCTACAAAATCCGTAAAGCACTTGGAGAGTCTCAGCTGTAAAGAGATGTGGGGGAATGGATCTCTGCTGAGAGCTCTGGGTGAGAGCTCTCCCCCTCCAACAGGCAGAGAAGCCTTGTAAGGCCCCCGTCACCACGGGGCAGCAGAATATCCACACCAGCACAGCTGCTTCAAGGTGCATCTTGGAGATCATGGGGATCCCCCAACAGCAAAGTGTCTTCTGAGATCCCCTAAGTACTTTTGAGACCCTGAGACCCACCATGAGAGCTGGCACAGCCCCCTTGGGGTGTCTCAGGGGCAGAAGACAGACCCTGCTGTCCTTTCCCTGTGGCCACCTCCCTTCCCAGCTCGGCTGCACTGCTCCAGCTGCAATTAACTGGAACATCTCCCACTGATTCCTGATTAGCTGCTTTTGATTAGGGTTTAATGACTTCACTCAGTCCCTAATTCACAGGGATGAGCTTGGAAATGCCTGAGAACAGCTCAAACATATTCTCCCACCTTGGGGCCACCACTTAAGCTCTGTACACACGAGCCCTGCTCCTCTGGGCCTGCAGGACCTGCCATCCCCAGCCCTGCTCCTCCTCCCTGAGCCTCAGGCAAACCACAGCCAGGGATGCCAAACTCTGCCTCCTGATGGTGGAGGATAGAGCTGGAGTGGAAAATGGCTATTTCAAAGCCCCCTTGGCACTCAGATAATCTATAAAATCCGGGGTTTTGTGTGTGTCTTGGCCAAAGAATTAAAGCATGCCTGAAGAGTCAGTCTGGGGCCAGGATCATGGGCCCATGGGTGATAATCCTGATGCGTAATGGGATGTTCAGGGAAGGCCAAGACAGGCCTGCATTGCACTCTGGAGACAAGGAGGGCAAGCAGTGGTGTGATCTGGTGGGGAACAGCAGTGGGCTGCCCTTTGGACCTGGACTCCAGCTGCTCCAGCTGCTGTGTCCTGGTCCAGGATTTAGGGCCAATAAAAGTCCCAATATCTGCACAGTGCTGAATCCTGGGGAGGGTAGCCTTGCTGCCTCTCCCTGACTCCATCTTCCCTCTGTCTCTTTCCTCCTCCATCCCCAAACTCTCATTCAGTGCCTGGGCACAGAGAGTAGGCAGAGGGAGGGAGTTTTCCCTGGCAGGGAATAGAGGTAAACCCAAATTCTACGTGGCTACTGGGAGCACTGGTGCCCACTGTGCTCCCAGGGACCAGGAGCTGCATTTCAGTTCGACCTTGGAAGCCAAGCTGAAGGTCATGTCATGCTGCCTGCCTTGTCACCAGCCAAGGAGGTTGTAAACACTGGTTTCAGAGGCTGCCTTGCCTTTTGAAGATCTGAAAGTGCATTTATCTTCCTGAGACATGCATTAATCTACTAACTACCAGTGAAGATAAGGGGATGAAAAGAGGCTTGGTAGGGGAGGAAGAAATAATGAAATAAACTGAAATAAAGTAAGGCAATCAAATCAAATAAATAAGATGGAAGAAAGTCAAAGACTCATTTCCATCAGCACAGGAGAGGTCCATGGACTCCTTCACTGTGCCTTGGGCACTGATGTCCCATCACACAGCTGCCTTATCACAGCTCTCCTCTGCACCAGGCTCACCCTGGCAGTGTGAGGTGACAGCTTACAAAGTGTCTGAGTCCCCTCACTGTGCCCCAAGCTCCACAGTTGATCTCTTTAATCACCACATCTCAGTGACAGGGCAGTGGAGAGACTCAACTCCCAGCAAGACAAATCCAGAGCAGGTTGTTTATTTTCTCTACAGCTTTGCCTCTGTGCCTGGGCAGAGCCAGGCAGGGCCAGGGCCTGGAACCTTGGAGGAACAAGCCCTTGGTCCTCTGGAGCTGGACCTCAGCTCCTGCTGGGGGTGGGCAGAGGTAAAATACAATTTTATTTAAAAGAAAATGAGCTTGGGTTGGAATCCCAGCTCCACAGAGCAGAGCATCTCCTTGCTCCAAGCCTCAGTTTCCTCAGCTGGGGGAGAAAATCGACATTGGACTTCCATGCGAGGGAAGGTGGAGACCAAGGGTGTTGTTTTGAATCATTCTCTGTGTTTGGCTCCTCTGAATCCCCTGCTCCTTGTGGCAGAAGCCTCCTGGGTTCAGGCACTGAGGGGTTGCTGGCAAAGAGGGGAAAAAGGCCAACAGCCCTAACTCAGTTTGGAGTCAGGCACACTACAGGTGGCAGGAGCAGAAAAGGGACCCAGCTGCCCCCAAAACCTGTGGTAGCCAGCACCTGGAGGGAAAGGTGGGCTCCTCCACCATGAAGTGCAGGGGTGATTTCATCAGCAGCAGGGCTGGGCAGAGAGGTTTCAGGGCTGCCTTTTCCCCCAGCTGCACCCTGAGGGGCTCAGGGGGTGTCACCACCTTCACAACCCAGGTCACAGCCCAGAGCCCTGGGCTGTCTGTCTTCAGGGCAGATGAAGAGGAAGGTGGAATTACAGAAAGAGCAGGGGTGGAGGAAGTGCTGCAGAACTAATAAAGAGCTTTGAAGGGGATGGGGAATTGAGTCAGGTTCACATTAAAGGGCAGGGAAATGAACGCTGAGATGAAGGCGCCTGCAAGTTCAAATGCAGCAAGCTGATAAATAAATACAGTTAAAAGAATGACTTTTAATTACATTTGAAAGAGAAAAAATAGGGAGAGCTGGGAGGAATGATAGAAAAAAAATTCCTCCAAGCTCAGACACTCTGGAGCTCTGGCCTTGTTTTGGGGGCACTGCTCCTGCCTGCCCCAGGAGCCCAGGGCAGCCACCAGCAGTGGCAGGGCTGGGGGGACAGCAAGATCAGCTGAGCCCGGGTTTAATGCCTCAATTAAGGTTCATTCTGATCAGCTTTAAAAAGCAATTTAGCCCCACTAAGCTGCAGCAGGTCAGGAGCAGGGATAGATGGCAAGTCTCATCTGAAAGCCAAACACACACATTCCCATCATTAACGGTCCCATCCCGTTAATGACAATAAATATTGTTGGCTTAAAATGTTGCTTTCATTGAACAACCGGAGAAGAATGAAATGCTTTCCTCCAGTTTTTGGTCTGGTGCCAGGAGCTGCCTGTAAAATCCAGATAAGAGTTCTCAGCACAAACTTCTGATAAGGGAATTAGCAGTTAAACTTTAAACTTTGGTGGAGGTGAAGGCGAGGAGGGGAGGGAAAGCATTTGTGGTGTCCTCAGTGGTGTCAGCTTGCCAGGCTGAATCTCACCAGACCCCGATGGCACATTCCCTGAATCCTCATCCCTATTATCTGTCTGTACTGGGAAATTACCTGTTTCCATAGCTGAGGCCAAGGCCTCATCCCCTTAAGAATCTGCCTTTTTCCTCTCCTTTCTATTTTCTCACTCCCCCAGAGACCATCCTCCATCCTATTCCTAGCACTGCCCCTCTCTGAAGTTGAAGCTAATTCCCTGTCAAACCTTTTGGGGTTCTTTCATCCCCTCTTTTTAAAAAAAATCACTTAGCCTAGATTATCCACAAACTCAACCAGTGCTAAAAATGAATGTATTGACTCTGGATAAATGTCCCTCTTGCAGATGCTGGGCACAAGAACATCTGTCATGGTCAGGATGAAACACCTCGATGAAATGCCCTCTGGAGAAAGGGTCTCTCACACTATTCGTCCATTTTTCCAAGGCTCAAGTCCATGAAATCTAAAGCTGATGCACCAGAAATCTTGGGACATCTGAAACTTGGGAGGAGAGGATAATACAGAAATTAGTCTGCTCCTACAATCAGTCCAATCTCTACATCCATTTGGTTCAGGAGTGATAAAATCCTTGGCCACCATCTGGATGGACAAGTTAACTCCAGGGGCACTTGGAATACTCATTCCACTCTTGGAGAACCTATACTCAAGGGGGATTAAATGAGCAGCTCATGATTGTGGAACAAATTCTGGTCAGAAGAGCAAAGATTAGGGCATCAAGTCATCTCTCTGTCTATCTCTGAGCCTTGGAGTGGCTCCCAGCTAAGCTGTGCTTTTAAATTTTTAAAAGAAGTGGTGATGCAGTCGGCTGTGAGGTAAAAAATATTTCTATGATCCTCCTAACACGGAGTTTCTGATTTTGCTTTTCCATCCCCGTTACCCTGTGCTGTTGGGAAGGTGAGTGAGGCTCAGGAGCAGGATGGTTCCTCACAAAAGCACCAAGATTTAGCAAACTGCTCCTTCCTGCTGTCCCACACTGGCACTTCTCTTCAGGAGCTGCTGCCTGAGATGAACAATTGTTGTGGAGGCAAGGCCAAAATCCCGACAGCCCAAAGAGAAATCACAGGGTTTTTCAGAAGCTAAAAGGAATTTGTCACTTCATCCCAATTTTCTGGGTTTGGACTTTTATATCCTGAGAGGGAACACCAAAATAACACATCAAGGGCCATTCGTGACAGATTTCCTGCTTGCCCCTGAACAGGCAAACTGGGAATTCCAGATCAACAGCATTAACACACCCATCCCTTAGTTTTAGGGTTGGTTAAGACCTCCAGGACCTCAGAGTTTGGGAAAGGCTGAAATCCTTGTCACCCCTGGCTCCTTCAGACTTCCATTGTACCTTTTGAACCCTACTTGTCCCAAAACTTCTGCACTGCCATCATCAGGCACCAGGATCCCAAGAAACTCACTATTTCTGGAACAGCAAGAGCCAGGCAGGAATTTCTTGTTAAGGCATCTCTTACAGTTTGGAAAAGGTGGATTCATCTCATTTGAAACACTCAGAAGAAAGAGACCCAGTTTGATGAATTTCTTCTGCTGAGGAAAAAAAAAATTGAGACTTAGACAGCTTGTTTTAACTTTTTATTCAAAGTCATTTTGTTTTGAAACTTAAGCTGATTACAATAAAATATATTTTAAAAATGAAAAACAGGTCATGCATGAAACACTTTGATATCATCAAAATGAAGTATTGCAGAGGGTTTTTTTATTATTATTATTTTTTGTCAAAACTCACAAAAGTCTCAGTGATTTTGTCTTTTTTTTTTTTTTTTCATGCCGGGACAAGGAATTTTAATCCTCTATGTTTCTTTCTGGGATAAGCAATCATTTATAGTAATGTCATTTTTCTCAGAGAAAAAAAACAGAACCAGCCTTTCAGTTTCTAGCTCTGCTTTGAACTGAGACTGAGAGTTAACTAGAGTGATCCGAAGTTGTTAAAAACCAAGAGAAAAGCTTTCATATTTCAGACTTCTATCTTCCTCTGCTCCCAGCGGCCGAAGAAAATGCCATTAGCCCTGGAGGTACTTTTGGTAAATAAAGAAAAGGGGAAAAGAAAAAAGGAGAAGGAAAAAAAAAAAAAAAGTTAGACAAGAGAATAGTCTTTATCTTTTATTTTTCTGTCGTAAATATATTATAAACCATTTTCTCCAGGGCGTGAAATTGTCTCGCTTTAGCCCTGCAGAGCCAAGGGAGTCTGAGCTTTCAAAGCCGCCTTTTGAAAGGGACGGGTGTGTTCTAAAGCCCGTCTCCAGTGCGGTTCATTAAGAGGGGGCAGCTCAGCGGGGCGGGGGGAGATGCTCCCGCAGAGATCCCGGGATTCTGGGAGAGGCTGAGGGAAAAGAGCTCAGCCCTGCAGGCTGCCAACCTCAGCCGCTATGTGCGCATCAATCCCCAGAAGGAGGGGACAAAGCCTCGCTTATCGCATCTCCCAGGCTTTAGTCCTCGCTGCTCTGCCGTTTATTTGGGAGTTATTTACCGGGGGAGTTGTGCCGGGGAGGGGAGCAGGTCCCGGGTCATCCCTGCTGCTGCCCCTCGCTCAGGGGATCAGGGATTTCAGGGGCTCACTGGTGACTTTTGCTTTTCTAAAGCCAGAGCTGCTGCTGATGTTATTGCTGACAGCCCTGCTGCCGGCACCGCGGTGACAGGGCTGGGAGCTCTGTGCTGCTGGAGGGAAGCTGGTTTGGAAAAAAAAAAAAAAAAAGGTTATTTGAACAAGTTTGGCTTGTGAGGAGGCTCCATTTGGGTCTCAGTTTGTTGTAGGTAGGTGAATCAGTGCACATAGAAAAAGCTGATCCATCCCTCTGTCCTTCAGGATGGGGCCAGTTTGGCTTTTCCAGGGATTTTACCCTTTTAGACTTTAAAAATTAGTTTTAAATTTTTGTCTATCATGCTATCCATCCATTTGGTGTGTAATGAAATGCAGCTCCAGGAGGGANGAAAAAGCTGATCCATCCCTCTGTCCTTCAGGATGGGGCCAGTTTGGCTTTTCCAGGGATTTTACCCTTTTAGACTTTAAAAATTAGTTTTAATTTTTTGTCAATCATGCTATCCATCTGTTTGGTGTGTAATGAGGATGGGAATATGTTTGGGACCTAAAGAAAAATAAAGAAATTAATGACAAGTACAGAAAAAGAAGAAAAAAAAGAGGGAAGGGAAGGGAAGGGAAGGGAAGGGAAGGGAATCCAGGATGTCCCGGATCCCTCTCCTGGAGGGATGGCCACAAATATTTAAAATTACTTGAGACAGCAGTGATTTGGGAACGAGTGTTCTGTTGGAAAGTGCTGGCTACAAGGATGCTGCATTCCCAGCCCAGGAGAATCCCTCCTCTGCACGTCAGGAGAAGGTGACAGTCACCCCACTTCGTGCTGTGATGCAGGAAGGGGAGGGAGGGGCCCTGTGGAACAGCACCCCAAGTCAAACATAACTAAATGGTTTCAATGCTCTGCAAGAAAACTGCTCCCAGAGTGAGGCATCTGCTGCCTCTCCCTGCCGTGCTCCTAAAATGCCGACAGCACAGAATTCAGATTTGAGCTCGGGAGGAGTTTTCCAGCCCAGTTGAGCAGAGCCTGGGATTTCCCCCTTCCTGAGGAACCCTTTGCTGCAGGCAGTCTTTCCAGGGGGAGCAGGGGAGAAGGGAAACCACAGCCTTGCTCAGGGACACAGAAGCAGCTCATGGCACGGCTGCTGTGCTGCACACACCGTGGGTTCACGTTCAGTGAGCTGCCTCCTGACACCCAGCACTGACAGTGCCACCAGAACACACCCTGGGTGGAAGAAGCAGCACAACTACAGCTTCTCCTCTGAAGGGAAATACACAGAAAAAGAATTTTGTGAAGGGCATGATGGTGCTACTTTTATTGGCAAAAAAAAAAGGCACTGATATGCTTATTATTCCAACTATGGTAAAGGTTCCACTGAAAACTAGGTGGTGTGCGGGCTGTTCACAATACAGAAAACATCCCCACATTGCAAGGACTCCCAGACATGCAACTCCAAAGCAATGGGGTGACCAGGGACACTTGGGAGGGCAGTGGAGGCAGGCTGGCTCCATCCCACTCCAGCCATGCCCTGATTGCCTTGGATTTGTTGGTTTTCTCAGCTCAAAGGGGGAATGGCCTCAAACTGACAGAGAGGAGGTTTGGATTCAACATTAGGAAGGAATTGCTCTCTGGGAGGGTGGGCAGGCCCTGGCACAGGGTGCCCAGAGAAGCTGTGGCTGCCCCTGGATCCCTGGCAGTGCCCAAGGCCAGGCTGGACAGGGCTTGGAGCAACCTGGGACAGTGGGAAGTGTCCCTGCCCATGGCAGGGGGTGGAACCAGATGACCCTAAAATCCCTTCCAGTCCCAACCACTCAGGGATTCTATGGATTGCAGCCTTTGCTGATGGAGCAAAGCTCTGCTGATTCTGGAGCCCTCAGGGAGCTCCAGCCCCTCCCGTGACTGCAGAGCTGGTGGCAGCGCTGCTCCTGCGGTGCCTGGGTGCCATTTCTGCACAGATTTCCAGCTGCACTCCCAGGGAGCCTGATAGTCCCATCTGGAAACATCAGAGCTCAGAGGGGGCTGGAAACGGCTGTGGCAATTCCGAGCAGGAGGAGGTGGATGGATGGGGCTCCATAAAAGTCATTCCCAGGATGTGACACAGGCAGCCCTCACCTCCCCTTGCTCCCAGAACAGGGAGAGGAACAATGTGGCTCCTGGAGTGGACATGGCCTGGAGGTTTTGTTTTTACTTTAGGAATTCCCAGTGGTGCAGGGCCCTAAAAGCATCCCTGGGTTGTCTGCCTGCTGCTGGTGCCAGGGAGCAGTGAGGAGTTGGCTCCCTGAGGACTTTGGACTGTCCTGATGGGCTTTGGGACGGGCACAAGAAAGGGACGGCAGCACCACAACTGTCGCTGTAGGACATGAAAGAAAGACTCCAAGTATTTCAGAAGGCAAAGAGCAAAGAAAAAAAAGGCTTTATTGTTTAATTCTTACTAGCTTTTATAAAGTGTTCCCATCCAGACGTACCATGGTTGGTGAATAGGAACGACACCTCTCTAATGCCACTGGTTAAACCAGAGAAACAGCAAAACACCACCTGGAGAAAGGTTGTTGTGAGAAAGGAGAGCTGTTTGCCAAGATTGTTTTGAGAAGAAGCTTCATTGAGAATTTTTTCCTTGGGAAAAGTTAGCAGCTGCCAGCAGGCTAGAATCTCTCAGACCCAGAAGAATCAGGCCCACCCCACAACTACTTCTCATCTGCTCTCCAGGGTCACATTGTCCCCCCAGCCTGAGCTCCTCAGGCTCAGGGTGACTCTTGCTGCATTGATTGAGTTTTTCACATCCCTGACAAGCAGAAAGTTCCCTGTCAGCAGCTCCCCCAGGACCTCCTGGAGCACTTGCATAAACATGCAGCTTTCCATCCTCGCTCTGCACAAGCAGACACCTCTCAGCACACTGAAGGGACAGTCTCTAGTTAACCCCACCTGCCCACTTCCACAGCCTGATCCTTCCCACCACACCTGGAGCACATCTGGAAGCCACTTGTGCAGAGCACAGCACAAGCCCAGCTTCTTTCCACCAAGCCAGCAACATCTCACCTTGCCTGTGCTGTGCCAGCCCAGGTCTGAGGGGTCGGGGTGGTTATCACACCCCATGTGACAGGTTCTGCTGGGTTTTGGTGGGAAAAGGGAAGGTAAAGTCATTTAGAATGAGAGATTGAGGCTGTTTTACACCACAACGACACAGACTCCGAGATTTAGAAGTCTGAAAGTGACTCCTTTATTTTTGGGATGTGTCTCCCTTTTATACTGTTTTACACAGATCAATCTGATTGGTGACACAAAGACAAACCTCTTCACTCACATTGGTCAGACCAGTTTTGGGATTGTTGTCCTGAGCTTTCAGACAGAGCAGGGCTGCAGCTGCTGCCAGCCTGGGGATCAGGGCTCTGCCTTCCACCCCTTCCATGGTGCCTCAGTTTCCTCGTCCTGTTGGTGACAGCCAAGGAATTTGTGAAGATGAGCATGGTATCAGTTGAGGAGGGTTCACAGGCCCTTGGAGTGAAAAACTGAGAACAAATAAAATCTAAATGAAAGACTTTTTAAAATGTGAAGCACAGAAAGAGGACTTTTGCAAGCCAAGGAATTCTCATTCCACCCCTGCCGTGGGCAGGGACATC
Organism: Sinosuthora webbiana; assembly: GCA_013397395.1. Taxonomy (NCBI): domain Eukaryota; kingdom Metazoa; phylum Chordata; class Aves; order Passeriformes; family Sylviidae; genus Sinosuthora; species Sinosuthora webbiana. The sequence goes on along the minus strand of VXBN01017340.1, from coordinate 141,108 downwards.
TTCCACTATCCCAGGTTGCTTCAAACCCTGTCCAACCTGGCCTTGGACACTCCCAGGGATTGTTTTCTCCTTCCCAACACCAGTTTTGTTCCCCAGGCTGGGCCAGAAGCAAAAAGTGAGCCTGGAGAGCCCTTGGGACTTGGAGGTTTTGTTGTTTCTTGATGCAAAATAAAATGAAGAAGAAGAAGAAGAAGAAAAAAAAAATGTCAGCAAATTGGAGGGGCTCCAGCAAAAGGAGATAAAGATGATTAAGGGTTTAGAAGGATTGACCTATGAAGAAAGATTAAAGGAACTAATTATGTACAGCTCAGATAAAGGATGAGTAAAGAGGTGATTTAATAACGCCCTGCAAATACTCAGGAAGGTGTCAACAGTAAAGGCAGGGGGAGGAATTATTTGGAGTCCTTCACCAAGGAACAGCACAAGTGATGCCATGAAAGGGGAAGGTGACATGGGACATGGGCACAACACAGACAAAACCAGAGATTCCTTTTGGAAGCAGCAAGTGAGTTAGGAGCACAAATCCCCTGGGAACACTCTGCCCTTCAATCCCCAAATGATCAAAGAATGCATTTTCAAAGGTGTTTAGGTGCTCAAAGGTGCAGGCAACTGCTCTAATAGGATTTTCGAGTGCATCTAAGCAGGTTTCAACGGGAATTAGGCACTTAAATAACTTCAGCAGTTCCACCAGTTGCTTACTCATATCCTTGCACAAAACAGCTGGAAGGTCTGGCTGTAGGGCTCAGCAGAAATCCCCCAGCAGGAGAAGATCAGACCTGAATCCCCAGCTGAACGAGGGTGGGCGGCTGGAGTGCAGGAGGACGTTCTGTAGGAAGCCACCCTGCCTTGTCAGGGCGTTGTGCATTGATCTGCACAGTCCATTTGGAAGTCAATGAGATTTAGACTCTCGGGCCCATTAAAATAAAAAAAAAAAAATTAAAATGCCTGTGGCACTTCAGCACCTTGGTCAGGTCCTTGTGCAGGTTGTCAGTGACCAGAGCTGTCCCAAAACACTGTGGTCACCTTGTGCTCCCCTGGGATGTGTCACCAGCACTCCAGGGAAACATGTCCCAGTTTTTTCTGTGCCCTCCATGTTTTCTTGGGGGCAGGGGGATATTTTTCCCCTGTGAAAATAATCACCTGGATGGAGGAGGGCTGGGAAGGCACTAAAGGAAAGGCAGGATGACAGTGGAAATTGAGAGTCGAGAGAGTCCCAGGATGAAAATCCCACAGGAGTTTGCAGCTAAAAACACTGTGAGAATACAGGGAGGGAATTTCAAGTGTGGACTTAGAAGAGAATTGTTGACCTCAAAGCTTTCTTCCCAGTGCCTCATGCAGACAGTACCAAGACTTCAATCTGCTCTCCAAGGAGCTCAGCCAGAAATGCCTCCTTGGAGGGGCTCCCTGGTGTCATGCAGGGAGATTCCCCAAGATTCCCACTTTCCTGGCTGCTCTCCTGGACAGCAAAGTCCCATAGAAGGTCACGGCATTCCCACCAAAAACCCTCCAGATCCTTGGGACAATTCTATCAGTGCTCTGTAAATGGTCACCCTGGACTCACATCTCTGCCCCAAGCCCAGAACCATAAAATTTGTGAAGTGCTGCTGCCTTCTGACTGCTCCCAAATACACATACAAATACTTCAAAAAGGGAAAAACCCAAAACACAACAAAGGATATGAAAACCAGCCCAAACTGCCAAATCCTGAGCTCAGCCAATCCCCAGCCTGCGACTGCCACAGCTGCAGGTTTAGATTCCAGAGGAGAATTTTGAACACAGTCATAACACAAGGAAAGGTGAGAGAAGAGAGGCTGTGACTCCTTGTTACTGCCCTGAAGGGTTTTTCAGGGCAAATATTCCAGCTGCACTTTTCATTAAACCACAAACTTGTCGATTTAGCCTTAAGTGTATATAAATATACATACATATATGAATTTTCAAGTAATTGCTTAAAAACAGGGAGGTGTTTGAAAGACTGGTTTAACCCTTTTGGAGCACTTGAGTCCACTTAAAATTATATGAGAGAGGAAAGTTAAATATGAAGAGAAATGCATAAATGGCCAGAGTTGCTATGGAAATGGGAGAGGATGGAAATTGAAAGTCAATAGAGGACTAACTTACTGTTCAATTTTAAAAATAGTCTTTCTATACAGAAAGGGAACGTTTTTCAAACCTCTGTTGGCCTGTATTATACAAAATGTGAAGTGGTTTTGTGGCTGGGTACATCAATTTAGTGCTGCATGCTGCACCAGCAGCCTGTATGGGCCATGGTACCATAAATGGGACTTTTCCTTAAGTTTATGCCAGTCTCCATTCCAGCTCCAGAGCCCTGGTGCTAAATGCCAGCATGGAAAGCGCAGATAAGTGGGTCAGACTCTGTGGGGTGTAATGACAAATAATTTGTAGGGATTTCAAGTCAGTTCTGTTTATTTTTTAACGTAATTCCCCATGGAAGGAAGGTTTACCAGGTTGGGCTCGTTGCCCCATGGGCACTGCACAGCAGCTTTCCAAACCTGCTGGCCTACAATCAGATTTGATGGAAGAAGAGGCATCTCTGAGGAATTAAATCCTAACAGGCTTTTTAAAGGAGGATATTCTCAAATGAGCACTTTCTGCCATTGCCCCTCCATCTTCCATCCCTCTCCCAGGGTGTGGTATGAGCTCAGCCAGAGAATCCACACGGGACAGGACCGTGGAAAACCAGCCTCCCTCTGTTCCACTGCTTCCAAAGCCCCTTGTTTTATTAAGATAAATGTAATACACTTCCCTGGTTCCATTCAGAGAGGGAGAGCAAATTATGTTTGAACAGCGTCAAACCCCATCCCTGAGCAGCATACCGAGAGGAAAGTGGGGCTTTGCTTCCACCAGCCCACGCTTCACTCTCCCTCACCATCCCCAGACACTTCTGAGGCTTCTTGGTACATTTATTCACCTCCAAAATGCAGGTGAATAAACCCTTTTGGCACTGGCAGCCCAGAATTCACAGCTCATCATATCCCACACCCCAAGGACTTGGCTCTTTCACCCTCTTGGTCTTCCCAGCTTGTTTGCTTCCCCAACCTCTTGCTCTGTGGTGCCCAGAAGCTGCAGGAAACCCCTTCCCACAGCTCTGGGTGAGACCACAGCAGCCCTGGGACACGTTCCTGCCCACAATTCCCATGCCACGGACCCCTCTCCCCCTCTGTTCAAAGCACACGAGTCTCTCTTAGCGAATTTCTGGCAGCTGGAGGTGTCTCGCTGACTCAGGTACAGCAAACCTGAGAAAACAAAACCCAACAGACCCAGAAGATGCTGAAATTCAGCTTCCCAAGGCAAAGAGCTGGCACAAGCTTCAGGCTTGGCAAGATGATCCTGCCTCTTCCTTATCTCTGAGTCACGTTCCCCAAGTCTAGCTCCATGCCCTTCTGCAAGGGGGGCTGGAAAGAATTCCACGCTGCCAGCAGGATCCTCACCATCCCCATTTCCCAGCCTGTCAGAGAAAAAGGCCTTTAAAAATAGTTCTGTGCTGCTGGGTGGGATTTTCTTCTGCAGGTGCTGTGCAACAGAGAGCGAGATGAGATTCTAATCATAGCTCCTTGGCAGAGGGAAGGTTCAGAGTTGAGCCGTGCAGCAGCAGCCTCATTTTCACAGCAATATCACTTTATTCTCTGGGTGTCAGGGGGACACGTATTGCTGTCATTTCCCTGTGCCATGTTTGTGTAAGGGATGCAAAGAGCAGCCCCAAAACATGCAGCTATCAGTGCTCCATCTCATCCAGGCGGGGAGAGCAGCCTGCTTTGGTGCCTGGTGCTTCTGCTCTGAGCTCCCAGAGAGTTCATCCCACAGAAAAGAGGGTCCCTGGGCTGCTGGGTGCTGTCCCCTCCAGATGCAGGGGTGAGGGGAGAGGACTTCCCATGCAAGCAGAGAAGTTGGAGCTCAAGGCTGCATCTCCCCACTGCATGTCATGGCTCTGCACCCACCACTGAGCACTGGCTCTTCCCCACCACAGCCCCAGCCTGCCCCATTAAAAATTCCCCAAGTCAAAAAACAAATTTTTTTTTTACAAAAATGAGTCAAACCCACATTTCTGTCACAGCACGTTGCCACCACCCTGCTCAAGGTGTGGGATCTGCTTGGCTCGTTTTCTCTTGCACCAGAGCCTCCTGCTGGACCTGAGCACTTTCTGCCAGGTCACCCTGAGCTGCCAGTCCCCAGGAGCAGGAGGTCCCTGCCAGAGCCCCTGCACCTGGATCCCTGCAGAGGAGCAGGCTGGAGGCCCCCACACACCAGGGGACTTCTGACAAGGTCTCCCAGCACAGTCCAGCAGACACAAACCTCCATCTGCTGAAGTTCAGGTGCCTGCAGAGCACTGGGGAATTGCAGCACCACCACACCCCACGGACACCAGCACCTTCTCATTTTATCTGCCTCTTTGCCTGGCCCCATCTCTGCTGAGCTCTGCCCACTGCCCTCTGCCAGATCTCCCCATCAGGGCTGCAGTTGCCCTGGGGTAGTGCTGCCTCACCCACCAATCCTTTGCTGTTCAAATCCAGGCACTCACAACTTCCTGGAGGGATCACCAGCTTATTTGTAGCTGAAGAGTATTTTCTAAATGGAGAAAGCCAAAACACCACTCCAAGGACCCTCCCAGACATGAACAAATCCTGGGACAGCTCGAGAAGGGAAGCACTTTGGCCCAGCATTTATCTCCTCTGGATGTTTTTCCTGCTGTTCCTTGCTCTCCAAGCAGAGCTCCTTGCTGAGCCCCAGGTTTTATAAGGATGTTTGATGCTATGAGAAAGTCTGTGTTGCTTTGGGGACATTCAATCAGCCTGGGTGCACTCAACCCAACAACTTGGCACGATTTGGGAGCTTTTGGGGATGCCTGGACCATGCCAGGAGCAGGACAGGTGGGTGCCCAAGCTGGAGCATCAATCCAGCCTGAACCTGTCAAGCCCACCCAGGCTGGTGCCTGCTCCCTGCAGGATCTACAGGAGAGTCTGATGGAGCCGTGGTGAGAAGTGACACCCTTCAGCTGTCCTGGAGCAGCCACCTCACCCTCGAGGGTGGATTTTCAAATCTCTGAAACAGAGATTATTGCTTCTTGTTTTCCAAAACGGAGATTATTGCTACAGAACGACACCTTCACGTCACCACAGCCAGGAGACCGTCGGTGACAGCCAGCCCAGCGTGACCACACTGCCATGACATCTATTCCCTGCACCCTTCCACGTCCACAGATGTTTTATCAGCTGCCTGACAGGGCTGGCACACCCTGTCTCAGAGCTCTGCAGTCCTCACCAGCAGCAAAGCCATTAAGCCCCCTTTGCAGCCCCATATGCATTCGCTTCGTGCCTTTAATCCTGACAGCCCAAGTAAATTCCTCCTGAAAAGAAAACCCTTGTTCCCCCTCCCCGAGCTGCTGCTTCTTGCTAAATGTCATTAAAAGCAGAACCCACGGTAACATCAGTCCTTGCTGAAGGTTGAAACCACCTTGACTGTAATCTTGGTTTGGCACTGGATGGGAAAAAAAAAAAAGGGGAAAGAAAAAAAAATCCTCCAGATACTTCCTCCACTTCTCTGTCAGCTCCACTTTGCATCAAAATCTCCTTTGTATGTCACACAGCTATTAAAGTTGTGGATTGTGGCTGGGCTCTGTGTGTGTGGACGTGTGTGTGTCTGTGCCTCAGAAACTGGGTCACCCGGAGACCCTCCCTGAAAACGCTGCCCTGACAAATCCAGGCTGGCAAGACTCAAAGATACCCCTTATAATGTTTTCTTTTTCTGCCTCCCATCATGCTTTGAAATGAGCAAATAATGCTACTTTCTGCTGTATTTTTGTATCTTTTATTCAGGAGCTTCCTGAGGTAAATAACCTCAGGCAGGCAAATCCAAGGGGATGCTCCTATCTCTCTTGCTGTCTGCTCACACTGAAATCATGATATACTTTGCTTTTATGATGCTCTTTATAAAACATTCATTTTTTTTTTTTTTTTCCAGGAAAAATGGCTATCAAGGAGGGCAAGACACTTCACACATTTGGCTCAGGCTTCAGTCCCAGCGTTTTGTCATCCTTCTGTCCCGCTCACTGCCCCAGAGGTGACAGGAGGGCACCTCCAGAGCCCACAGCACCTCCCCATCACACAGGGGACACCTGTGGCCATCACCCCGGGCAGAGCAGGGGGTGGCTCCTCAGCCAGGACCCTTTTAGCAGCAGACATCCTGTAATTCCCATCAGGGCTCTGAATGACACTGCTCAGGCCATTTCTGGCTGAGGCTGAGGGGTGAATCCTGTCACCGGGACACTGAGGGGTGGGGAACCAGCAGAGCAGAGAGTGGGGCTGGCCCAGCTCAGCACCAGGCGAAATCCAGGCTGCTGGAGGGGGCCAGAGGAGGGGAACTGAAAGTTGCTGACTCCATGCAGGACAGAGAGTCACAGACCACAATCTCAGGAGGAGCTGAGAGGGGGAAGTCTGTGAGTTTTCTTATTAACAGCTTATTTTAATACTCACAGCATGAGAGAAGGGATGGCAGGAAGAAATACCTGGGCAGGGAAGGCTTTTTCTGCTGAGCAGAATTGCAAAGAGGGGGGGCCCAATACTGATCTTTTTTTTTTTCTTGTGCTACTCTCAGTGCACTTATTTCCCTTAAAGCAAGCAAAACCTAAATGACCACAAGTAGAACCAGGAACAGGAAAGGGGATGGAAGGATCTGGCTTCAGACAGACGTCTGCTGGCCTGAGGGAGAGCTGTAGAGGAGGATTTCAAAACCCCAGGATGAGGGAAATGGAGTTGAGGAACAGAAAGTGCATTTTCACGGGCTCTAATCTAGACTCCGTCTGTCTCTTAGTGCTCCACTCTGGCAAATCACAGTGCCCAGGTTGTGAACCCCATTTTACCAGCTGGGGAAGCAAAGCAGGGCAGAGATAACAGGCAGCCTTCATCATCTAAGGGGGCTTGGCAGCATCCAGAGCCAGGCGGGGTGGTAGTGAACCCTTCCCGGCAGAGTGCACTGCTTGGAAAGGGAAACAGAGGGACTGCAGTGTGGGAACAGGGGAGACATGGAAAGGACAGTGAATTCCAGGCGTTGCCTTGTGAATCTCTCATGGGGGAAGCTGAACCACCCAGGGCATCCCACATCGGGCAAGTTCGGGGTTGTTCTGGGTCTCTAAGGAGTAGAAGTGCCGATCCAGGAGCCGGTGGAGGATGGCCAGGTGTGTTCAGCGGGCTGTAGGGAGGGGGAACACGGGATATCGCTCCCCTAAAGTGTCCTCTGGCTAATGTATTCAGCGGTGAGTTTAGGGGATCTCGGGAGAATGAATTGTCAGAGCGTCGGAAGCCAGGGATGGCAGGGGAATTACTGCTAATCCTTTCTTGTGGGACACAGCACTCCAAAGGATTTAAAGGCTATTCAAAAACGTTGAAAAAGAAGAAGTGACAAGGACACCCCTCCCTCTTTCTTACATTTTAGGTTGGTCACTTGCTGCTGGCTGGGAAAGACAGAAAAGAGAAACTTCCAGGAGAGGGAAGGGATGAGAGGGAGAGAAGAAAAGATGAAGAATGAAGATTAGATCTGGAGAAAAGCCGATCTTACCCTCTCAGGGAGTGTAGGCTGCAATTAAATCTCTTTTGCCTAACAATACCCCATTGTTATTTGTAGTAGTACTCAAGATGTGGCGATAAGGGAGGAGGGAGCTGCAGGCACGGGAGGCTGCAGTTGTTATCCTTGGAAATCCTCAGGCAGGAGAGCCCTGGGCCCCGGACCCTTTACCTCAGCTGAGGATATCCCCATCACCAACAATAAAAGTATTTTGACCAGCTCTGGTGGGAGGATTTTGGAAGTGTGGGGTTTGGTGGGAGGATTTTGGAAGTGTGGGGTTTGAATATCCTCTCCCTGCTCTTTGATTTGTAACCATGGTCAAGGGTTTGGTCACGCAAGGGGACTGTGACCAAAGGTCACTCCCTCTGTATTTTGGGTAGGCTGGCAGGTCTGGGCTGGGCTTCTTTTGCCCTCCAGAGATGCTGAAGTTCTTTCATCCCAGTCACCTGTCCTTGCTGGCCCCAAGGACTGCCAGTCTCCATCCTGTCCCCTTCAGAACATGGCTGGTACCCATGAAATGCTCATTTCCATCCCTCCAATTATCATCATGCAAGAAAGTATCACCCACAGACTCACCAGGAACTTTCCAGGACTTCACCAGGACTCACCAGGAGCTTTCTGCCATGTAGGTGCCTTGGTTAGTGCTGGAAACCCTGGGCCCAAGCCAACTCCAGCATCTGGGATCCACCCTGTGGCCTCTTTCCCATCCTGACATCCTGCACTAAAACCTTCCCTATTCATTTTTCCTTGCTCTCCAGGTGTTTTAGCAGAGCTGTCCTCAATTATGCGATGTTTCTGTGTGTGTTCAGAGCAGCACAGCGAGCTCCAGGCCGGTGCATTATCGACTGTGCCCTCTGGGTGACCTTGGGGCTGAGGAAGGTGAGAGCTCCTGGCAGATGGGCTCCTCTCTGCAAACCCTGCCGTGCTGTCATTTGTCCCAATTCCCAGCCCGAGCTGCTGATGGCAGAGAACAACTTATTAAGGAATTGCTTCTTTCCTCCCCCCGTTCAGCTGCTCTCAGGCAGCTCCTATCGATCCACTGCACCTACTCGAGATGTTTTGCAAAGGGCACTTAGTGAAATTCGTGCCAGGGGTTCGGCAGTGGGTTTTGCTGCCTGAGCAGCACATGGGGCACAGGCAGGTGAAGGTTTGACTCTGAGAGGGTCACGGTAAGAGCTGTCATAGAAGAGCAATTTCCATTTTGCCAAACGCACTTTTCAGCGTGTTACTTTTCATCATACAAAAAACAAAAACAAAAAACCCAAACCAAAACAACAACAACAACTATANTTCTTCAGAGTACATTTTCATTTTGAAATTTCTTTCTACTTACACAATCTGACTAGCCTCCCAAAACAACACCAAAATGTGAAAAATGTTTCCCACACACCCAAAATGAAACCCCCTGGATTTCATTTTGTGGGACTTTATTTATATATACATATATATATATATATATATATGTATATATAAATAAAGTCCCACAAAATGAAATCCAGGGGGTTTCATTTTGGGTGTGTGGGAAACATTTTTCACATTTTGGTGTTGTTTTGGGAGGCTAGTCAGATTGTGTAAGTAGAAAGAAATTTCAAAATGAAAATGTACTCTGAAGAACAACAGCAAAAGGCTAAGCAGACATTTTTTTTAAATGACATTGTGGAGCAATTCAACTTTTATTAGAAACCTCTTTTTCAGCCCCCTCCAAAGCATTTTTTAAAATCACTGTTTCCATGAAAAATATCTGCTCCAAAATTACATGCAACAGTGAACCAGAAACTCTGCTGTGACAACTCCCATTCCATAGGTTCACCATGCTACCTCATTAAATTGCACAAACCACACACAAAACAGCATTTCCCAAAGGACAAACGCTCTCCCTGAGAAGTTCCAGCCTGTTCCTGTCAAGTACCAATTGGTCCAGGGAAACCAGCTGCTTTTCCTTGTTCTGCTGGGTTTTTAAGTGACCCTGGGAACCTGTGCTCCTGCTCAGGGGGGCCAGGGGAGAATTCTCCTGCAGCCAGGCAGATCCAGGTGGGAAGGGCTGCACATGGCTCTGGTTCCCCGCTGTTAGAGCTGTGTGGTGTGGGGAGCACTCCTGGAACCCTGGAGGGTGAGAATTTCAAGCTTTCTGTGCTATAAGGCACTGACCCTCAGGCAAGCACCACATTTGACCTGAGGCCTTGGAACAGGCTTCCAAAATTGAGTGATGGCACTGGGGTCATGGGTGTATAGTTGGAAGGGATATCACATGGTGTGAAGCTTGGAATTTGGGGTTTTGGTGTAGAGTGATACACGTGGAACAAAGTGGAGGATTTGGGGCATAGGCTGGGTTCTTCTTCTTCGTGGTTTTGTGTGGTTTTTTTCTAGTTGGGTGAAGGGGTCCACGTTGTGGACTACAGGGGTTGGTTATTGGGTTGAAGGTATGAATAGTATGGGTGTCATCTGGTTATTGGGGAGTTGGTGCTCAGGACACCATGGAAAGAGAGACAGAGCCATTTTCTACCTTGTCAGTTAGAGCTCAAGACTTGTGAGACTGTGCTATAGATAAGAATTAATAAACATCTGAAACTGCATCTCCCGAGTATTAATCCTGGCTCTAACATGGAGAAAAGAAAACAAGAAAACCCACAGAGCACAAATGCAATCACACTAATGAGGGCACACTCTGCTCAGAGCCCTGGCTGCAATGCACAGCTTGGTGACAGTGCCAGCACATCAGGATGTCCTGCCCCTGGGACAGCACCTCCACAAGGCAAGGGAGTCCAGAGCTGCACCTGTCCTGGCATTCTGTGTGGGTCAAACAAAGCTCAGAGTGAAATCAGGGCACGTCCCCATTGCTAATGGAATAGCTTGGATGCAACAGCCCTTTGGAGCTTTGTCTCCATCTGTTTTTATGACCTGGGCAAAGGAGATGCTTTAATAACTGGAATATTTTCAGATATTTACACGAGAGATTAATGCAGACCTGCAGGGGCGTTTGCTTGGCTGCTCATTTCTTCACCCAGTGAGTAAATCCTATCAAAGCCACTTGCTGCAGTGTGGGCAGTTTCAAACAGTGCATGCCAGCAGCTGTGGAAACATGAGAACCTTGAGTTTTCCTTTGGACATTTGCTTCCTACAACGAAGGCAAATGAGTACGTGTGTTTCTGTGGGAACCACAATATCTCTCCATTTATAGTATTGGGGAAAGGGGTTTTGAGTCTACAAAAAAAAATCTACTGTTTGTCTGCTGGGTAAATGGTGAAAACACAATTGTTCACACAGTCTTGTCCATCTTGGGCTCATAAACCTCAGCACTGCCTGAGCAGGTCAGAGAATTACAGAGTGGGTCAGGCTGGAAGGGACCACAGAGGGTCAGCTGAAGTTATGATGGGTTTTGTGGCTTTTTCTTGGACAATAAGGAAGCCAGGGGCAACTCACGTTCTCACGTCTGCTGTGGAGTCTCTGAATAGAATGAGAAAAACAAGTGACATGTTTCTTTTAAAATTGTACTGGTGGGAGCCTCGTCTCAGCATCACTCCAGCTCTCCCAAAGTTGCTTTGATATTCAAAAAAACACTGACTTTTTAAACAATACCGTCCTAAATCCCTTTTATGAATGCCCAGAACCACTCGCAGGCTTTCTGAAACTCATTGTTATAATTACAATCAAGAATCATAGGACTCTGTGCTTTGTGCCAGAAATACACATCCACTGAATTGTTTGCAGAGGAGCCACGGAGAGAAAGAGGGAAGGAGAAACGCGGCTTCAGCGCTGCTCAATTCAGGAGCAGGAACTCCCACTCTATTTAATTTTTTCCTCTTTTGTTTCCCAATTTAACTCGGAGCTGCTGAAATCCAAGCTCATGCTTGCTTTGTCCTCTGTGCTCCCCTTTGGCCTCAGTCCAGGGGACCTCGAGCTGTGCCCCTGGTTTGCTGTCCCCCACCATTCCCAGCAGCCTCTGTCCCTGGAGGAGGAGGAAGGTGGTGGTCCCTGGAGGAGGAGGAAGGTGGTGGTGGAAGGGTGAGGAGGAAGATCAGCAAGGACCCATCAGCCCCAGCAGAGATGAGGGGAACTTCATTTTGGGAATTGCTGGAATTGTATTTAGCAGATGCAGAACAAACTCTTTGGGCAAAGGAACGCGGCGTCAAGCTTAGTTTTATTAAATCCTCCTCTGCTGGGTCACAAAAAACCCTTAGGGAGGGCTGAGGGGGGGTTTGGTAGTGTTGTCTGACACAGCACGGAGGGAGGAAGCTGTGATTCAACTTTTGCCAGCACAAGGCCTGGAACTGGCTCTCCTTCTCTATGCAATAATGTCTGATGTTGATCCCTGATCCTGCTTCCATGGAAATGTCCCTGTCTGGTGCTTAGGAAAGTGAGCGGATAAATATCAGGTCTGATTCACCGCTCAGTTGCTTCTGTTTTACCTCTGCAGAACATCAGTGGCTATAGAAGGATTTGCAAGATTAAAACCAGAGTGATTCAGTGATGAATGCCAACCAAAGCCTTTGGTAAAAGGAGAGCAGCACTCCTGCCCCATCCAATATCCCCCCCGTGGATGGAGTGCTCTGTGGCAGGATTCCATGGCATTTAGACTTTCCTCCCCTTGCTTCAGGACAGTGCTGGGGTACACGCAGTTTAGCTAACCCAGACTTTTCCTCTCTGTCTCTTCCCCCTGCAAAATGTCAGGTGCATTCTCAGTGAAACAAAAGCAAAACTAGCAAAACTCCCCCACCCAGTCGTGCTGCAGGTGGCAGCTGACCCCTGGGGAAGGCTGGGCAGACAGGCTGGGCTGAACTCCATTTCAGACCCTGGGGGCCCTTGCAGAACCTTCCAACAGTGAATTTAGGCTGGTCCAGAGAGTGAAGAAGCTTAATCTAGAACTGGCTGGCTGTAAACATCAAAACACTTCCTTAAGGCTCAATTTTGCTTGCTTAGGGCAGTGCCAGAGCATATCCACAAACACTGGACCAGGAGAAGCAGTGGGAGCAAAGAAATATTTCAGTTTAAAGGTGTTACACATTTCTTGGCCCCCCAAGAAAACTCCAAAATGCCCCTTCAAATGCTAAATAACCTGGATATAAATGAGATTTTCAGGTGATGGTTTCAAAAGTTGGTCTTGGTCTAAAGAAAATTGAAAGAAAAATGTTGGGCAAATTTCCCAACCACAGGAACCTTCCTCCCTGATGACAAAATTCCTCAGGTTCCCTGAGCAGCTGGCAGTTGGGCTTTAGGCTGCCCCAATGCTCTCTGGAGGGTTTGTCCCCTGAGCCATGGTGCCCACGGAGGCAGGCACAAGACTTTTGGAATCCAAACCTCGTTTCTGTTTCACAAAGTTTTTAGAGCCGAAAATCCTGAGTCTTTGCCTCTGAGAATCTGGGGTCCACTCAAAGCAACAGACTTTGGTAAATGAAGTAAATGAAGTCTCACTTCATTTGTAAGTGAAGTTCCTCTGGGTAAATGGTCTCAGGACCCAAATCCAGTTTCAGAAGCAGCCAGATGACAGTGAGAGCCTTGGTCTGTTCCTACACCCACCAAACCTGAGGCGTTGCTGGGCCACCTGTGGGTGACAGCCACGGGCAAACACAGAGATCAGGCAGCTCTTCTGGCCCTTGTCACTCCTTAACTTGCAAATTTCCTTGAGCAAAGGTGACCAGCAAGGCAGGAATTTCTGGAGTGCTTTGGCAGTGCCTCCATCCACTCCCTCTGGCTCTGAACAGCAGCAGGAGAACCATCTGCTGAGCACCACCCAGCAGCCCGGGCCAGGATGGCACACGGGGGAGGAAGAACCCTTCCTTCTCTTCACATGAGTTTTACCTCCTCATGATTCCACTTTTTGCCTTCCAGCAGCACTCCTGTCAGCTGCCTCCAGAAGATGTGCTTGCTAATTTCCTTGTCTTTCCACTCCAGGTAGGTGTTCCTCCTCAGGTACCGAGACAACCCCAGCCTCTGCCTCAGCAAGGCCTTATTCACATCTTCCAGCACAATCATGATGATCCCAGCCTTTCCCTCCACCAGCTGCCAGGACTGGGCAATGTCAAACTCAAAGCTGCACCACTTGCTCTCCAAGAAGTCAGTGGAGATGACCGCGATGACATTCCTGCTGCTGAGAAAACCCTCCTGGATGATGTTGGTGACGATGGGCACCCCTGGCAGGAAGTCCCTGTAGTACAGACACAGGTGGAAGGGAGGTTTTCCACCTTCCAAGGGCTCCACCAGCTCCTTTATCACCCATTCCTGGTCTTTGCTGGAGTGGATGACAAAGGCGTCGTAGGTGTGACCTCTCTCTGCGTAGTGTTTGCACCCACTGAGCAGCACCACCGAGTAGTAGAGCTGGAAGTAGTACTTGTAAATCAGGAAGAGGAACACCACCACGCAGAGCAGCACAACCACTGAGGAGGCAATTCTGCCTGCACTGACGTGGCAGGAGGACAGATCAAAGCTGGGCAGGCTCACGTTGGCCACGTAGGAGGGCGTGTGGCACAGCATCAGCTCCTTGTTCTGCAGCAGCTCCTGCTTCTCCTTGATCCACTCCAGGAAGTCCAGGTGCACACAGGAGCAGTCAAACAGGTTTTGAGAGATATCCAACAGGACCAGGCTGTCAGGCAGGATTTCCCGGGCTGAGCTCAACAGAACAGTCAGCTGGTTTCTGCTGAAATCCAGGACTCTGAGGGCTTGGAGAGGCTGGTAGACCCCAGGACTGAGGGTCAGGAGCTTATTGTTGCTGAGGTTGAGCTCTTTTAGCTCAGAGAGGGCATCAAAACTACTTTGATCCACATGCTCTAATTTGCAGCTTGAAATATCCAAGGTGTGGAGGCGACTTAGGTTTTTGAAGTTGTTTGCCAGCTTGTTGTCCCCAAAGGAGTTTCCTGCCATCTTGAGCACCTGCAAAGAGTTCAAGCCACAAAACGTACACTGGGATTTCACTTCGGTTTTGGTGTGGGAAATATCAAGGTAGATCAGCCTCTGAAGGGACAGAAAGACAGGGTAGGAGCCAGGACCATACAAAGTTGTGTGCTGAAGGTCCAAATACAACAAATTCTTCACGTTAGTGAAATCTCCTGTCAATCCGATATTAGAATTGAAGCTTAAGTTCAAGTGTTTCAAATTTGGACAATTCTGAAACCTAGAGGAGCAGCAGCCTCTGAGGGTGAGGCTGTTCTCACTCAAATCTATGACCTCCAGGTTACTGAGACCCTCGAATTTCTGCTTGAAGTTTTTGAGTCTTTTGTTCTTGGTAATGCGGAGCACTCTCAGCTCCTTGAAAAGCGACAGCTGCAGGGCAGGCACATCCTCAAAACTGCATTTCTTGCACTCCAGCTGTTTCACTTTAGACCACGCAGGAACCTGTGATATCTCCTCCAGCCCGAGGCCCACCAAGCGAATGGTGGAGACGTTGCCCACGCAGTTGAAGAGAGTGTCTGAGTCATCCTCAAAGTCCCTGAAGCAGATTAAGACAAACTCTTCCATCTGCACCCGGCACAGTCCATCCAAGAGCCCCCTCTCCAAGTCCAGCAGTCTCTCCCTGTCGCTGAAATCCCCGACTATGAGCCTGCTGACCTGCAAACCAGCCAGGCCCCGCAGAGAGGTTTGCATCATGGTGCTCTCAAAGGCAGACCTGAGAGCCAGCTCACCCAGGTGGATCCCTGCAAAGGCCCCCAGCTCTATGGATTTGATCCTGTTCAAGGAAAGCACCAGAGTGAGGTTGAGCCTGTTCCCTTCCCTCAGGGCATCCAGGTCTCCTCTGGAGATAGATGTGATCATGTTGGAGAAGAAGCTCAGGTGCCTGAGGGAGGTCATGTTGGCAAAGTATTCAGGAAGCTTCAATGAAGTAATGCTGTTGTGGCCTAAATTCAGCTCCTCTACGGTATGCAAGTGGCCGATGGGCAGCTCAGACAGAGAGGTTCTGTTGGTTTCCACCAGAACCAGTTTTTTCAGAGTTGTTAAGCCATGGAAAGCTGCTTTCCCCAGGTGCTGGAGGGAATTGGCAGTTAAAATCAAGGTGGAAAGTCTGTGGAGATCCACAAAGGAGTTATCTTCTATTGTATGGAGGTGGCACCTGTTGGGCATGAAAAGAAAATAAAAGTGCATGAAACATTGTCCCTCCCTTGTTCACTGTGTGCTGCTGTGACAGGCTCAGCCTCACCCTCATGCTGGGGGCTGGTTTGGCTTTGCTGTGCTGGGCAGAGCCAGCAGCCCTGGATGTGCAAAGGGAATGCTCCTCCAGCAGGAGACCTCCTCTCACCCCCTCCTCTCCTCCCTCTCTAACCTTTAATTCAAAGCAAGAGACACAGACACCAGGTGAAGATCAAAAGCTTGTGCAGGCAGCAGGAAAGAAGGGCCCTAGCTTTCAGTTTAGGCCAAAGTGGCTTTGTGATGGCCATCACTGGTGGAGGAACCAACCAGGGCCAGCATTCCCTCACACCTTGTATCCCCCAGCCCTCAGACTCCACCTCAGCCACGTCTGGGATCACAACTCTGCCAGCAGCTGGTAGCTGGTGATGGCTCAGAGGGAGCAGACCCCAGGCTGTGCTGGCTCTGGAGGAGAAAAGGAAGAGGGGAAAACGAGGGTGGCCTCCTAAAGTTGGTTTGATGTGGGAAGATGCAGATTTTGAGACCCAAATCCATCCTGCAGTGAATCCCAGCAGAATTGTTTAATAATCCAGCCAATGCCTCCCAGCAAATGTGCTCTGCCACTCAGCCACTTTGGAGCTGGAGCTGTGATGGGACTGAATGACATTTCTCAGGGAAACAATTTACCCAGAGAAACTGTTGTCTGGAGTCAATGGAAATTATACATCAATTCAAATTTGCTAATAGGCCTCCCCCAGAAACGTGAGGAGAAGGGAAAAGAGAATATGTTGATATTTTAAAACAGCCTTTTCGCAAATGAATGTACCTTCATGTTATTTTTTTTTTTAAACTGTGATTAGAAAAACAGCTCACCCAAGATGTTCCACTTCAGAGTTTTTGTAACAGTGAAAAGTCTGACATTTTTCTTGTTCGTAGACAAGTGAAATATCTTCCTTCTCACATCCCAACCTACAGGCTCAGACTGACAGACCCAGCTCTGAGTGGAGGGTGTGCACTCCGTGATTGGACTAAAAGCTGCACATCACCACGGGGATGTGCAAAATGACAGACAGAGGGACAAAGTCACAAGAAAAAATAAAATAATAAACAGCCAAGACCAATAGACCCCAAAATAAGCCACCATTGTAACTCAGCTGGTGAAGACAAATTAACCAGTATCCACGTAATAGATCCCATTACCTTGAAAGATCCAGAAGCTGCAGCTCAGGGACTGATGCAAAATAATTTGACCCCAGTGATTTCAGGTTGCTGAAACTGAGGTCCAGGTTCTGGGTGGTGTTTGGGACTCCCTCAGGAACTCCAGAGCTGTTCAGTCCTGTGCACCTGAAAGTCGTGTTTGGGGTGACCTGTAACAGAGGCACATCCCATCACGGACAACATCTGCTCTCCATGAAGTGCCAGAAAATGTCCCTGTCAGGGAAGCAGGGGCAGAATGACCCACCACCCTTGTTGTTCATTTCTAAAGGAGCTGCCCTGGGTTTCAGGAAATAATCTTACATAGCCTAAGCCTTTTTCTCACTTCTAATAGAACCAGTCCCACTCCCCAGGAAGAACTGCATATCTTGCTGATTGAAGCTGGGACAAAACTACAGGACAGTGTTCCTTGAGGTTACAGATGGACCAGCAAGACAAACACTCGTGGGTGCACTGCATGTCCAGGAACAGCCCTCAGCTCTCTTCCCCTGCACATAACCAGGCAGCTTGAGCCAAAGTTATTCTTCAAGCCAATAACTGTCAGCAAAACTTTGTAAAAGGCAGTTGATCAGTGTCAGGTACTTGGTGAAATCACTCTGCTGCACAAACCAGGCAAAAATCTGTGTTTTGGAGAAATTAAACAAAGTTTGGATCCCTTCCAAGGGAAATACAATCTATTACAATCACTGCACTGCAGCACCCTCAGAGGCACAGAAAGCCAACGAGAAGAAAAAAGTTCTTGCTGCTGGTCCTGGTTCTCAGATGTTTTCGAGACCAGAATTTACTTCAAATACTTCAATCACCTTGATAACAGCCTTGGGGAAAAAAAAAAAAAAAAAGAAAAAAAGCTGGGCTTTCCTAAGACAACTACGAGGCTTGAGGCACAAATCTCCCAAGCAAAGGGAAAAGTTGCTCCAGAGAAGCAGAAGGATTTTGTGCTCACGTGGAGCTCACGTACCTCCAAGCAGGGATCGAGGAGGCAGCCTGCCAGTGGGGACGGGACAAACGCCAGCTGCAGCAGCACCAGGAGTGTCCCCACAGGAGGGGCTCCTCTCCTGGGCATCTTCAGGAGGCCAGGAGTGCTGGAGAGAGGAGCATGGAGAGAGAAACCTGGGGACAGAAACGTCCTGCAGTGCCAGGGGTTGTGTGTCACCACTCCTGCTTCTTGCTGCACGTCTCTCCGAGGGTTGCAGAGAACGAGAAGGGAAGTGAAACTTGGTCACTGCCTTGTTTCTACACATGCTGTGGGTGAACTGCTCTTCTTGAAATTGTTTAAAAAAAAAAAATTAAAAAAACAACAAGAAAAAAAGAAGTAACGACATATAGTTTGGGCTAGAAATTAAAGAGGAATGGGGGTTTCATCATTGTCACTTGACTTGATTGCCTCTGATTAGCTCAGGTCAAATTGGAAAAAAAAAAAAAAAAAAAAATCCGAAACAATGGAATATTTTGTACAATTCTGAGCCCAGTTTTATGCTCCACATCCCATAATTCAAATGCACTGGTTCGAGAGGGTGACTCTGTCTTTGCACTCCTGCCATGCTCTCAGCTTCACCCTGGCAAGCACTGGAGAAGTGCTCAGCTGTGGCAGAGGTTTTCTGAAGCCAGGTAAGCACAGGTTTATCTGTGGCCAAGCTCCTGTGAACAAATATCCAGGTTTTTTTTTCCATCTGGTTGGACCTTTATTGCAATCATTGCAGGAATATGTCCAGGCAGAAGGAGATTCACAGAGTGATCAGAGTTCTGGTCACAGAAATTCTACCCCTCCCCACCCTTCCTGTGGGAGAAGTTGCTGTGGGCAGCAAAAAGGAGAGGCACAAACACCCTGAGCCGGGCTTAGAGCTGCTCCCTGCCCTGGTCATGCCTGAACCTCTGTTTGATGCCTGGCTACAGAACATCTCGATGCTGAATTCCCAGTGCAGACTATTGTTTCAGGAAGAGAAAAAAAAAAGAAGCTTTGTAAAAGCTCACAGTGGGCAATATTAATTTAAGTCAGCTGTGAGCCTTCTAATAAAGCTCCCTGCCTTCATTTACTCTGATAAATGGTCGTGCATTCATGTATCTCCTCCTGTCTTCCTGCAGATAACCAAGAAATGTTACTGGGGATCCAGCCAAAGGGTTGCTGGGTGTTACCAACACCACGTAGACAGAGAAGTGGCAAAAATGTGAGACAAGGGTGGAATATTGGTCTAGAGGAAGATGGGATAAAGTGTGACCACTCATGGAAGTCTGTGAAAATTGATATTAAATACAAGATGCAATATCAGTCCAGCGAGCAATCCACTTATGAAGAAAAGTTTAAAATATATCAGAGGTGGGGGTTAGACTTTTTTTTTTGACAGGTTAGTAGAGAGCCTGGGAGAGATGGGGAAATCCTAAAATAACTGATGATCTCTGCAATAAAAAAAAACACATGGCAGCACAATGGGAGCTAAAACCGACACCCTGATGTGCAGCCAGATAGTGCCCATTAAGCCAGCAGACAAAAAAGTTTGTTGAAATTGGACAAGTTCTACAAAATCCCTGCTCTGAAAAGCCTCTGGTGATTGCAGGTATTTCCTTTTATAGATGGAATCAAAAGTGAATGGAAACAATTGCTGACTGCCTCTGTGCCTGGATTAAGGAAATTGGCAGAGCATCGTGTGTCTGCAGAGAGAACAAATGAGTGCATCCCTTAGTATTCAATATGCGGAATGAGGCAATCCACATTTAATTTTTATCTAAAGCTGAGATGAGCCTGAAGTATGCTCTAGAAATTACCATTTCAATGGAGACTTACTGAAGATGCTGAAGAGTTTGGGAGCATCACTGAATCCCTCCCACAGCCACGCTCAGAGGTCAAGTGGGAAGTGCAGCTTGAAGGGCGTTCAGAGGAGGTGCTGCTGCTCTCACAGGGGACAGTTTCCCAACACACCCCGTAATTTGTTCAAGGACAAACCCTACAGACACGGCAAGGGGCAGGGCACTAGCAGAAAACACGAGAGTTAGCAGATCAAACCCAGCCACCAGTTCAGAAAGTCAGTGCTGGTTAACTTGATACTGCTCAGCTGGCACACAGCAGTGTGGATAAAGCCATAATGCCCGTGGGATTGTTCACAAAACCCAAAAGAATTACTTGCAATCCCTTAAAGCAACAAGAATAACATCTGAAATCAAACATGATTCACTACTCTGGCAATTTGCTGGTGGGATCATTAAGGATCTCTTAGCAAGGAGGTGTTACAGAGAATCTGTGTTTCCAAAAACACGTCTGAGTCATCTGAGTGCTCCTGAACATTATTATAATATAAGTAACACAATGCAGACAGTGCATATGCAGCCTCTGTGATCTCAAGCAAGGTATTACAGAGCATAAGACAGACACAATGTAGTTGGACTGATAAAACATCTTGTACTTGCTTGTTTTAAAACAAAATGATGTGTGAACTCCAGCCAGAAAGCAAAGTTAGCTAAACTCTTGGACAAGACAAGTGGTGAGAGCCATAAAAACAGGATTGTCTGTACCAAGGGTGGTTTCAAGGTCACAGTTAAGCCAGCACCACATGTGGATGAACAGCTCTTACCCTGGAGAGAGGCTCTGTTTGCCTCAGGAGTCATCTCAAGCAGTTCCCCCAGTCTGTCTGCAAACAGAGGCTGAGGAACATGACACAAACTATTTCAAGATTAAACAAAACCAGGTCCTATTTTGTGTGAAAGAACCATCTCTAACAGCTATTTGGTTATGAGCTATGGATCAGAGGGGAGAGATTGATGGACCAGAGCAGGGACCATTCCTGGGGGGCTGGCACTTTCACAGCACAGGACTTGTGGAGATGAAGATGGGAGCACCACAAGAGGTTCCAAAAATCCTTGAGGAGCTCAGGGTACACCAGGTGAGGCAGCACTGCTCTCAGATGGGCTGGCCACACGTCCCTTCCCAACTGTGACAGTGTCACCCTTGCAGTCAGTCACCTGTGGTGAATTAGGCTGAAATCAGGCTGAGGGAGCCAGGCTCAGGGGGTGCAGGTAGTCACCAACTCCTGGGGTTCACCTGACAGTCCTTGCACTCAGCAGGTCAGTCACCTGTCCAGGTCTGAGAGGTTGTCTGAGTGGAAAGGAGAGTGATGGGAAATGTGGCACAAATTTAACAGCAAGTTGAATTTTCCCAGCCATTCTGCTGGGGAAAAAATATTATATAACTTACAGGGAAAATGACAGAAAGAATAATCTGAAAACATCTTAAATATCTTTTTTGCTGCACATTCCACAGACACATTGCTTCCTGAAACTGGTGAGTCAGTGCCTTGCACAGTAACCCCAGCCTGACCTGGCAGTGCTGGAGCTCACAGAGCCTGCCCCAAGGCTGGGGAGGGAGCTGATTGCATCAGAGCAGGTCCTAGAGAGCCTGCGTGCCTGTAACTCTCACTTGTGATGCTTCCCCATGTGGAGTGGGTCTAACAATGGAATCACAGACTGGTCCAGATTGGAAGGGACCCTAAAGTTCATCTTGTTGCAGCCCCTGTCTTGCTCAGAGCTCCATCCAACCTGGCCTTGGGCACTTCACAATCACACTTGATGGAAGGGCACTTCCCTTCACAAGGGAAACCACAATCACACTTGATGGAAGATCAGCCTGGAAGACCTCCCGCCTCTGCTTCTGGATCTCCTAGCTTTGGAAAAGAGAACAACACTCAGGCTGAGAAACTCCACATTCAGTTTGGGGTGTCAGACCCAAACCAGAGCCAGCCTCACTTCTCCCTGTCTGAGCAGTGAGTGACTCCAGCTGCAGTTCCAGAGAAAGGAGCATCTGTGGAGCAGGGGGCTTGTTGTGCCTCTGATGTTGCCTTGGGAAGGCTGACCTGGAACAGAGACTGGACACAGCTGGAGAATGAAGTAGAGATTTATTGAAAGGCCTCCAGGATCCACCTTGGGCAGGGCAAGAGCCTGGGCAGCACTTTTCCCAAGGTGGACCCGAAATGGTCACAAAATGGACAAACAGTCACGAGATCTTACATTTTTGTAAGTTTTGGTCCGTTTGCATATTGGGGTTTAATTGTCCATTTACAGCTCCAGGCTGTGAGGTCCCATCCTTCTTGTTCCTCCCTCCAGCCCACCCTTGTTTGTGCTTTTGGGCTGAAAGTTGTCCTTGGTGTGCAGCAGGACAAGGATTTGTTTTGTGTCCCTGCTGTGTGCAGAGCTGAGTGACACTGACTGTGAGCTCAGAGCTGCACCCCTGGGCAGCACAGAACATGAAATACATGAAAGCTAAAGCTTAAGGCATCACTAAGTGTCCAGGAAGGGCACGGAGGTGGAATCACAGTCTCTTCATGCTGCACAGCACAGCCCATTGCCAGTGGTGGCACCTGGCAGAGCTCAGCATGGCTGGGGTGTTTCCTGTGACTGAGACTGGTGCACACAGGGGACAGAAAAACAACCCAAAAAGCCAGAGTCCAAGTTGGCTTGATGAAAATCAGCCAAGCCCACACTGGGGCAGGCAGTGTGTGCCATCAGATGGGCCATTCCCCAAAGCCAAGATCATACAAACACCCCAGAACTATTCCAAAGCTATTAGGGAAGAACTGTGTCAAGTAACCAGGGACAAATACACTACTAGAAGAAGTGATTAATCAGTGTCAAGATAGTCACTATCTGTGGCAGCTACTCCATATGGACTATGTCAGGTCATTAGGAGCCCTACATTTTACTGGAGTCAATGTTTAATCTAAATGGCTGGAAGGATTTCACACAGATGGTGGAGGCATCCAGCCTCGCCTGCCAAGCATCCATGAGCAGGCAGTGAGTGACAGTGGAGCTGCCTGGACCCCTGGGGAGAGGCAGCCTGGCACCAAACAGCCCAGCAGCGCCTTGTCCTTCTGCCTGGGACGAACCATGGCCACCCCTGGGCTGGCCAGAGCCAGGGATTCACCGATTCACGGATGTCACCGTGGAGGTGAAGGTGTCCACTGTGCCTTGGCATGAACATTGTGCTTAGAGGGGGTAAAAATTCCTCCCACAGCCCTGAGAAAGGTGGATTGGCCACCTCAGACTGATGCTGGCTTTTCTAACAATAGGACTTACTTTCTTTTTCCTCCCGCCTCCATTACACCCTTATTGTGGTGTCTCATAGCCTGATTTACATATGTTTTGTGTTACTGTGCCTTTGCCTTATCCTGCTTAGTCTACCTCCTCTCCCCCACTTCTCTTAGTAATGAGGCTGGGCAAGGATTTATTCAGGCTATCAAAGATGAAAGGTGTGTAGGGCACGGAGCACTGCAGAGCTCAGACTTTTTAAACTGAACACAAGAAAGGTTGATCCGGGGGACTCGGTGCCACAGCTGAAGCCTGGTTAAATACCGAGCCCCTACAGCACTGCTGTGACACTCTGGGACAGCCTGAAACAAGGGGCAGCTCTAATGATGGTCTGGAGAGATTACAGAACCCCGTTTTGAGGGAAAACCATAACAAAAGAGTAAAATCTGTGTAGTAGACCCGCTTTCTGTGAGTACTGAGAGCACTGCCACAGGCACTGACCACTGCCAAGACTCCTGAGCCTCGTGTTTGTGGTTTCACTGCCACGACTTGACACTGAACGACAGGAAAATGTTGCAATGGCTGCAGCAGAAAGTGCACACCCAGCTCCGTGGCAAAGTTCTTGTGTACACATCACCCAGAGAGAAAACGCAAACCCTCCCTGGGGTTAGTTCATGGCACGCTTTAGACACCGGCTCCCAGACATTAACACCTTTGTGACATTTGCCAGGAGAAGAACACGGAATATTAATTGCCCACACTGCTGAGAGCCCACTTCCATTACTTACAAAGCAATAAATTCCAGGAGAGTGGTCGAGCCAGATCCAGATGCAGGTCTGCCTGCACTTGGAGTGCTGTATATTGGAATCTACAAGACCTGGGTGGCTATTCTGTGCTTTTTTGGAGAGCCAAGACTTATTTGTGCACAAAGTAAAACCCGAAGCAGTGTCCCTGACAAAGAGGAATTTATTCAAACACCCCTGTTCTCTCAGTTCTCTTCAGTTTGCATGTTTTGGGGGGGATTTTTTTTAAGCATTTATTTGGCCTTGAGTTGCCTGCACCAACCAGGACAAAACCTTATGTTCCAACAGAGGAGGAACCAACAGCCACGAGCAGTGGGAGCCTGGGAAGGGCATTAACGCTTTGCTGATCACAAGACAGGGTGTTTTGGAAAGCTCTCAGGAAGCAGGGCTGAGATACCAGAAGGGAAGTTACCCAGGAAAAGGAGTGACACAAAAGGGACAGGAAATGCCCTGGCAGCCTGACCACAGTGAAGAGGAGGGAGGGAGGGAGGAAGGAAATGTGAGGAAAAGCAGAAGTTTCTCCTCCCATGGACACGGCAGCTGTTTGGTGCTGTGCTGGTGTTCCCACACCCCAAATGGAGCTGCTGTCAGAAGTGCAGCCTGATCTAAACCAAACCAGCCCCACTTTTAGGGTTTGCCCTCCAACAGCTGTGCAGGAGGAGTCTTCTTCCCAAGGAAGCTAAGAGCCTCCAGCAAGGTGGCTGAACATCAGCCTGCAAATCCCTCACTGCAGGTCCTTTCTGCTGGTAGAGGCAGCATTTTGGAGAGGTGGCAACTGAGGTAAACCCATGAAGGCGACAGGGCAGGAATAAAGCAGCAACAAGGGAAGTAAAGAAAGGGAAACATAACATAAATATAACAGAGCTGAGTCCTGGAAGAAAGCAGAAGAGGGTGAGATGAGGCTCCAGAGGCAGAATGTGGGCAGGAGCCAGCACATATAAGTGGTGGTTTAAGGTGGCTCCTTAAATGTGGAAGATCTTCACCACACAAAGACTTGGCAGGGTGGCTCCTTGCTTAAAACAAGCTGGAAGAGGCATGGAATGCTCTGATAGTATGCCAAGGAAAACAATAGTAAGAAAAAAAAAAAGAAGCCATGGGAAGACCTCAGAGGAGATATGAAGGTAATTTTCACCTGTTCTCACCCAAAATCCCCCTCCTGAAAGACTCTGTCAGCTCCTTGAAGCCAGAAGTGGGTTTGTTCTCAAATAAAACAATTAAAAAAAAAAAAAAAAAAAAAAACAACCCACCCAAAAAACCAAAATCCCCTACATTTCTTGCCTCCTGCAGACAGTCATGTTTCCCAACAATTAGCAAATCACTGAAATCTCTGAGTGTTCTGCCTGGCCCTTTTCCAAAGGGATGAGTATGGCTTTACCTCACTGCAATCTGTTTAGGAAACAATCCGAAATGCCATGGCAGGTATGACACCCACACCCCCTCCCTTCCTCAGGATGGGTTCAGCATCTCATTTTGGTGCTTTTCCCAAAGAGCCAAGGAGCACAGGCTGGCTGCTTGCCAAACAGGAGAGGATTGCCCAAGGACTGTGCAACATCCCACCCTCCACCTCTGCAGTCAGCAGTGGGAACCAGGGGCCAACGAAGTGCTCCGGATCTCTGGGCTTCACCTCGCACCCCACACGAGACAGGGCAAACTGTGGCCTGCTCAGACCTGTAGGTTCCCCTGTGGAAAACACCTCACTTGGAAGGGGAGGCATTTTCTATCCCTTTTTTTTACCACGAGTGACCCACATTGCAATAATGGCTTGGCGCAGTTTTGTCCTGGTTTCCAGGGTAACCAAAGCTTCAGCACTGACCTCTGGGCACGTATGGAAGGTTTAAGTCCAGAGCAGTGATTCCCCTGGTAGCAGATCTCTGGGAAGGGGAAAGAGCAAGCATCTGTTCAGGATTTCAAACTCATGCTATTGCAACACTGACACCAGCAACACACCCTTGCAGCTGGGACAAGCAGCTCCTTCCACACTCAATACATGAAAAAAAAATTGTAAATAAAAGAGGACAGGTGCATGGACAGCACCTCCAAAAGTTAAACAGGGAGCATCTTATGGAAAGGTGGTCAGAAGGTGAGGGCTCATGAGCACAGAGCCTCAGGGTTGGTAAAACGCGGAGCTCCATGAGAATCAAAAAGCTTTGAATGGAAGAAATCAACACACTTTTTAATAAATCCTGTAGGAAATCAGCACAGCTTTTAACAAATCCACATCCAGGACAGGGCCTAGACAAGGAGTCTGCATCTCCCTCTTTCCCGTGTGCCTGTGTGTGTGTATCCCCTGCTGGCAGCCCTCGTGTGACACCTCGCTTTTAATCCACACATTAAATGCCTGTCCCTGCCCCGTGTGCTGCACAAGCAGCTCCTGCTCACGCAAAGCCAACACGGGCAAAAGCAAACTCAAACAGTGCCCTGACAGCCCTGGGACTGAGCAGTGCAGCCACCACACCTCCCTGCTCCCCCAAGCACTTCACATTCCTCGCCTGGATTACCCCACTTCGCACCTTTTAGCAGAGAAATGTGCTTTTTTTTTAAACTTTTTTTACAGCCTTGCTTCACCGGGAGACTTGGCATCAAACCTCAGCCCAGCCAGGAGTCACTGCGTGACCTTGGACAAGGTCGTTTTACCAGGCCAGGCCTTCAAGCTTCTGCTGCATTTGTTGCAGGTTATCAACATCCTCCCAGTGCCTGGCAGGCTCAAAGTTAATTAAAGATTGCACAGCACCGCCACAAAGATCGTCAGCACCAAAGACAAAGTATCATTAGATCCATTAATGAAATAATCCTCCATCACGCAGGGATGGGGAGAGCTGTGCTCCAGAAGCAGTGGGTGTAACAGCCAGCCCCAGGCCAGAGAGCTGTGAGATGGGAGTGTTTGAAGGGATGGCAAACAAAATTCCCCTCATTTTACACTAACTAATTATCAGTAATGGTCTTCAGACAGGGAAAGCACAGGAAAACACGTGTGAGAGGGCTCATGCAGCACAGCTGCTCAGCAGCAGAGAACCAGGTTATCTGAGGTCTGGAACCACGGACAGAAATACAACTCTGAAAAGGGATTTGATTGCAGAACGGTGGTGGGGCACACTGGAATGAGAATTACACTGCAGTGCTGTGACAGGGGGTGGGAATTTGTTTCTTTCCTGGTAGGAGCAGGTCTCCAAACCTGAAGCAGTGTTTTATATCTGGTCATTCCTCCATCTGTGCACATTTGGGGAGCATTCATTCATCCTCCCATTGTTCGTCCACAAGAGGAGAGAGGGGCTGGATTGCAGTTCAGTTTCTAATTTCATTTATTCATTCATTTCAAGACAGAGCTCATGACAGCCATGACAAAGCTTCACTGTGCACTGATCAGTTGAACAGTGCATCTCCTGATTGCCCTTCAGGGGACATTTTCCTCACTGTCTGCATCCCACATTCTGCTGGCCTGTTGGCTCCCTTGGAACAGTATCCAGATGCCAACAGGCAGCACTTCACTGAATTTAACCCCATTTCCTTCCCTGTTTATCTGCACACGAACCCCAGGCT
The DNA here is from genome assembly GCA_013397395.1 of Sinosuthora webbiana. NCBI lineage: Eukaryota > Metazoa > Chordata > Aves > Passeriformes > Sylviidae > Sinosuthora > Sinosuthora webbiana. The sequence continues at coordinate 113,914 of VXBN01017340.1, read as the reverse complement.
GCTGCCACCCATCAGCAGCCACTGAGACACGGATTCATTCAACAAAATTCCCCAGACACACAAGGCATGGGTCACAAACCTTCCAAGAAAGGCCTTTCCCCACACAAAGGATAATTCCTGTGAAAAAAAGTAAGTTCATTTCATACTAGCCCTTACTAAAGGCTTTCAGCCTGAGAGTCGGTGACAGTTCAGGAGAATCAGTGACAGTTCAGGTTAAAGAGGTCTAGCAGTGCAGGGTTTTGAGCTCATGACCGTTTTGTCCTGTCTCCCAGCCCCTGGACACTTCAGCTCCATGAACAGCCAGGCTCTTCCCAAGCAATTAAAGGGCTCCTTCACAGGAATTTGGGTGGAAACAGATGGAGAGCCACTGCTGAAGTTATGTCAAGCTGTTCAGGGCCTTGGACAGCTTGAGTTTTAGAAAATCCTTGGCCTCAGGTAAGGCTCATTTGTTGCTCCAGGTAAAGCCAGGCAGTGAGCAGGCTGTGGGGTGACCACCAGGCACTCTGGAAGTGACCATCAGCACCAGGGAATCTGCTGCAGTCCAGCTGAGGCATCTCCATGGCACAGACCCTGCTCCAACCTGCTGCTCCTCTGGCTGTCCTCCAGCCTCATAAAATATGTGAGGGGCAGAGGAGCTGGGTGGGTCAAGCCTTTCTCTCCCTGTTTTTCTGGGTGCTCTGGCCCCATCAAGACAACAAACAAGCACCCAAACTCCCTGCCAGGCAGGTCCTGAGCCCAGGAATCAGGCTCTGGAGCAGAAAGGATGCTCAGGGTCAGTGCAGCCCCTCCCAGCACCTGCACAGGGCACCTTCCCAGCCATCAAGGAAACACTGGAGGCACAGAACTGCTTCCTTGGGATCTTTCCCTCTCCCAGCCCCACAGTTTGTCCCACCAACATGGGAAAGGATCCTGCAATTGCTGCTTTGACTGCCAAGCACTGAAGTCCTGTGACCAGCCCTGCTAAGCTGTGGAGTTTAGAGTGTTTAGGTGTCTGAGTTTGACTGACAGCCTTAATTACACAGGGACAGCGTCACAGCTCAAAGAGACAAGTACTGGTTCAGGCTGGTGAGAAGCAGGAATGATATTCTGCTCTCATAGAGGGAGGGTGCAGAAAGTGAGAGCTCAGCTTCCCCATCTGATGGTGATCATCTAATTATCCTCAATGAGCTCCATACAAATCCCAGCTTAGCAGGGGGAAGCGCGCTATGATGCTCTCAATCCACCCGTACCCTGGCCTGGAAGAAGATCTTCGGGAGTCTGATTAATCCATCCAAGCATATCCTACTGCTCACTACCACCCTCTGGAACTCAGGGCCGGCAGCTGCTGCTCCCCCTGGTCGTGCTGAGGAGCTCCAGAGATCCCCCAGTGCTTGGATTTAAACGGGAAACCCTGAGAGCCTGGTGTGCGTTGGAAGGCAGGGTGTTTTCCTGCCTGGATGGATGTACTTTAGGGGAAAGATACTGGGAGTGTTTCCCAGAAATATCTCAGGGAGAAGAAGCTGATCCCTGCTGGCTGTAGACCCACTGCAGGCACGGGAGCGGAGTGGGGGGTGCCCTTCACAGGCTGCTCCTTTTGGTTAAAAATGCAAGAAAAGGGTTCTCTTGGCATTGTTTCCTCCAGACAAGGCTTGCAGACTCACACTGAGCTCTCCCTTATAAACAGGGCTTCCCCTTTCTCCTGCACTGCCAACATTTGCAGTAAAAAACCTCGATGTCAATCTTTCAACCTGTAACTCCACACTGGGAGAAGACCTTCAGGTCTGAGCAGTAATTTTGTACCTGCAGCTCCCCATCCCTCTGGCCTGTCCCTGGAGTTCCTGGCTGTTTGCTGCTGCTGGGCTCTCCCTCAGGACAAGCTGAAGCCCAGGGAGGGAGAGCAGGTACAAGGATAATCAAATACAGCAACCACGAGGAATTAATTTAATGCTTTGCGCATAAGTGAAGGGAAGGGGAAAGGCCAAAGCATTTAGAAAATTCTGTTTTCTTTTCATGCCCAAGACGTGTTCATCTAAAACCCTTCCATCTGTCCTGCACCAGGACTGGAGCAGGGGCTGGAGGAGGAGGTGGTGGTCAAGCAGTTTGAGACCTTTTCTCAAAAAGGTCTTTCTCAAAGCCTGGCTTTCATCAAACACCTCCTTGCCTTGAGCAAAATAGACCCAAATATTTATATTTGCATATATGTAAATGCAGCCTGGCTGCCAAAGGGCTTCATTTGCCCATTTCAAGCCTGTTAGGATTCTTTTCACAGAGGCTTTTCCTTTTTCTGCATTTTTTTTTTTCTCCCATTTTAATTAAAGTATTTGTCTCCACAGCAGGAAATGTAAACTCTGCAGCAAGCAATCTTGATATATATTTTAAAAGAGGGAAAAAAAAATGTTTAGCTAAGTTATTATCTTCAGCTATGCACAGAGACAGTCTCTAGCTCTTTTTCTAGAAGCCAGAAAAATTAGAGACAAAAGGAAAAAGAGGGAGGTTGAGCCTTTAAAAAGTAGGGGAAGAGTGATAGACAAGTTTTTTATTCTGTGTCTTGAAACGAAGGGTCAGATTTTTTTCCTCTGCCAAAAAAAAATCCTCTTAGGAAAACATAGGATCTTTTCTCTAAGAAACACCAAGAGCTGGGGAGAAGCTGAATTATTTGGAAAACCTTCTGCTCAAGGTCTGGCTGCTAAGCCCAGGTGAAAATCTCAGTTTGTCTGAGTTTAACTGAGAGATGGCAGTGTTGAAGTGGGTGGTTTGTGTGGGTTGACAACATCCTGGATTTGGAAATCAGTCCTATTCCTGATCCTGTTCTTGGTGACAGGTGATCTGAAGGAAAAAAGGAGTGATTTACTACAAAAGAGGGACTGATTTACTCCTGATTTACTCCTCCATGCCTCAGTTTCCCCACTTGCAAAATGGAAATTATCATCACTCAGGCTACAAACCTGGAATCATTGGCAAAGAGCAGCTACAAGGAGTCCCTGCAATAGACCAGGAATAACACAGAAAGGCCCCAAAAGATGCATCACTCCCCATTCTTCAGAGAGCAATGGATGAGTTGAGCTGCCCTGTCCCTTTTGTCCACCAGAGATTTCAATCTTGGAAATAAAATGCCTAGAAAATGTGAGAGTATTGCTGTTGATTCTCTTTCCCTTATACCACTCCCAGCCTCTGTCTCTCTTACTCCAGAAGAAAAAGAAAGAAAAAAAAATTAAAAATCAGCTTCTCTAAATATTGTTTCTCTCACATCAGCCCAGCAGGAGAGGCAGAAATCAAATTATAACCACTGAAATAACCATCAGCGCTTAGTGCCAGAAGGGTGGGTGGAGACACGGGAACATTTTGCTTCAGGCTTCCAAATAAAATAAATCTATCTTTATTAAAATAAACAAGTGCAAAAGAAGAAACAGAAAGAAAATCAATCAGCTGCAGTTACAACAGGGAGATACCAAGTATAGAGTGCTCCATCCAGCGAGAGGGACAAGAGCTGCAGGAATCAAACCCCCTCCGTTCTTCTTTTTTTTGGAATAGGGTTTTTCCTCCCTTCCTCTCCTGATTCTGAGTGTATTTTCTCCTGGATAGATTTATAGATTTCTTTTTGCTTATGGGAAAGTCTTAGGGAGAACTTTTTTTTTTTTTTTTTCCCTGTGGGGACAAGGAGCAGAAAAAGCAGAGCCATTCCACCTTGTGCCCACCAGATAATTCCAGACAATCTCCATGAAGGGGATCACACTGTTTTTCGATCTGACAATAATTTGGGCAGAACTCGCTGCGTTCACACATCTCGAAATCTTTGTAGATAAGAACAGATAAATACCAGGATTGTCATTTCCAGATATCTTAACAGAGTTTGTCTCCTGCGGGGATTATTTCAGGAAAAAGCCCGTTCTGTATGGAAATGCTGTTACAGCTTTTCTCTTCATCCCTGCGGTGCTCCCTGGTTTTTGGCTGGAGGATCTGCACCTTCAGGAGCAAGCAAAGTAACGAATTCCTCTCTCTCTCTCTTTTTTTTCCCCCAAACCCAGCTGGCAGCCGAGCATGTTATTATCATGCAAGACCTGCACCGGGGCTCCACTCCCCCAGCAGCGCCTTTGGAGCCCCTCTCGGTGCCTGGGGCAGCTCAGGAGGTGAAAACAGAGATTTGGCAGCCACGGGGGCTGAGCCAACCCAGGGCAGGGCTGGAGGAATTTGGGACACGCCGCCCAAATTAGCCCCGGGCTGAGCTGCGCTGCTGCCGGGCTGGGAGCAGCCGGTCCCTCGGGGGAAGGAGGGAAAGGTCTCAGGTGTGTGGAGCTGTGCGGTGGAAGGTGCCAGCCCAGTGTCACTCTGGGCCACGCCGCAGGTCTGTGCCTCCTCTGCTCCCAGGGAGATGGGGGACCCCAGCTCCGGAAAGCTTTGCCCCGCTGGGGAACAGCAGAACTTTGGGTGCGGCGTCCCCCCATCTCCATCCCCGCCTCATCCCTGGCGAGCGGCGCCTGCACGGCTGGGGCTGCACGGAGGGATGCGGGGAGCCGGGAGGAGCGGAGCGTTGCGCGCTCCTGCAGTGCCATCATGTGCTGCCGGAGCACATTGCACGGGCCGAGCGGCTGCCACAGCCCGCAGCGCCGGCCGGGGACGGCAAAACACCGCGGGGGCTGCGGCCGGCACTGAGCGCCCGCGGCCAC
>VXBN01017340.1:42478-109137 GCA_013397395.1 Sinosuthora webbiana | reverse complement strand
CCCCCCGGCGGCCCCCGCTGGGTGTCCTGCGGCCACCACTGAGTGCCCTGTGGTTACCGCTGCGGCCACCTGCAGTCACCCTGCAGCCACCGCTGCGGCCACCGCTGAGTGCCCTACGGCCACCTCTGCGGCCACCACTGACCATCCTGTGGCCACCGCTGCGGCCACCACTGTAGCTTTCACTGCAGCCACCCCTGACCACCCTGTGCCCACCACTGCAGTCACCACTGCAGTCACCANCACCACTGCGGCCACCACTGTAGCCATCACTGCGGCCACCCCTGACGACCCTGTGCCCACCACTGCAGCCACCCTGCAGCCAGCACTGAGACCCCTGTGGCCACCACTGCAGCCACCCTGAGCACCCTGCAGCCACCACTGCCCGGTGTGCAGCTGGCAGAGCAGCTCTAGGTGACCGAATGTTCCAGCACAGAGGTGAATCAGCCCCAGACCCCACAGGGCTGTTGAAGGCAAGGGGGAAGTCAGAGAGGAATCGAAAAGGATCCCTCAGCAAAAGAGGCGTGGAGTGGGAAATGGGGATTTTGTCCTCTGTTTCACCTGGGATATTCCTTATCCTGGGGATTTCCTAGCAGGCCTTTCTTTCTGCTTAATAAAAGCTGCTCCAACTATAGTAGGTCCCCACTCCTGTCACAGAATGGCAGAATCATGGAGTCACAAGGTGATAGAAAATCACAGAATATGCTGAGCTGGGAGGGACCCACAAGGACCAGAGTACCAGAGTCCAGCCCCTGTCCCTGCCCAGACCCAACAATCCCACCCTGGGCATCCCTGGCAGCGCTGTCCAAAGGCTCCTGGAGCTCTGGCAGCCTCGGGGCCGTGCCCATTCCCTGGGGAGCCTGGGCAGTGCCCAGCACCCTCTGGGGGAAGAACCTTTCCCTGCTCTGCAGCCTGAGCCTGCCTGGCCCAGCTCCAGCCCTTCCCTGGCTCCTGTCACTGATTACAAGAGGGAAGAGATCAGTGCCTGCCCATCTGCTGCCCCTCCTGAGGGTGCTGAAGACCACAACGAGTTCTCCCCTCCATCTCCACTTCTCCAGGCTGAACAAACCAAGTCAAACCAGTCACTCCTCCCATAGCTTCCCCTCCAGACCCTTCCCCATCCTTGTGCCCCTCCTTTGGACTCTGTCCAATGGCTTAAAGTCTATTTCATATTGTGGTGCCATGGCTTGGCCTGTTGCCTCTTCCCGTTCCCCAAGCCCCCTCCAAGGCACAATTCCAAGTGAACGCCTCCTTCCATCCATCCTCGTGTTTTCTCCAAGTGCTCTGATGCCAGCTTTCCAGCCCAGAGCTGTGTCAATGCCTTCTGCCCTCCTGCAGCTCCAGCCTGCCTTCCCCCTGAACCTCAGACAGGCAGTAAGGATGCAAGCAAGCCCTGCAGCCTAAGCAAGCTCTAGAAAATTCTGCAAGGAAAAAAAAATGAACCATTGCAGGGGAAAAATGAGCTCATGCAAGAAAACTCCAACCATTCAGGGCACACTGCCTGGGCTGGGGGATGAAATCCCAGGAGCTGATAACACTGTCCCACCAAAGCAAGGGGCTGAGGGGGTGTTTTAATGAGAAGCTGTTTTTCCAGGTTCTGCTGCTTCATCCCTGGGCAGGTTTTTTGGGAAGGAACGGGCAGAGGGGCAAATGGCCACCACACCACACAGCCAGGGTGAAGTGAGCTGGCAGGGACAATGTTCCCCTAAAGAAACTCAGCCAAAACCCTTCCTCTGTCAAAGCCTTTCTCAGAAAATCTGACCTTTTTAATCCAACAAAAGGAGGCAAACTATTTAGGCTGAAAGTGTTATAATTAGTTTTGGCGATGCCCCCACCTCAGCACCCAGAATATTCCCGTTTCCCTCTTACACCACAGCTCTGCCTTCACTGCGGCATGTGGCTATGGCTCACCTCCTGCTGTTATCACTTTTTAATGAAANCGGCCACCGCTGAGTGCCCTGCGGCCACCTCCAGTCACCCTGCGGCCACCGCTGCGGCCACCGCTGCAGCCACCACTGGGTGCCCTGTGGCCACCGCTGCGGCCACCTCCAGTCACCCTGCTGCCACCGCTGCGGCCACCGCTGAGTGCTCTGCGGCCACCACTGAGTGCCCTGCAGCCACCTCTGCGGCCACCACTGAGTGCCCTGTGGTTACCACTGCGGCCACCTCCAGTCACCCTGCGGCCACCGCTGCGGCCACTGCTGAGTGCCCTGTGGCCACCGCTGTGGCCACCGCTGCGGCCACTACTGTGGCCACTACTGCAGCCACCTCTGCGGCCATCTGCGGCCACCCTGCGGCCACCACTGAGAGCCCTGCGGACACCACTGCGGCCACCACTGTAGCTTTCACTGCAGCCACNCACCACTGTACCCCCCCTGGCCGCCCTGTGCCCACCCCCTGTGCCCACCACTGCAGCCACCCTGCAGCCAGCACTGAGACCCCTGTGGCCACCACTGCAGCCACCCTGAGCACCCTGCAGCCACCACTGCCCGGTGTGCAGCTGGCAGAGCAGCTCTAGGTGACCGAATGTTCCAGCACAGAGGTGAATCAGCCCCAGACCCCACAGGGCTGTTGAAGGCAAGGGGGAAGTCAGAGAGGAATCGAAAAGGATCCCTCAGCAAAAGAGGCGTGGAGTGGGAAATGGGGATTTTGTCCTCTGTTTCACCTGGGATATTCCTTATCCTGGGGATTTCCTAGCAGGCCTTTCTTTCTGCTTAATAAAAGCTGCTCCAACTATAGTAGGTCCCCACTCCTGTCACAGAATGGCAGAATCATGGAGTCACAAGGTCATAGAAACAGAGAATCACAGAATATGCTGAGCTGGGAGGGACCCACAAGGACCAGAGTACCAGAGTCCAGCCCCTGTCCCTGCCCAGACCCAACAATCCCACCCTGGGCATCCCTGGCAGCGCTGTCCAAAGGCTCCTGGAGCTCTGGCAGCCTCGGGGCCGTGCCCATTCCCTGGGGAGCCTGGGCAGTGCCCAGCACTCTCTGGGGGAAGAACCTTTCCCTGCTCTGCAGCCTGAGCCTGCCTGGCCCAGCTCCAGCCCTTCCCTGGCTCCTGTCACTGATTACAAGAGGGAAGAGATCAGTGCCTGCCCATCTGCTGCCCCTCCTGAGGGTGCTGAAGACCACAACGAGTTCTCCCCTCCATNGGGGAAGAACCTTTCCCTGCTCTGCAGCCTGAGCCTGCCTGGCCCAGCTCCAGCCCTTCCCTGGCTCCTGTCACTGATTACAAGAGGGAAGAGATCAGTGCCTGCCCATCTGCTGCCCCTCCTGAGGGTGCTGAAGACCACAATGAGTTCTCCCCTCCACTTCTCCAGGCTGAACAAACCAAGTCAAATCAGTCACTCCTCCCATGGCTTCCCTTCCAGACCTTCCCCATCCTTGTGTCCCTCCTTTGGACTCTCACCAATGGCTTAAAGTCTATTTCATATTGTGGTGCCATGGCTTGGCCTGTTGCCTCTTCCCGTTCCCCAAGCCCCCTCCAAGGCACAATTCCAAGTGAACGCCTCCTTCCATCCATCCTCGTGTTTTCTCCAAGTGCTCTGATGCCAGCTTTCCAGCCCAGAGCTGTGTCAATGCCTTCTGCCCTCCTGCAGCTCCAGCCTGCCTTCCCCCTGAACCTCAGACAGGCAGTAAGGATGCAAGCAAGCCCTGGAGCCTAAGCAAGCTCTAGAAATTTCTGCAAGGAAAAAAAAAATGAGCCATTGCAGGGGAAAAATGAGCTCATGCAAGAAAACCCCAACCATTCAGGGCACACTGCCTGGGCTGGGGGATGAAATCCCAGGAGCTGATAACACTGTCCCACCAAAGCAAGGGGCTGAGGGGGTGTTTTAATGAGAAGCTGTTTTTCCAGGTTCTGCTGCTTCATCCCTGGGCAGGTTTTTTGGGAAGGAACGGGCAGAGGGGCAAATGGCCACCACACCACACAGCCAGGGTGAAGTGAGCTGGCAGGGACAATGTTCCCCTAAAGAAACTCAGCCAAAACCCTTCCTCTGTCAAAGCCTTTCTCAGAAAATCTGACCTTTTTAATCCAACAAAAGGAGGCAAACTATTTAGGCTGAAAGTGTTATAATTAGTTTTGGCGATGCCCCCACCTCAGCACCCAGAATATTCCCGTTTCCCTCTTACACCACAGCTCTGCCTTCACTGCGGCATGTGGCTATGGCTCACCTCCTGCTGTTATCACTTTTTAATGAAAAAAAGGAAAAGGACATTTGGGGGAAAGTCAGTCCTTTGCAATCAAATAATAAACTGAAGGATCTGCCCCAATCACATCCTGACAAGGACTTTGACTCGGAGTCAAGGTATTCCAGCACAAGTGGATGAAAAAAGTTCTTAGCAAGGAATCACAATATTTTACTAATTTTTTTACTCAATATTTTATTCACTTCATTGCAGTCCAAATGACAGCAAAACATACAATTAGGGGTGCTCATACATTTGCATTTCCTTCCTCTTTGCATTTCCGCACCTTTCCTAGCCTGCTCCATCTGGAGGAAGGTTTCCAACCAGGCATGGCTGGCAAGGAGTCAAGGGCAGAGGGACACCCTCAGAGCAGTGTCCAGGGCTGATCTGGGGTAGCAAGAGAGAATCTCTTTAAGCTCATGCTCTGAGAAAGGCCTGTGGTGACGAGGACTGTGGCTCTGCCCATCCCACGGACACCCCCCCCTCCCTCCATGTGCCTTCACTGTGAGCCAAAAACTTCCCACAGGCAACTCCTCCCTCAGTCCCTTCTCTGCTCCAGCACGTGTTCAGCCACGCTGACAAGGGTGGGATGCGACTGGTTCTGCTGAGATGCTGTCCTGATGTGGGTGTCGAGCTGCTGAGCAGCCCTATCCCTTTTCCTTCCCCCACTTTGAGTCACACTTCCCAGTTTTTTTGGTTTTTTTTTGCTGGCAGTGGGATCTATTTTAATAGATGTGAAAGCGATGCCTCTCCAGAGTCCCTGTTCTTCAGCTCAGAGCTGCTGGATTGCTGCTGTCAAATCTCCCCTTCCACACCCCAAAAACCCTGCAGCTGGTGGCACAGGTGGGATGAGGTGGGGTTTCAGGTTCTTCCCGTGACTGGAAAGGCAGCAGGCGGCTCCACTGCTCAGCATCCACTACTCCCACTAGGGCCAAGCCTGTTGCAATGTTTAGGCCCAGAGGCAGAGAAAACCCAGCTTTGATTAGAGATAAGCAGGATGTTTTCCATTCACAACTTCCAAAGAGACATTAGGCAGGATCAGCGGAGCAAACTTCTCTTTAAACACCAGCTGCAAAATACAGAGACTCAGAGCGAACAGGGGAAAGAGCTGCCTGACACCAAAGTGCTGTTCTTTGATTTCATCTTATCCCTGTGCCAAAGCACAATGGAGACATCCTTCTGTGGCTCAGAATTTGTACAGGGGCCGGGGGAAACCTGCTGTACCCTGGAGCTCACCACACCAGCAGGGAGGAGTCAGTGTCACAGAATCACAGAATCACCAGGTTGGAAGAGACCTACAAGATCATCGAGTCCAACCCAGCCCTGACACCTCAACTAAACCACGGCACTGAGTGCCACATCCAGTCTGCTTTAAACACATCCAGGGATGGTGACTCCACCACCTCCCCAGGCAGACCATTCCAGGACTTTATCACTCTTTCCATGAAAAACTTTTTCCTGATATCCAGCCTATAGTTCCCTTGGTGCAGCTTGAGGCTGTGCCCTCTCATTCTGTCAGTTGCTGCCTGGAGAAAGGGACGAACCCCACCTGAGCACAGCCACCTTTCAGGGAGATTGTAGGGAGTGATAAGGTCACCCCTGAGTCTCCTTTTCTCCAGGCTGAACAACCCCAGCTCCCTCAGCCGTTCCTCACAGGGTTTGTGTTCCAAGCCCCTCACCAGCCTCATGGCCTCCTCTGGATGTGCTCAAGTGTCTCAATGTCCTTCCTAAACTGAGGGGCCCAGAACTGGACACTTCACCACCAGGTCCCATCTCCCTGTGATGGGGCATGCTCCTAAATTCCATTAACCCTCTGGAAAGCAGGCCAAGCCCTTCCTGTAAGAACAGCAGCTTTTGATTTGCACATTTACACATCAGGGCTAAACCAAATCACCAGAGCAGGCGGAGCTCGAGGGCTCTGCCAGGTATCTCCTGGTAGACTGAGCTGAGGTGCTGCATGACCCTGGCATCCCCTGTGTGCTGCCAGCTCTGCTGCAGCCCTGGATCCCCACACGCTGCCGGGAGAGGCAGAGGAGGGAGCAGGAAGGCTGTGCCTGAGAGCTGCCAGCCAGCCACCCACGCCTGCCAAACTCCCCAGCCCAGAGGAACAGTGTGGGTTTGGTCACGCCGGAGAGGAGCGTCACCGCTCCCCGTCATGGGACCGGCTTAAAAATAATAAACGGTGCTAAGTGACAAATGTTCCCTTCCCCTTCATTTCCCCCGGGGTTCAGGAGGATTTCACAAGCCATTAAAGGTGATTTCCGGGTTTTTTTCCTGTGATGGATGGAAGTTTGTGTTTGCTTTAGTGAGAACTTATGGCTGTGTTGTAATTAAAAGCTCCCGATATCAGGATGTAGAAGTTGATAAAACAAAATAAAGCCCACCAAATATCACAATATTTGCAATGCAGGGTTCAGTTTGGTCAGGCAGTTTTCTTGCTTGCATTTACAGGATTCCTTGAGGTGACTCTCACCAGAATTACCTTATGCACTTCCAAAAAATCCATGGTACAGGTGAGGACTCTGGCTCCCCTCCAAGCTCACAGCTGTAGGAACTGGCGGCAGAAGGAATCCACAGGCACACACAAGCTGACATCCTCTGGAATCAGATGGTCTGCTGCAAATTCCCAATCCTGGTCTCCATTAACCCAGGGCCTCTCTCTGCCTCTCCCTGTTTTGTGAGCCAAACATGTTCAAGGGATGGGAGGTGAAGCGAGAATGATTTTTCACTGTCTCTTTAATGCAGGAACTGGGAACATCGAGTTAAATTAGTAGGAGATATGCTGAAAACAAAATAAGATATTCAGCTTCGCACAAGAGAACTATGGGACCATTTGAGTGAAGATTTTTGTGGATGCCCAAAGTCTGCATAACTTTACAAAATGACTAGGCAAACTCATGGAAGAAAATTCCAGCTGGAGCTGGAAACCACAAGGATCTCCCTGAGCTGCAGATTGCTGGAGGCTGTAAGAGAAATAGCACTTTATGACTGAACTATTCCTAGACATCTCCCAGAACATGACCTCTGGGTCAGTGCTGGAACTGGAATACCTGGCTGGATGTACCTGTACTCTGACCTAGCCTGATCATTCTTTTCCCTTATTTATTCCAGTGCACAGCAGTGCAGGAGGTAAAATCCGTGCCACTGAGAAGCTGTTTGCCTGTTTTCTGACCAAAAAAAAACAAACCCTCTGAAGGCTGAGCTTGATCAGGAATCACTGGTGGGACACTAGGATGGCAAATCAAGGGTCCAGTGACTGAGCAGGAAAATCCCCACGACAACCAGCAGGGCTTTATGAATAGACAGCGCTGTCAGGTAGCTGGGATGGAAAAACACATTCCTGCTATCAGCTCCAAAGGCTCAGCCTGGCAAAGAGTGTGACTGCAGATTGTGAGTGTCTGTTTCCTTTTCTTTGTTTCCTTGTTGTCTTTTTTAAACAATCTGCCAATTCATCATTAAGAAATTAAATATTTTATAGCTGCTGTGATGCTGATGACAGGTGCCAGATTGATTGGTTCTGGCAGAGGGAATTTGCTGCTCATTTCTTCCCTTTGCAGCGAGAAGTTGTGTGCACAGGGGTAGGGAGAGGGAAGAGCTGAAGTCTCCAAGCTGTCCAGATCTGACCCAATAAAGAGTTTAAAAATAGGTACAATCTGGAAACATATTGGTGCCAAGAAGCACGACAACAAAAGCCCAGCTCGAGTGGCTGCACTCGCCGGTCCTGCACACGGGGGGTGGAAGGGGAGGCTCCCTGGCACGGCTTGCAGGGATGTCAAGGTTGCCCTGACTTACAGGACTCCCCCCAGGACAGTGCAGCTTCCAGCCAGCCACAGAACTCCGAAAGGAGCACTCATGTCATTAGAGCCAGAGACCTTGAGCTGTGTCCTGGTCGTTCCCACACAGCTCCTGGGCAGGAGCACAGCTCTCCTTTTGTGCCTGTTTCAGTTTCTGATTAGGAGTGAGCTCGTCTGAACGTCACCGTCAGATCACTCCGTGTGGCCTCCCCTTCCCACAGCCACCCTGCCTGCCCCTGGGCAGAGCTCACCTCGTGCCCTGGGGGGATTTGGGACCTTTGAACACCTCCACCTCCTCCTTCCCCACAGCTTTTCCACAAGCCAAGCTCCCCTGGGGCAGCCTGGTTTGCGCAGCGCTCGGCTGAGGAGACAGACGAGCCACGTTCCCAGGGATGACACTAACAAGATTTAATACGTGACTGAGGCTTGCAATCGGTGGTGATAACTAGAGAATTACCCTGATAAATATTTGATATGATTTGGAGAGTAATAATAGATTTTTCTTGCCCACGATTTCCATCAGGAGGAGGCAAGGGGAAAGAGCTGCTGAAAAGGGGAATGTAATTGTGGCATCCATCTTTCTGTCTGAGGTTACCTGTCCTTTGCAATAGATCACTGGGGAATAGGGCAGGGGGGACGTGGAGGGGCAGGAGGTGACAGGGCATCCCTCAGCCCCACTGCATTGGAGATCTGCTGCCAGGCCCGAGGCTCCAGGAGGATTGAGTGTGTGATTCCGTGTGTGTGTGTGTGACAAACCAAACTGAAAAATGGAGGGGGGAGAAGATGTAAGGCCACAGAAAGAAAATAGGATGGAAAAATCCAGGGCAACAATGGAAAAAGGTCTGGGCTGGTGGTGGGAAAGCTGGGATGCAAAGGGAGCTGTCTCTGTGTTGTTGGACGTAAATGCAATGACAGCATCCCAACACCACCAAATCCCAGTAGGATTCCCACTCCTCAGAGCCAAGATATTTTGTGGGCATGTAGGTGAGAGCAGCAGATATCTCTGTTGAGGTCAGTGGAAAACAGCCAGGTCTCAAAGAGTGGCAAAGAAAATCTCTCCCTTCTCCCCCTGGCATGGAGTGGTCCCTGAGACCCCACAGCTTTTGTCGTCATTGGGTGTCACAGCAGGATGGCAGCCCTGTCCTGGGGTCACAGGGCTCCAGCACACCCTCAGCAGAGGCCACCAACTGGCACATAAAGGTTCAATTTCCACCTTGCTGGATCCTCCACAAAACCATGTTTCAGACCATAGGTAAGTTTTCATTTCTGAGGAATCCCTTTTCCTCACACTGGCCACAGCACAACCCAGCCAGGACTCTCCAGCTGAGAATCCGGGACACCCAGCACCCAGAGCTGCTCTCCTGGTCGTGTCACCCGCCTGCTGTGACACTCAGAGGAAGTCACTTCATCCCTCCATGTCTTCATTCTCATCCCAGAGCCTCCTCTGCTGATGCAGCTGTCCCCGTTGGAGCAGAGGTTTGGCAGTGCAGTGGTGCCTGGATCTTCAGCTTCCACCAGGATGTAAATGGAGGTGTCCTGATTTCCAGAGCATCTGTCACTGGTGGAAGCAGCACGAGCTATCTGCCTCTGAAACCCTGGGCCTGCTTTCACTTTGGTGCCCAGTTTGAGGCCCCTGACAGCAAGAGTTCACCTCATTCTTTACTCCTGTCCTTATTTTGCACTCAAGGCATTACTCAGGCTGCATTCAGTGCCATCAGCTAAAGGAGATTTTCAGATAATGCAGGCAAAGCAAGTGAGAACAAAGATCACAGCAAGGAAAGTGGTTCTTTGGCATGTTCACATAACAGCTACTCCATCAGGCAGAACATGACAGTTATTGTAGGAATCTCTTCATAAACCCTAATACACACTCAATTATATACTCTTAAAATTCCCTTTTTGTTCTGTATCACTCATCTGGAGAAGTGTCAGATGGAGAAAGGCAATAATCCACAGAGACACCAATTCATTTCATCGACATGCTCGGGGATAGTTATTAATAGCAGAGCTGCTGGCTAATTGCACATGTCCTGTTACAGGAGATCAATCACACACAGAAGAGCTGGAAAACAACTTCGTGTCATTTCACACAGAACTGTTTAGTCAGGGCTACGCTCCTGTCCTTGCAGCACTTGTGTAACCTTTGTGAGGCTTTGGGTTTGCTGTGGTTGAGCTGTCCTGGAGCTCTGCTCCCCTCCCCGAGGGCACAGCTCCCCCTGCACAATCCAGGCTGTCCTTTTGGGCTTTAGTGGTGGCATAATCTGAGGGGCCAGGGCTTGTAATACTGACAGGCACAGCCTTCATGTCCTCCTTATTAAAAGAAAATAGGAAGAATAATCCCAAGGGCTTTTATCTGCAGGAGGCTGTGGACAAGGTGGTTGTCTCTTCTCCAAGACAGCAGCAGCAGCAGCAGCAGAAGAGGGAATGCTCAGCAGATAACAAACTAAACTCACCACTCAGCTATTGATAAATCACCCTGCTCTTATTTAGGACCACATAAAGTTCCTAGACAGGGACAGGGATCTTATTGCATGAGATGCTGCACACAAATACAAATAAAACAGGTGAGAATTAGGCTCTTCTAAATATATTTATTCATTATTATTATTTTTAATACCTAAATAATAATCCTGCAATGAAATCAGCGTGAGGAACCCCATCAAACACAAATTCCATTCCCACCTCTCATCTCTCGTGCCAAATCCCAGTCCAGTTTCCATCACTTGCAGCTCCCAGCGATCTTCAGGGGCTCTTGAAATGAACAACAACTTCCATCATCACATTGTAAAGGTTAATCTCCCCTTCAAGCAATCATCTTCCTAAGAATGACGAGTTTAATTTAAGGATAGTTTCTAGACAATAAAGCTACAGCTTACATGGCTGCAGAGACAATCAGACAAACAAGGCACTGTCTCCAATGATGGATTCATTCAAACCTGGAGAGCTGCAGTTGAAAGAAAAATTCAATAAAACCTCCTTGGTTTTGTTTTTGTTTTTGTTTTTTGCTTTCTTGCTCATTAAGATGTCACAAGATGCATTAATTAGATATCATTATTAACGAGAATGTAACACACAAAACATACTCCATGCTTCATCTCTTTTGGCCAGGAAGGTAATTTCACCCAGGTGTGTTCTCTAGAGAGCTTTGTCCATTCTCCTTGCTCCAGAATAACTCTGGGTCTGGGTCCCAGTTCTGTTGTGCATCTGAGCGTCTCCAAACCTGTGGGGTGGATTCCAGCGTCTCACTGAGTTCACACAGACAGCAAAGACCTTCATGTCTCACCCTGAAACCAAGGCATTCAAAAATCACATGGAAATACAGCTGCTAGGGCCCTGGGCTAGATAATTGTGGGGTTTTTTTCTGAGCCATACACCTGCAGCCTGTTTTTGCAATACTGACACAGGGGGAAAGATAATTCTTATCCTGACACAGAGTGAGATGTAGATGGGCTCTGAAAAGCAAATATAATTTAGATTTTGCTTTCATATCAAGGAAATACCTTAACAGGGTGACTTTTTGAGAGGGGCAGCACTGTGCTTCACCTGCATGTTCAGTTCTGACCTCTTTTCATGCTCCCCTGCAGTGATCTCATGCAGGGCACTTAGCAGCAGGCAGCAAACCTGCTCCCTCTGCTCTACAGCCTTGGGGCCGGGTCAGGATGGACAATAAGATTGGATGGCTCAGATGGAGAGGTCAGAAATGGATCCATCTCTTACATCTCCTGTGTGTGGGTGGGACTCTCTGAGCACCAGGGAGAGGAAAGTCAGACATTTGCAGTGTGATTGCAAAATGAGTTATGTGGTCTCACGGAGTGTGGAGGAGTCATGGAATCACAGAATATCCTGAGCTGGAAGGGACCCACAGGGATCACCCAGCCCAGCCCCTGTCCCTGCACAGACCCCCCAACAATCCCACCCTGGGCATCCCTGGCAGCGCTGTCCAAAGGCTCCTGGAGCTCTGGCAGCCTCGGGGCCGTGCCCATTCCCTGGGGAGCCTGGGCAGTGCCCAGCATCCTCTGGGGGAAGAGCCTTTCCCTGCTCTGCAGCCTGAGCCTGCCCTGGCCCAGCTCCAGCCCTTCCCTGGCTCCTGGCCCTGTCCCAGAGCAGAGATGGGAGCTGCCCCTCGGGAGGAGCTGCAGATCCCGATAAATCTCCCCACAGTTTTCTCCAGGCTGCACCATCCCAGTGTCCTCAGCCAGTCCTCTTATGGCCCCTCCAGACCCTTCCCCTTTCCCATGTCCCTCCTGCAGAGACTCTCTCACATCTTTAGATCTTTTTCATATCGCGGTGCCCAAAACTTCCCTCAGCACTGGAGGTGAGGCCGCCCCAGCCCAGAGCAGAGTGGGACAATCCCCTCCTTCAGTCAGCTCGTGATGCTGGGCCTGATGCCCCCCAGGACAGGGGTTTGGGGCTGCCAGGGCACTGCTGACTCGGGTTCAGGCAGAATCAGAGAAGGGATGAGCACTGCTGCAAACACTGCAGCCCCACTGCAGCCACTGGTGTAAGGCAGCTCCGAGCAGCTGAGGAGCTGTCCATAAACACGGCTGTGTCTGGGAGCCTCCTGCCACAGGAACAGACCCCTGGAAAGGCTGCCAGCTGCCCTCCTGGCCTGGCCTTCCTCTGCAGAGCCACTGCCATCTGTCCCAGCTTTGAAAAGGTCTTGGTGCCACGGCCCTCGTGCTGGGCATTGGCCTGTTCTGGAGGGGACAAATACAACACTCAGAGTTTCAGCACCCATCTGCCAGCACAGAGATCCCACGGGCCAGGGAGAAGGGATCCTGCTCAGGGAGAGAAAGCCTGGCACTGTACATGAGCACCTGAAACAGCACTTGGGCAGGAGCAGAGCTGTGCTCCCCACCCAGAGCTGCTCCAGGGAGAGCTGGGGCAAGGAGAAGGTCAGGGGCAGGAGTAGGTGACACAGAAGCCACCAGGCACACACCTGTGGCTGGGCTGGGACACCTCTGAGGGAGTGGGGGAGGATGCTCCTATCACACAGGAATTGGATCCATTTGATGTTGATTCAAGCACCAACTGCTAAAAACTCCAGAGTGCTTTTCATGTTTGCAAACACTGCCTCTGGACCACTTTCACTGCCTGTGCCTAAGTTTCCTGATCTGAAAAAAACAGATTGTGGGGTGGGTTTTAGGAGGTTTAGCAAGGGTGGATCCAGGAGAGTGTGTAAGCCACTGTGGACACAGAATTGCCACCAGCTGGGACAAGTGGCCCAGCCTGAGGACACAGTGTGGGAGTGAAGGCGTCCCTTGCTGCCCTCACTGCCTGTCCCCAGCCCCCCTGACGCTGAGACCCCAACCCCAGCCCTGCCCACCAGCCTCTCTACCCTGCTGTGCATGGAAAGAACTTGGATTACAGGGGCTGGGAGCTGCAGACAGAAGACAGAACAATGACAATTCAGATTTAGCAGAGCTCACAACACACAGGGGAGCAGGTACACCAAGCAGGACATCATGTTAAAGAAATGAGGCAGACAGACAGACAGTCCCATGTCCAGGGTATGGTGCAGCTCTTGAGTTGCATTTTTTAATAGGCAACAAGTCACTCACTGGGAATCTCTAAACCTCAGCTCCTTCCTCTTCCTTCCTCAGGGCCCACCAGGCTCCCCAGTGCCTGGCACCTGTTAATGTAATCACCCCAGCAGGGGGAAAAACTTCGCAAGAATTTCCCTTAAGCAGCTTTCTCCCCAGGACACCGGCATCTCCATGTAATTACAGCGTATGTGCCCAAAGCTGAGCAGGAGAACCTGCCGCCTCACCAAAGCCTTCCCTTCTCTCCCTCCCAGCCCCATCCAGGGATGTATCACCATGATTGCTCAAATCTGACTGTTTCCCAATCTTCTTTCATCTCACATTGACCTCCCAGCATGGCAGGAAGCAATAATCAAAGTGCCACGTGTGATCGCCCTGTGCCAGGCGAGGCATTAGCCGTCCCTCTAGATTTAAGCCCAGTTCATACCCACCAGTAAATAGCCTTCCCAGCAAGCTCCTCAAATCCATAGTCAGTTCATCAGGAAGCACTTGTCCCAGTTTCACAAAAGGCCTGAAAATGAGGCAAATAGAAAGGCAAAGAAAAGAGCTTATTCGAGTTAAAATGACTTTAATACAGAAGCAACAGGCAGGAGGGGAAAACAGGCACTGCACAAATGTTATCAGCACGCTGGGTTCCAAATGCCGGTTTACAGCTTTAGGCAGCTTTAGACAGCAAAATACAGAGGGGATTGTCCTGCTTTGATGTAAAGGAGGGAGAAAGCGGCAGGAAATGCTAACAGGGAGCAGTAGAAGGGGGATAACACAGGATAGCAGCAGATCACCAGGAGCCTGGACAGACAGTTTGTGTTCTCACACCCGGCTAACTCCTCTCCTGACCTGTTTTTCCTGGTTTTCTCACCTGTTCTGGCTACATTAGACTTGAGATTTTCTTATATGTGCTGCAATCATCACTTCAGTTTCCCACGCAGATGTTCTGAGTCTCTGTCAGGAGCCTGGAGGGATTCTCGGGAGCATCAGGAATGAGAAAGCTGTTCAGAGTACTGGGAAAAAACTCAAGGGAAAGAGCCCTGCCTGGGATAACGGGAATGTCAAGGACATTCTGGATAGCAAAGGTGTTCCTTGTCATTGCAAGTGTGAAAGGAAAAGCTCAGACCTCTAAACCTTCTCTTCTGTCTCTGTATCTTCCGCCAGCAGGCAGGGAAGCTCTTCCCCTGACGTGTTCTCACTGTGTTCATGTCACAACTGCTTCAGGAGCTGTGTCCCAACAGCTCATGGAGCCATTTCACCTCTCTGGAACTTCTCCCGTGCCAACCTGTCTTTCACCAAATTAAACATGCTGTTCCTGACTCCTCTGACCTCCTGCAAATGTTCTGTTTTCCGACTTCCAGCCCTCCTCTGCATTCAGGCAAGGTTAAGCTTGTCCACCCTGACCTTAAGAAGACAGACATGGTCAGCGACTCCATTTTTTGTCTGTGTTTGCTGAAATATCCCTCCTGATACATCCAAGGATAGCATTTGCCTCTCTTTGCCTGACATCTCAGGTTGCAGTCACTCAGACCACACTGTCCTCGCCCATTTGCTGCTCATCATCTTCTATATTATATCTCAGGCTATCACAAGTCCTCAAATCCCTGACCTGTCATCTCAAACTTTCTGTTTGCCCTCTCATTTCAATTATTCTGATTCTCAAGGTCACTTAGTGCTTTCAGACTTGTACTCTCATTCTTCTCTGCGTTGTCAAAACTTCCAGCTCTGCGTCCTGGGCGATTTTAGCCTCAGGATCTTGCTTTCATTGCCAAGATCATCCACAGGAAGAAAAGATCAGCTCCCAAACTGTTCCGTGAGAAAGTCTTTTGGTAAATTCCCTCCAGAGAGCTGCACCTCACCTTACAGTTTACTAATCCTCCTTTCCTTCAGCTTCACTAATAATTTCCCACGTGGCACCTATCAGATACCTGACTGAAGCCTAGATAAAGGAGATCAGCAGCATTTCCTTTGTCTAGAAAATCAGGTATCTTATCAAAACAAAGCTATCATGCTCGTCTGACACAATCTACATTTCGTAAACCCATGTTACATCTTATCTCATTTCCCCTTTATCTCTGCGTATTTAATTGTTCCTCCCTTTGAAATTCACTTTGAAATCTCCAGTCAAGGTTAGACTGAGAGGCTTGGAGTTAACTGGGTAACTTTTTCTCTGCACATCGCTACTTCTACTGGTCTCTGATCATGTGGCATTTGGAGACGAGACGTTACTAATGATCTTTTTCTGCTGGACCTGCATTTTAATATGATGATTCTTTCTGACTTCAGCTGAGGTGCAGTGTCAGGGTGTAACACAAAAGGAATGGCTACATGATCCCAGGGGTCTGGGAGATGCACTGTGGGACCCGAGCTCGTCTGGGATTCACTGTAAAAGTGAATGGGAAGGAGGTTGGCTCTGTGCAGGCAGGGAGCAGAGGGGATTAACGAGGTGAGCCTGGGCTGGTTTGTTTGTGAGCAGCTTTAAAAATGTGAAACTTACAGTGATGGTTGTCAAAGTGCCGCTTTGCAAAGTTCCCCACAGTCACAAGCGACTGTCAGAGCTTTAATGTTAATTGGACAGATTGTCTCTGGTTTTGAAGGGAAAGCTGTGATTAATGAAACAACTGTTAACGAGGCTGGAGCAAAGCAGACCCTTCACCTTCCTTCTTTTGAGAGGAGGTAAACAGCAACTGGCTTTGGCTGCCCTTACGAAGCAGCTGACTGAGAGCCCTCCTTAAAAGCACTGCCAAAACCAAACTGCAGCGATGAATTCAAGGAATGGAGAGGCATGAAAGTGCTTCATTCCTCCAGGAGGAGGCAGGAAATCTACAGCCTCTTCCGTGCTTTAATTCCTGGGCAAGTTTTCCTCAGTGTAGACATTCAGAACTGACTAGAAAGCACGGTCCTGGACCTTAGGTGGCTTTGGGCCACACAAGTTCTCCATGGTCTTTCCCAATCTGTGACTTTGCAGTGATCCAATATGGGGACATTTTGCTCTCCTAATTCAGAAGTGGCTTTAATGTTTATACTGGCTGCTGAGTTCCATATTTACACTCACAGAATTTGCCAAAAGAATAGGTACAGATCATCCTTGGATCTAAAACCTAATGGAATAAGTGTTTTTGGGTTTTTTTTTTTAGTCTTCCTTTATCATTGTCTTTCCCTATCCATGGACCCTCAATCTCTGCCTTCACACCCTCTGCTTCTACCACCATCCCTGAATTTCAGATCTGCTTCCTAAGGGTTCCTGCAGATGTCCATCAGAACACAGGCCTTGAACCAGACAGGACCTTCACCCTCTGTTACAGCCCTTTCCCTCCCCTCTCCAGGAACACTGTGTCTTAACACACACACAGGCTAAAATATTCCCTATTGTTTTCACAGTGAAAGCACATGATTGTGCTCAGGAGTATCCAGCTCTCCTTTCACTTTTTTCCTTCGATTTGTCTTCTGCTGAAGGAAAAGATTGGAACATTTGGTGCCTGAGCCCTACGGAGTCTTCCTGCTTCCCTAGTGAATTCACTGGGGCATCTCCATGGAGCCATCCAGCCCCGTTATTAACGCTTGGATCTTAATCTTCCTCTCACTGTAGTCAGCAGCACACCAGGCTGAACTGAAGGGGACACAGATCAGCCCTCCAAAGTCTGCCTTGAGCAGTGAACTGAGAGTTCTCCCCCCTCCCACAATGTGCTCGCACTCCGAGGTCTCCGGTCATTACTCTCCTTGCTGCCTCATTACCAGAATGTGCCATTAAAGTTTTGCTCACTTGAAAATGATCTCTTATTATCTCTCCATGGAAATTGCCCCGGCAACAAGCTTCCTTCAATATCTATCAAGCCAAAGAAAGCCATTAGAGGAATTACAGAGAGCTGCATGGATGCTCCCGCCCCGTCGCTGGCAGGTGGGATCCCCCGGCTCTCCGGGGCTCTGGCTCCATCATGAGGCCACTGCAAGAGCAGCCAAGTGTCCTTGTCGAGGTCCCCGTGAGGGTGGGCTGGAGCACACCTGGAGCCCAGTCGTGGCACCCTTTGAGGCTCCCCCCAAAAAGAGACCTGGTGTTCTTTGCAGGAACCACGAGAAGAGGGGAATGGCACAATCTGTCCACACAAAGGTGTATAAACGTTCCCAGATAATCCTTCCTGGTCGTTTTCTTTTGGAGTGGCTCTCATGAAGAGCCCATCCTCTCTTCATTCTGGATGTCCACGGTGCTGCTTGTCTGGCTCCATTGCACCAGGCTGCCTTTTCCAGGCCATGGATGCTCGAGGCATCTCAAGGGCATGATTCATTGCACCTGCTTTGGACACCAGCAGAGGATGGATTGCACCCCAGAGGTATCAGTTTCTCTCCCCTGCCTGCAGAAGAAGAACAAATAACTCACTGCTGAGGGGATCTGTGTTGCCTGATGAAGCAGATTCTCGGTGTCATTTCTGGAGGTGCTGAAGCATTTGGACTGGGCACCTTGGGAAAAAAAGAACAACAACAAAAAGCAACACCAACTGTTTAACCATTTCTAAACTACAGCCCAAACCTGTGCAGAGAAAGGACTTGGTCTCTTGATATCTGAGTGCTTGACAGGGAAGTGTCAGACTTCATCAGACTACCTGAGGCTGTATTTGATATTTAAGATGTTACAAAACCCTCAGGATTCACACAGGGTGGCAGCAGATGAGGTCTCCAGGTCCTTCTTTATCCTGTACTGTCTCCCGTGACTCTGAGCCACACTGATGGCACATGGTTATTATTTTTTATTTTTATATTTTTATTTCTCTCCCTCGGCAGAATAACAGCACTGCCCTGTCTGCCACCTTTGACAACAGTGAAAGTCTAAAGCACTCAAGGCATTCTGAGACAAACAAACTTGAAACGAACTGTGGGGGGGGACAGGACTCTGCTCTGCCCTTTCCACCAGCAAACTCTGCAGGTTGCATTTCTGCTCTGGGGAAGAGGCTTGATTTGCTCCTTGCAGCCCTGAAAACGGGAAAGGGAAAAAGCAATAGGGGCACATCTTCATTGCCAGTCAGAGGTCTGCATTCAGGGCCATTTTCAGAGTGGGAGCTGCTCTCCAGAAGCAGAGGTGTCTCCAGCAGCAGAGGTGTCTCCAGCGGCAGGGCACAGCTCACCTGGAGCTGAGACACAGGGGAAGGGAGGGTGGCACGGGGTTATCTCCCAGGCTGGTGACAGCAGTGATCGTTGTGCTGCGAGTGTAAACTGATCCCCAAGGGTGTTGCACGTTGGATATCTGCTTTCCTTACTCGCTCGTGTGGATTCTTCCTGTGCCATGCAGCTCCCTGCTCTCCTCTCTGCCTCTCTCCTGCCTCTCCTATCACAAGGCCTGTGCCTCTCCTCCTTGTCCCTTCTGCCACCACCTCATGCAATTATAGGGCCACAGGGCTCTGCTCTAAGCAAGGGCTGGCACATGTTTGCCAGAGCAACCAGCTCCAAGGACATCTTTGCATCCTGCCTGATGTTTTCCTGGATTTTGTCCTGGTTATTGTCATCTGTGTAGGAGGTTCAGTGTAGGAGAAGGGAATACAGGTGACCTGTCCCCTGATAAGTAACAGGTCTGTTAATTGCCCAATACAGCATTGCCCCTGATGAGTCTCAACTATATCCAATAAAGATAGGTGTGGTAAAAGGGGGTGGTAAGGACGATCATGAATGTGAGGACCATGAAGAAGAAGGATTTGGGGGAAAGAGAATCAGTGCTGTGAGGTCAGTCTGGGGCTGCAGTTAGAGCCTGTTGTTGGAACCTGCAGCCACAGTCTAGCCAGGTAAAAGCTGCAGTCACAGTCTGCACTCCAATCCCTGCAGTCACAGTCTAGCCAGGTAAAAGCTGCAGTCACAGTCTGCACTCCAATCCCTGCAGTCACAGTCTAGCCAGGTAAAAGCCTGCAGTCACAGGCTGCACACCAATCCCTGCAGTCAGAGTTCACAGGCAATAACCAGCAGTCAGAGACTGCAAGGGAAACCTCCAGCAGGAGCTTGGTGTAGCCAGATTCAGTGAATGGTTGGAGTCAGGATGGCCAAGCTGTAAAGAGGAATAAACCAGGATCCTTTCCATGCTGTGATAAACAAGAATTCTGTGTCTTGGCTCATTTCTACCCTCTAACAAGAGGGCTGCTGCAGCTGTTCACTCTGGTCCCCACAGCCTCCCCCTGGACTGGAATAGATGCTCTGCTCAGTGATAGACCCCAGGTCTCCAAGGGCTGTAATGATGCCATTAAGAAATAACTCAAATTCCATGATGCCCCATATTCCATCTGTACAGCTGCCCTTGCCAAACAGCAGTGGTGATGTGGCTCAGCCCAGGAAAGAAGGGGAAGAGGGAAAAAAAAAAAAAAGAGACTGAAGGAGAAAAAGGAAATTTATAAGCAAGTGATGCCAGTACTGAAAAGCAAATGGGAGATGTGGGCAGAGAAAAGAAAACCATGGGCATGTGACATGTTCTGGTAGGGTCAGCAGGTTTCTTGCTAGAGCATTTCAGAGCCTGTCTGGTGTACAGGTCTCTCTTGGTGACCTGGAGCTGCTTTGGAAGGTGTCTGCAGCAGGAGTGTTGGGAAAACATTTGTGTTCTCTGCACAGAAGTCTCACTGCCCCTGCAAATCTCTTCTTGGTTGTTTCCCTCATGAATGCCACTGAGATGAGTCCATTAAAAAAGGAAAATGAAAGATAATACAGAAAAATCCCCTAATCTCATGGAAGAAGGGACGCATTTTGATAAGCACAAAGCAGAAATAGGGTCTCTGGAGGCTCAAGCAATGTTTGTAGGACTTGGTTTGGACTTCACAGTCTGCTCAGGTGCAGTGAAGGGATGCAGCCCAATATTTTTGTTAGCTGACTTGGTCATAAAGCAGCCAATTAAGTCTGGAACTCCCAGGGGAGGATTTCATTTCTTTCAGCTGGGCCCCACATGGGCTCTCTTTGCAGCTGGCCAGCAGCCAGCTCTGCCAGAGCAGCCCTGGCATTCCCTGGACCTGGAGAGATCTGTAAGCACTCTGTGGGTTCCCACTTACACTCCATAATGGAACTCCAAGTTGGGACTCCTGGGTTCCTCCCCTGCCTCCATCTCCATCTCGAGGTATGACTTCAAATAAATCTTTTCATTCCCTGTGCCTGCTAGCTCTGAAACGTGGCTGATGGCACTCTCCTGCCTTTTCAGATTGCTCTGAGATTCCCTGCAATCACAGGGCAGTGTTTTTGTAGAGATAGCACTGGATTGCCCAGCTCAAAAGTGCTTTTAGGAGACCCTGATTGTGCTGAAGGAGGGGTTTGCTCACTGAGGCAGAGTGGGCAGAGGGTAGAAGATCAACAGACAGGACAGGAGAGGTCTGAGATCAGCAAAGAGCAGAGCATCCAAGGAGCAGGAGGATGAGCAAAAGCAAAGATCCACTTTGGTTAACATTATGTCAGGAATAATCTTTCCAATGTGTTATTCACCAACAAGAGGATGGGGTCACTTTCTGCTTTTTGAAACATTTTGGGAGCTCTGGCTTTGACACTCCAAAGTGGGGAAACATCCAGGGTAGTACTGGGCTCTTGTAAATTAGTCCAGCAACATATTCCACTCAAAGTAAGCATTTACTGATTGGATCACATTACATTATCAACACTGTGATAGCAAAGGGGCTTTCAAGTATCTCTCCAGTCATGATGATATCAGGGGACAGTCACAGGACAGCTCTGCCACTTCAGGGAACAGAAGGAAATTTAATCTTCGGGAAACTGGATTTGAGTTTTCTGCATGGGCTAAAGAGCCTGTGCCCATGGCTCCCAGGTGTTGAAGGAAATATTTGGCCAAATCTAGCCTGGATGGACTCTAGCACACGGTGTTCTGGATCATTTCACACTGGGGAAGATGTCAATGTTTAATTGAGATGGAAAAATTGAAGTGAAACAGGAGTAACAGAAGACCTAAATGGGGTTTGTCTATGGGCACCCCATGTGGCAGGAATTCTCAGAAGGTGTTTAGCCTGGGGAGGAATGTTAATGGCAGGAGTATTTCAGAATTATGTGGGTCTCACTGAAAAGGAATTTATTGCTCTTCTTGCCTTGGAATCATAATATGGAAACTGTGATCTTACTCGATTAGATTAATGGTAAAGCAAATTTAATATGTAGGTCAAAAGAAAAAAAATAAAAAAAAAACCCACACCACCAGAGCTGATGTACTGTGTAGTCAGTTCATGTAATTCACTGCTGCAGGAGGTCAGAGAGTGATGTGCTGGAGCTGGAGTTAAGAAAGAGCTCTGTAATTTTACAGCCATTAAGAGCATGTCATTATACCTGCGAACGGGAGAATGGAAATCTCAGACCCGAGAATGCACAGGAAGAATAGCCTTAGGAAAGAAATTTCCCCATCTTCTCCCATCACCTTTCACACGCCTGGGAGCTGTATCAGGCTGGGTTATTGCCATTACCCCTGGAATTGCCTGCTGCCAGCCCTCGGAATGTGTGCAGGTGCTCAGGGGTGCAGTGGGGCACGGCCAGCAGCTCGACTCCTTGAGTTTGCTGCACAACACTGCCTTTCCCTGCAGGCTCCCAGGGCCTCCTGCTTTATTGGTTTAAGGAAATCCTCACTGCCTGCACCCTGGAATGCAACAGCCACAGAATTCCCCACTCCTCCAGCCCCAGTGGGACTGGGCAGCAGCAGACAAGGAGGAAGGCAGTGCTGGTGTGGTGGCCTCCAACTAAAAACCCCTCTTCCTACAGAGGATTTTTGCAGTTGACATCTCACAGCCTGGGCCTCACGGCTTGAATGAGAGCAGAGGGAGCTCAGCAGGGCACTGTCCCCACAGGGAACCAGTCCCACAGAAGGCAAAACTTCTTAAGCTTCCCAAGAGCAAGGAGGGAACTCCCTTTTCCACATTTCCATAGAGGCAAAGAGCACCAGGAACAGCCTGACGCCTCTGTGCAAGTCATTTCACCCTCTAGATTTTCACAGATCCATGAGAGAGATGAGCTAGGAAATCTGGAGCTCCTGTCACAGTTTGCTTTTTCCCAGGGAGAACCACGGCATTTCATTCCCAATGTCGTGCCCCTGCTGTCTACACAAGAACTCCTCATGTTTAGGTGAGGAAGGTGATGACAAGAGGGCATATTGAATCCAGGAAAGATGTCATGGACGTGGCATGCACCATGAGCAACTGGGACACTTCACTGGGTATCTCCATCTCCTGTGGTTTATGGTTCCATCAAGCACCATCTAGTGCTGAGCTGCCCCTTCTCCCCAGCAGCTAAATGGAGACATTCCTGAGAATGTCACATTCCTAAGGATGTCACAGTCGTAAAAATTAGACACACGTGGGAATTCAGTGTGTTTTCCACCTGCCTTTACATTCAAAAATTGAATTAATCTGCATTTAAACAGGCATTGTTTTCTGTGTTGTGTGAGGAACTGGGGAATAGATTCATGTTTTAGTCAGGTTCTAATTTGGGGGAGAATTAGAGTCTCATAAATAAGGCACAATATTTATTCAGCATGTTGTTGAACATCTCCATCCTTAGCTCCAATACCATCCTTTTTCATTTTTACAAGCAACACAGTGAAACATAAAACATTTTGTGTGCCATGAGCACACAAAACTCGTGGCCCAAGTGCTCAGCTGGTGCAAACTGGCCCAGATGAGTGGCTGGCAGTGCCAAAGCATCCTCTGATGCTGCACGAGGAGGTGTCAGGGCTGACCTGGCTTTGCTGTCACATCTCCCTAACACTGATCCCACCCCGTGCAATCACACCTGCATCTCCCCAGGGCTTCTCCATGCCCTGGGGAAGCCTTTGCCAGCATGTGAGATTGGGGAAGGGGCTCCCAGGGCGTGTCCCCTCCTGCTCTGAGTGGCTGGAAACTTGCTATGCCACTGGCTGTGCTCATGGGGAAACACGGATGGATGCCAAGAGTAAAAATGGCCTGGAGAGCATTTCCTAGATGGGAGATGACCCTTCAAGCCACCCCAAAGGCCTTAGGCAGGAGCAGCCAGCTCAGGACCTGCAGTAAAACACTGGAAGGTTCCTTCCTGCTTCCCTAGATTTTCTGGCTGCACTGAGACTCCCAGAGGAGCACACACCTCTCTGCTCCATGTGCTCCTGCCACTGGGTGTTGGAGTCTCCCACCAGCATCCCAGGGTCCAAATGGCCTTTCTCCAGCTCAGCTAATCTGTCACTGCCAAATCTGTCAGCTGGCACATCATGGACGTGCTCCAGCTCTGGGTGGGCAGGGAGGGATGGCACAGACCCAGGATTTTTCAGGGAAGGGGGTATAAGCTGCAAATGTGACGCTGTTCCCTCCCCGTTTCCAGCAGGCTCCCAGCCCATTTCAAAGGGAATAGGCCACAAGAGGCTGGTGGGTTTTTAGAAGATCTGCTGATGCTGAAATTTTCCCAAATTTTCGCTGTTTCCATGCAAAGCTCCCCTGCCCTCTGTGCAACCCTCACGGCTGACAAACTGCCAGAAAAGGAGCAGCAGGGTGTTTGGGGCAGAGCCAACCTCCCAGGAGTGCATCTCCCCCTCCCCTGGGTGGATTTGGATGGCACTTGCTGCCAGCTCCCAGTGGGAGGATCCGCAGTGCCAGGGTGCCCGTGTCAGACTGGTGGAGGCTGTGAGCCCACAGGCTGTGCTCCTGTGCACCCAGAGCCCCCAGCCCTTGTGCACAGCAGAGAGGAGCTGCAGGCTGGACCCTGCATGGCAGGGATGGCACTGGTTCAGCTGGAGACCTTCCACCTGTGACAGCCCGTGCTAGGGCTGTGTTTCACAGCTTGTGAGTCCCTGTCACTGCCTGGGTGACCATGGACTCCACACAGCAACCAATGCCCTGCTCAGACCTCCAGCCTCTGGTTAAATAAAGCTCCTTATAATTAATCATCTCCACAAGTCCTGCCCCTGCACACACAGGCCACCGTCCCCTCTCTGCAGAGCAAGCTGTGCATTTCAAAGGCACGGGTCAGGCACCAGGCAGGACTTGCAGCAAAACATATTCCAAGTGATGCTGTGGCAAGTAATTACAGTGATCCCTGACTCAGAGATCAGCCACGGCACTCACAACACAGCAATCTCTTTGTATCTGTGGCAGGAGGAGCCTGAACTCTTCCAAACCTGTCCAGTTACCTGAGGCATAGAAACACAGACTGGTCTGGATTAGAAGGGATTTTAAAAACCATCTCATTCCAGCCCCTGCCATGGGCAGGGACACTTTCCACCAGAGCAGGTTGCTCCAAGCTGGCCCTGCTCAGGTCCCATACCAAGATAAATGCACTCAACCACACTTCTGGAAGAGCCAGCAGCTTTTCTGGCTGTGCCCCAGAGCATTGCCTGGAGCACAGGACAGGGCAGCTGGAAGTTTTGACGTAGAGCTCGCGAGCCAGGTGACACAGCCTCGGTGCAAACACCACATCCCCCAGGAAGATGGGCCTTGCCTTGTCAGGCACAGCAACCGCACAGAGCTGTGACAGCTTTTGTGGCACCACCTGAGTTGTTCTGTCAGCTGTCACCTGTCACCGAGAAGATAACAAACACTTGGAAGGAGGGTACAGCAGTGCTGTGATGGCCTTCAAAACACGCTCAGTTGCCCCACCAAAGCAGCAGGTGTTTCTACCTGATGCTCTTGTGAAGCCAGGGGGGCAGGATCCCCCTGCATGCTCCTGGGGACACAGAAAGTAAACAATAATTTACCACCCACACTGCTCTCACGTCCTGGCTTGGGATTGGGACCTGACGTTACCTCCCTGAGACTGACAGAACCAGGGAATTGCTCCATGGCAACCTGGTCAAAACTGGCCTGGGGACTTCCTGTCTTCTGTGGTGGCCCCAAAAAGCTGTCACCCTTTGTGTTTGGAGTGGAGGCCAGGGGGTTTGCTGATCTGCACCCACAGATTTAGTGGGGATTTGAACATTGCAGTTACAGGTTTTCCTGTCCTTGACACTGAGCTTCCCCAGGCACGTGTTCTCTCTCCAGTTCCAGCTCTCTGGAGCACGTTGTGTATCTCCTGCAGGATTGTTTCCACACTGGTTCACATCCTCAGTGGGTGTAGGGAGAAATGACCCATCACCCTCACGCGGTGCTGCTCCCTCGTGGGATCCTTCCCCTCCAACTTCAGCTGTCGAGCACGATATAAACCAACTGTCTGGTCCTTTCCTGTGATCACTGGAGAAAGGTTGGCATTTCCCAAATTATTGCCATCACCCAGTGGGTGTCAGGGAAGGCAGGGTTCAGTTACCACCTCATCAGGGCTACAAAAAGCCCCGAGAACATGAAACGTGTTTGATTTCCATGAAAAACCCGATCTGCCCCAGGGGTGAGTTAGTAAAGCTCCTCTAAACCACGCCAACAGCACATTCGGATGGATCAATAGCCCTGGCTCAGCTGTCCTTGCTACGCAGTAATGCTCATCTCCAGCAATTACCTAAAAGCCTGGGAAGGGGAGGAGATCAAGTAATTTAGCAAGGGGACGAGGCCTTTGCATTGATTAAAAAATGTAATGGGAGCTTTGCTATGGTTTCAGAGTTGCCCCTGAGGTACCTGAGGAGCCGGAGGCAGGAGTCACAGCCCTGCTGGGCTCTGCCTCAGCCCTGCAGCCCAGCAAACCTGGGCACAGCTCCGGGGTGCAGCCGGGGATGTCTCCGCAGCCCGCTTACCCCGACAGCGCATCCCAGCCCCAACGAGAGAGATGTGCCAGAGATTAGAGCGGGATGGAAGGAGGGGCAGGGCCCACCTGTCTAAATCGATGGAACAATCAGTCGAAAGCGAAAGCAATTTCGAGATTAGGCCTCCTTTATGGAAAGCAGTGATCTCTTCGTGATGAAAAGCCATGCCGGCCCATCGCTGTAATCTTACCTCCGCTCAGGCAGGTTCCCCGTGTCTGTGCCTGACCCACTTCATCCAGCTCCTGCGCTTGCTTCCTTCAAGTGCAGTTTTAGCTCCACATAAACACCTTGTTTAAATTGCTTTAATCTCCAAGTGCTCTTTCTATTGATTTGAAACAGTTAAGCTGTCAATCAGCCCTTTCTCTTCACACTGCGGACCGGCAGGGAGATTAAAATAACAAACAAACAAGAGGCGGGTGAGCAGGGAAGTTAGTTTGAGTTTGGCAGGGCCTGCCAGCCTTATGGAGTCTGGAAACAGGTGGAAACGAGGTCCTTCCAGGGGGAAACGAGGTCCTTCCAGGGGGAAATGAGGTTATTCCAGGAGGAAACGAGGTCATTTCGGGTGGAAGTGAAGTCCTTGCAGGTGCTGAACTCTGCAGGAGGGAGGGCAGAGTGTGATGCCCTGCAGTGCCCTGTTCTTGCAGCCTGTGCAGCCACTCACAGAGCTGTGGGTGTCTCTTCCAGATGAGTGTTATGCAAATATTTCCAAGAGACGACCTCAGTCTTAATGAAGTTTGCAGGAAGCGCTAATAAGACACACACACACACAGAGAAGATAACGCAGGTAAACAGATGCACGGAGACAAAAAGTGCTTTTCCCAAGGGCAGTGCGTGAATCCAAAGAGTCTCCTGATGAAGATCCAGCACCTCACCAAGAAAGTAATAAATAAGCACAAGAAGCACATTCAATAAACCCATTCAGAGTGACTTTTCCGTGGGGTACTGAGGCAAGGCATGGACCTGTACCCTCACCTGGCTTCTGGAGCCCTGGCTGCTGGCAGCTCTGTCCCTGGGGGCCGTGCAGAAGTGCCACCGAGGAGGGACATTGGAGCTGGCCCACTGAAGCTGTGGATGCTCCTGCAGGCAGTGATGAATCCCCTGGCACTTCCCCTGGCTTGGAGAGCACAGCAGCCCATCTGCACTGGGGCCCATCCTGATGGCAGGCTGCAGGCAGTGAGCTATTATTTCATCATTACAGCGAGGATAATGACAGGGCCGGAGAGGCTGATTGCTGCTGGGGAGGTCAGCGGTCAAGGAACTGAGAAGGAGAATAAAGATGAGGAACGGCACACGTGGCTTTGGAAGAACCGTGTGGCCGGCTTAGCCTTGCTC
The DNA here is from genome assembly GCA_013397395.1 of Sinosuthora webbiana. NCBI lineage: Eukaryota > Metazoa > Chordata > Aves > Passeriformes > Sylviidae > Sinosuthora > Sinosuthora webbiana. The sequence goes on along the minus strand of VXBN01017340.1, from coordinate 81,661 downwards.
TAGTCAGAGTATTGATGATTAAAATTAAGCTGGGGGTCTCTAGTTAAAGTCTTCGGAGTGGAAATGGACTGAAGTCCAGCGCAGTGGTAGTCACACACTCTTAAAATCCATCAATTAATCACATTATGCAAAGCCAATATTAGACACAGCAACACTCAGATCACTCTGCTGTCATGGGCTGGGGAGAAGCCCCTCTGGAGACCTTCTTGTTTCTGTCCCTTCTCACAAAAGGTGTTTTTTACAGCCCCGTGAGTGTGATAAGGACTCACCCTGCACTCTGCCCTGGCAACAGGGACAGTTTCCCAGGACTCCTCCCCTTGTATCCAGCGCAGAGGGATTTTCAGGGCAATACATTTGTCTGCTAAAATCCTGAGTGCTGTGGCCTGGTAGGGACAGGAGACTGGGGAAATGACAACCCCAGAGGGGCTGGAGGGACATGGGGGATGAGAAGTGGGGCTTCAGCCATGCTCTGAATAATCCAAGGCAGAGCTGCCAGCCCTGCAGCTGGAGCGCTCAGGGATTCCTGGCGAGGGCTCACAGAACAAAGAGGCCTGAAATCGATTGGGTCATTCATTTGAATGTTTAAAATAATAATAATAACTCTCTTTGAATGGCTTTCTTTCCCCCTCAAGCAATTTAAGCAGCTGCTCAATTTCCATTTGGCCTCGAGATCCTTTTATTGATAGGCTGTAAAAATTTGCATGTGGTGGAACGGCTGCTGGGGGGTTTGGGGAGGGAGGGTCACACCTTTGGAACTGCAGGGGCTGCGAGGTTTTCACTTTCTTCTGCTGACTTTTGAAAGCAGGAGCAGGAATAAAAGTTGGAGCAAAGGGGTCGCAGAGGAGCCAGCACAGATCAAAAGAGAAAAGATCACTGTCTGCACTAAATTAAACAACTGTCCTACAAAACAGCCTCCTCTGCTGCCAGTCCACTCTCAAAAAAATTCCAGTGTTAGATACAGGATAAGGTGGAAGTCTTAGGGGGAAAATATTCAGTGACTGAATGAATAAAGATGGAATAATGAGCTTAAATACAGGGTAGATTTAAGGTTAGAAGGACAGCTGGCCTTTCACTTCTGCCCATACAACCATTTACTTTAAAAACTAATATTCTATATTTTACTAATATAATAATATTCTATATATTACTAATATAGTGATATTTTAATATTTTACTAGTATTCTTTGGTCAAATGGGAGCAGAAGAGGAAGGAAGGCATCAGAAGGATTCATGTGATTTTTTTTTTTTTTTTGCATGATAGGCAAGGCTGGGGTGTGAGGTGAAAGTCGCTTCTGCATGGGGGAGCTTCAGAATATCCTGACAGCTCTGAGAAAACCTTCTGGAGGCTGATAAAAGACAACTTATACAGGGAACAGTGTAATATGGGGAAGAAAAAAAAAATATATGTCAGCAATCTCTTTCTGATGATAGAACAAAGTGTCATTCCAGGAAAACAAGCAAATTTGAAAGAGGGAAAAGAGAGAGACTATAAAACAAGTAGATTTTTTTTCTTCTTCTTCTTCTTTTTATACACAAAACAGAGAGTGGATTGATTTCATGATTTTAGAGGGCTTCAGTCCTATGAATAAAGATGTCTTTCCCCAGTTGTTCACAGCTGGCTGGCAGCCACTGGACACAGCAGCGAGGGCCAGAGCACGGGATGGAGCAGCCAGGACCGAGTGGTGGATGGGGATTATGGACAGACAGGGGCCTGGGGAGAGGTGTCAGCTGAAACAGGACAGGACAGCAGCAGGGTCACAGCACAAAGACTTAATCTGTGGGCTTGTTCTCCTCTGTAGGGGTGGGCTGATGTGACACCCACGCACTGAGCAACAGCTGGCAACATCTGCCGCAGCTCCTCCTCTTCTTCAGCTTTCAAACACTTGCTGTCCTCATCAGTTCTTCTGATTCCTCCTCCCCTTGCACTTCCTGACTGCTGCAGTTTGCTTTTTTTTAATGAAGTCCCTCACTGGGGCTTCAAAGGGGAGGTGCACAGGAGTCAGGAAGCAGAGGGAGTGGTGCCTATCTGTCTTTCAGGTTAAAATTGCAGATACACACATATGCATACACACCGGCAAAGCAAAACAAAGAGGGAAATCGATAGCCCTGGTCAAAACCCATTTTCAAATCTGAATGAAGTTTGTGATTAGTAGAGCCCCGCAGATGTCACTGTTTCAGTCTTGAGCTGATCCTTAAACATCAGCCTTGCAGAACCACAGAGCGCTGGGGGGGAACAGGAGTTCCAGATGCCACCTAGTCCATCCCCTGGTCAAACAGCCCCATTCACAGGAGATTCTCCAGCAGGGAGAAATGCCAGGCCCTTTTTATGGTGTGGTGTTGTGTTTGGACTAGAAAATGCAATGGGCAGAATCTGCTTTCTTTATTGAGTTTACCCCATCCCTGACACCCAGCAGGTCCCAGGATCTCCCAGATGAGCAGGGCAGATCCCAAACTCAGCCTTTTCTCATCACCAGCTCTGCAGTAGGTTTTAGCATCTTCCCCACTGGGTTCAGAATGGGTGGGAAGAGCTGAGAGAGACGATCATGCACGGAGGAGAAGGAAATTCAGGCTATTCTAATCTCTACAAAATTAGCAATTTTTCATTTTAATTTGTATTTGATCAAATGACCACAGGCAGATAATCGGTGGGGCAGGAGGGTGGAGGACCAGGCAGGGGTAGGTGGGGATGTGAAAATGTGAGAGAATAAAGGAGGAAAATAAACTTTGGCCACCTGAGCTCGTTTCTGAAGCTGGACATAACCGGTGATTAGCAAAATCCGACGGAGCCACATTTACCTCCTGCCTGCCTGGGATGTAAATGTCAAGAGTCCTGCAGCTGGGAGAGGACCACGAATGTCTGCAGCACAGCCAGGGGGGTGAGGAACCTCCAAATGAGCCTGACATTTGCTTAACCTGAAACAAAGGGCAGGGAAGGGGCCCATCCCAGCCACTGAGAGGGCTGTGGATGAAGAGCAACACCTCGCTTAAACACAGGCTGTGGAGCTGTGACAGAGGGTGAGCTGTGGGAGTTTGCACGGGGAGGGGGTGCCAAGAGGGTGGGTGGAGGAGCAGATGTGTTCACACTCCCTTTTGGCAAAGGGAATAATAACATTTGCCTCCTTTAAAGGGGAGGCTGATGAATAGTTAGTAAGCCTGGGCTGGGCTGCTTTCCATAGGCTCTGTCTTCTCCCAGGGCTTTTCATACAGGAGGATTTGAGAAGCAGGACCTCTAAGCTAAATAAAGAAAAGCGACGCAGCAGGGATGTTTCTCTTTCTTGCAAAACTCCAAATTCAAAGAAATTTTTCGTCTTCTTCAGGGCAAAAACGAGATCTCAAAATTTTATGGGCTGAACCGAGAAGGAAGCACAAAGAACAGGTTGCCTCAGATGAGTCAATGTATTTGTGATGAGCAGAGTCATCTAAGACAAGATAAATGTAGGTTCAGGTCTGCCTCCACCTGCTTCAGAGCAAGGCTGGTGTCAATCAAACCTCAGTCATTCATTGGGTCCTGTGTCCCACCTCGACTCAGTTCTGCATCCTTGTCCATTAGACTTGTCCTGCTCCAGTTATGGACTCATCTAAGCTGCTTCATCTCCCATCAGAAAAAACTGATTTCCACCCAGGAGCATTTTCCAATTAAAATCCATTTCAGGGAAATGAAACCACGATAGAGGATCTGTGGTGCTGTGTCAGACCAAAGGTTCCTTGGCTCCTATCTCATGGAGCAGAGCTTCAGAGAAGGTCTAAGATCAGAGGAAACAAGGAATGACCCTTTAGCTCAGGCAGTTTCCAAGAACATTTCTAACTACAGCTGGTTTGTGCCAGGGAAGGACACTTGGGTTCGAGGCACCTCAGTCCTCAGAGTCCCCTGGAACTTTCCTTGAACCAACACACCGCCATCACATCACTTTTGCTGCACACAAGTACGTGCATGGGTTTGAAAAAGCTGCTTATTACAGTTCAGTGGAGGAGGATAGACCATATTTTATCACAGATCAGTTTGTAAGGTTCATTATTGATTTTAATGTACCTGTGCCAAGAGGCAACGACGGGCACAGTTTTTTAAAGAGAAGGAAGGAAGATTAAATATACTCAATCCTTGTCACCTTAGCAAACATTTATCCATCCAGTTGTGTGTGATGAGAAGTCTCTATTCCAAAGGAGGAATTAAATTTTAATAGGACAGAAACATGTTTCTGGGGCTGTCATGGCCCAGCATTGGAGCAGACTCTCGCGCTGAAGGGAAACACCAGAGACTGCTGACAGAAGGAAACCAGAAGGTGATAACTTATGCCTGAATGACTGATAGTGGGGAAGTAGGTGACGCAGGACAGCACTGATGTGGAGTGTCCTAAGCCTGTGATGGGAGAGGAATTCTGCTCAGCAAAGAGGCAAGAACCCCCAGCATTGCTGGAGCCCACAGATGTGATGCCAAAGTCGGGATGAAAACCAGCAAACCCCAGCAGAGACCAGGAGGCTCCTCACTGGTGCACACTCACTGACACAGGTTCCCCAGCAGCAGCAGCAGCACTCAGCTTGGAGGACTGTGTTTACAGTTCAGCTCCTTCCCTGCCTTGCAGGTGGGCTCTGCTCCAGCTGGGGAGCGTGCAATCAGTCCAGGCGGTGCCAATGAGAGGGTTAATGTCCCTCACTCAGCAGGGAGAGGCTGGCACAGCAGGTGAAGCCTTTGCTGGGCTCCTCAGGGCCAGAGTGCAGCGTGTGGCAGAACGAGCCCTGATGAACTGGGCCACTGCAGGCTGGGGAATGGTTTGGCCACCTCCTGTGCCACGCTGGGTACCACAGAGTGGGCACAGCAGAGCTGTCCCACCAAGGTCCCCTCCACGCTCCACTGGTGACCTCACTTTACCTCCTGCCCTTCAGTGGCCTTGGCAGCTCCTTACTCCCAGTCGTTACCAGCCCCTGTCTGGATTTAATGAGGCCAGAGTTCGCCAGATGAAATAAATGCAGGTTCCTGAACCCTCGAAACCAAAGCTAATGAAAAATATATGCTCCCTCACTCCTTGCTCTCATTTTCACATCCTGCAAATTACCTGTGCTAATGCACGCAAGGCGCTGCTCCTCCGCGGCTTCAGATGCTGAACTTTGAGTCTTTGTCACATCAGCCGGCACCGAGTAATTCCGTGCAGAAGTCTGACATTTCCAGTTGAAAAAAATAAATTGATTAAAATTCAACAGGCATGTAGTGTTCAGTTTTTAAAGGTCGGCAAATCTAAGGAACTATCAACTGTAAAATAATTCAGCATTTAGAGGGGAGGGGCGGCCGGGGTGGGGGGGGGAGTCCTGGGAAGAGGGAAGGAGCGTGGAATGTTAGGATCATTTACTGCCTGCATTTCGCTGTCAAGAACATAATTACAGGCAATTTAATTATTGTATAATGGAAAGGGTCTCTCTTCCTGAGCAGCACAGCCAGATCCTCCTTTGCCTCCCTGGGCTCTGTGCAGTGCAGACGTGGGGAGGGGTCTGGCTGTGGGGGAGTGCCTGCACAGGGACCTTGGAGGGTGGAGATGGAGCCTGGGTGAGGCTCAGCTGAGGGAGACTTTCATTTGTCCTTCCGTGTGGAACCACAGGACCATTCAGGTTAGGAGACCCCCCCAGTCCAACCCCCCAGCCAAGGCAGGGTCACCTGGAGCAGGTGACACAGGAATGAGCCCAGGTGAGTTTGGAATGTCTCCAGAGGGGGAGATGCCCTCCCCTGGACAGCTGTTCCAGAGCTCTGCCACCCTCCATGGAAGGAAATCCTTCCTCAGGGTGAGGGGGAGCTTCTTGCATTGTAGTTAATGTCTATTACTCCTTGTCCTGTCAGTGGGCACCACTGGAAAAAGGTAAAAGGATCACTGGGCACCACTGGAAAAAAGGTAAAAGGATATTTGGATCAATAACCCCATCCCTGGAGGTGTCCAAGGCCAGGTTGGATGGGGCTTGGAACAACCTGGGATAGTGGAATGTGTCTCTGCCTGGGCATGGGGTGGAACAAGATGAGCTTTCAGGTCCCTTCCAACCCCAAACCATTCTGTAATTAGAGAATTACTAATTACTAAGAAACCTGGAGGCAGAAGTCTGCAGTCTGAGCCCTGTTTGGCAGGTTGCAAGTTCTAATTAGGACACGCTCTCTTCCCTGAATTGCACTCTACATGTATAAATCATGTTATCTAATGCATGGCTTCTTTTCTTCTCCCTTATCTCACACTCTTGTTAAACTCTTTTTTCTTCAAACCCTTTTGTGCGTGAACTTGAGACCAGTTCCTTCCAGCCTGGAATATGTTTGGTTTTACTGCTGTGTAAACTCAAGAAATATGTCCTAGAGCTTAGAGGCACAGAGAGCAGAGCAGGGTCTGGAGAGAGGGATACTCAGCCTTTATCATTCAGGACCCCTGAATATCAGGCTACAGTCAATATGCTTGTGATTTATTATTCCTTGTAATCTCAAATTTTGCCCTCACACCTGTGTCAGGCCTGGGGACAGGAACATTGTGGCTGAAGGGAAGAACGTGGCCCATGAAGTTACAGTTGGATTGTGGCATCCAAGCCAAAGACCACCAGAAGGACTCAGCTCCAGGGAGCAAAAAATCCACATCAAAGGAGAGCAAGATGGCTCCTGCTGCAGGGGGGCTGTAGGAAGCCTCTCCAGGGGAAACTGTGACTCAGCAGCAGGCAAAACCAACCCTGAAAAGTAGAAAGAAGGGGAAAAGAAAGAGAAAGAAGGGCCAGCAGGCACATTGCTGTTTTGTCTATCGCCCAAGTGCTGCTGTAGTCAGTATAAAGGACAGGCAGAGGAAAGGGAACATTGTGTTGTCTTCACTTAAAATGCTCCCAGCATAATCTGTGCCAACTCAGCTCCATCCCTGGGCCTGTCTTGCCTTGTCTCAACAGGAATCCGCTCCAGTGCATCACTGCAAGCTCCTTCTAAGCTCCTGACCTCTCTTATACCACTGGGCAAGCCTTCCTGCCCCTTACCCTGGCCAGTGAGCCCCTTCTGCACTGGGACAGCCACATCCCCACCCATGACATCAGCCAGTGCAGGGATTCAGCTCTGCCATCACCACACACAAGACTGCAGGACCCCAAGCACACAGCCCAAGTCTCCAGCATGCTGGGTACTTGCTCTGGGCTGACCAAGCCCACCACCAGGCTGCAGGGGCTTCTCCCCAAGTGGTCAAGACCCTCCAGATCCTACCCCTATGGATTGAAACCTGTGCCAGGGAAAGAGGAGGAGCCCCTGTGGAGCTTGCACAGGTGGGGTCTGGGGCAGGTGGGGCATCCCAGCTCCCCATGGAGCGGGGCCCGCTGATGGCAACACCAGGGCTTGTTCATGAATCAGCATCAGCCGGGCTCTGCACTGCCTCCCTTCCCTCCCACTGGTACCCAGCAGCCAAAAAGCCCCATGTTGATTATTCAAGAGTGGGCTCTTAACAGCTCTAATCAGCTGATAATCCAATAACACACTCAGCTGAGCTGCACTCTCAGCTCCCAGGTCCCTGCCGCTGAGAGAACATTTACAGCTGCCTCGAGTTGATAAAAACTGCCCGGCTGGCAGGAGGGGAGCACAGCCAGTGAATCGCACTCCCTGCTTCCTCCTGCTCCTCAGCCAGCCCCGCACACTCTTCCTCCCAGCCCAACCTTCCCCAGCCCCTCTCTGCTCCCAGATTTTGGCACAGCTGAGTGCTGGTGGGGTCCTGCCCTCGCCATGTGTGCAGCTCCCACAGTCCAGCTCCCGGGATCCTCTGGGAAGTAAACTGCCTTTTCTCTAGAGCTATGCCCCTGGCAAAACTGCTTGAAATGTAATAAATAAAAGGGGAAGCATCAACTCCACATTTTGAAGGCATTTGAAATGCAAGATGCCAGGGACCAGCCAGCACAGCCTCGGGCCCTTTCAGTTCTCCAACACTTCAGCACAAACTGTGAGTGTTCAGCCTGGGTGGCCTGCAGCCAGCGCAGGGAGAGACATTAAATGCAGAAATATCTCTTCCTCCGCATCACCCCAGCTTTCCATCCCAGCCCCATCCTGAGGCAGGCAGAAAGCCATTCACACCTGCTTCTCACTGCTCTCACAGCTTGATTTCTCAGATAGAGAGTCTGGCTGAGCCTCCTGGCGCAGTGCTCTCTCCTTGCCTCACCTTCCATTCTGCACAGCTCCTCTTGTCCACCCGGGTCCCTCCCCAGGGCTTTGTCCCACGATGGGGTCATGCCCAGCCCCTCCTGCCCCACAGAGCAGCTACCTGACCCCATCTCATTAATCAATTCCCCTCATTAGCCACGTAATTACAGGCGACTGCTTAATTCCTGCAGGTGTATGACAGGGCTGCACTAGAAAAAGGCGTGGAAAGGCAGTTCTGGGCCTAAGTACAGATATTCATTAAGAAATGAAAGCAATTTCCCCAGGCACTGAAATGAGTAGTTGCATCTGCGTTGTGCGTGTGTGCAGGAGTTTGTGCATTCAGAGCATATCACCCTTTATTTCCTGACACACTTTAGCTGGCAGATTTACTGCTCAGACAAAAGGGTGTGAAGAAATCTGTTTCCCCTCTGTAGCCCTTTCCTGGGTACCAGAAGAATGAAAGTAAATGAGTAAACCTAGATAGAGCAGGGTGTTTCTTCCTCACCAGCTCTCCCAGCTCATGGATGTCTCCAAATGGTAGTTTTTCCTTGGGTGTCCCCTTGGAGCAGGAAAGTGCATGGTTTGGAGTCATGTCAAGATGTTCAGGTGTAATGGAAACTGAACTGGGGTGGTTGGGCAGCAAGGAGACCTGGACCAGGCCACGTCCGTGGTCAGGGCACAGTGGGCACCACACACCCACAGGGCCGTGAGGTTTGTGCTGCTCTTTTCTCTCCTGGTCTAAACCTCTCCCTGCTCAAACCCCATGGTGGGACAGGCTGCTGCTCTTCCTCCTCTTCCTCCTCCTCCTGGGATGCTGCTGGTTGCCGTGGCAACCTCACACCCAGCAGGAGCAGCACCAGCTGCCCGTCCTCACCAGAGCCGCCTGCAGCCCCCCAGGAGGGCCCCAGTGGAGGGAACAGTCACCCCTCACAGACCATCATGTGCCTGTCCCCCTACCCCACCTCCACCTCTCCCCAAAGCCAGCTTGCTCCCCTCCACCCCTTCTCCTGGCTGTCTCTGTCTTCTCCCCTTTCCTGCAGACCCCAATTAATCCTGGATGTCATTTCCCTGGGCCTGCATCAGGACTGAACTGTGCCCTCCTGTTCTGGCAGGTCTCTTTGCCATCTCCAGCCTTCCCTCACACACTGCAAAGTCTTTGCTGTGACAAGTCCCAGCCTTCAGCTCCTTCTCTCCCAGTGCTTCTGCTCCCTGCCCTCTTTGTAGTCTCTCTCCTCTGTGCCAAGCTGCCAGTCCTGAGTGGACTTGTCTACAGCTGAACTTGATGATCTTAATCATCTTTTCCAACCTTAACGATCCTGTTGTCCACAAAAATCAGATTGGTTACCCAAGCGTGTGACAATTCCATGATTCTATAACATCAGCAGCGTTCAGGGATGTGGGATGGGACATGCACATCCTGCTGCAATCAGAATTCAGAGACCAAAAGAAAAGCCCATTAAAATGCAGAGCCCAAACCTCCTTCTTTCCTCCACAGCGCGTGCAGCAAAGTTAGTTCAGTGCTTCCCCTTGTGCTGCTCATTTTGGGTGTAGAGCAGCTCTGAACAGCTTCGATGGGGCTTCTCTGCTCTGCTGTGTGTGTAATCCCCTCTCTTAAAACAGCCCTGATTATATGCTTAGAGAAGAGGCTGGAAAAGCCCAAGGGACACCGAGACTCTCTGCAGAAGAATCTGGGAAGAGCTGGGTTTTTGGAACTTGAAAACAAAGTGAAGAAGTCTCGCTGCCTGGCTTCTCCCTCACCGTGCAAAATTCCTCACAGCAGTAATGATGTGTTTGGGGAGCTGGGGCCACTGCAGACACATCTGGGAGGGGGACAGGGCGGGTGGGAGGGAGGGGAGCAGGCACAGCACATCTCCTACAGCACATCTCCAGGGGAGCATTGTCCTGCTGGAGGCTCTTCAGGGCTGCAAAACGCAGGTGGCAGCTCCCAGTGCTGCATCTGCAGGAGTGAGCTGGGGCCAGATGTGACCATCCCACCTGTGGTCTCCAGGTCCTGCCTGCTCACTTCTCTCCAGTCCTTTCCAATTTCACATTAACTGGGCCAGTGCACAGCAATTTAGAATGATCCCACCGGGCCATGGAAGGTCCATGTAGGTCTTGACCAGCCTCATTTCACACTCCAGGCACAGGGATATGATGAACTGCCTCCTCTCTCACCTCTCAGTTCCTTCTGGGTCCATAAGGACCTGAAGGAGTTGAAAAGACCCAACTGTGCCTCACGGTCAGGCCCTGCCCAGGTGCTTTTCTGTACCAGAGCCTTTGAGTCCTTTTTTCTGAGGTGTTTTTGGGCAGTGTGAGGGGGGAGGATGAGCACAGGGTACATGGACAGCATGAGAGCTCCACACATGACCTGATGGGCTGGAGGGAACCATGCAGCAGGGAACTGAAACATTTCCAGGCCTTCCTCAGGCCCTTCTCCACATTTGGCCCTCCATCTCTGGGGTACATTCACTCCCCAGCCTTGACGAGGAGGTGCCCAATTAGCAGGAACAGCTTTTCCAGTGGAAAGCACTGGGCTGGGACTCCCAGCTCGTTTCACAAATGGCTGGCCCTGCAAAGCCATCAGTGGGTAATGGCCCTGTCTGAGCACTCCGGAGGGAGCCAGGAGCCTGAGCCTGTGTGCTCTGCTGTGCCTCCCCCAGCCCATCCCGAACACCACCCTCTGTGCCAGGGCCATTCCTGATGGGAACGGTGCACAGCGGTTTCTCCAGGGGCTTTGCAGAGACCTCCCTCACACAGGGGTATATAATTCCATCTTTTCCTGGCAGTCATTTCGACTGAGAGCTCTTTGGGGTATATTTGATTTGAGCCTGGTGATCAGGTGTGCCCCAGTCCTTGGCAGGCAGCAGCTCTTCCTGAGGAGAGTTTGTGCTGAGAACATTAAAAGTTGTGCAGGAACCTCCCCAGGGTCACAGTGCTCACCAGAGCTGGGGGTGGGAAGGGCAGGGCTGCCCAGTTTGGGGCAGGGAGCACAAAAAAAGGGAGCACCTGCAGTCAGACACCTGCCAGCAGTGGGGAGATTTTGGGATAATACCCCAGATATTTGGTACCTGGCTCAATGGGGACCTGACCATGCCCTGGGAGCCTTCATCCCTGTGACAGCAATGTCCCTCATGGCACTCCAGTGCTGGCTGCAGCGAGGGGCCCTACAGGGACTCTCTGGGTGTCAGCTGGCCGGATTGAGGAGCCCTGCAGGGACTCTCAGTGTCACCTGGCGGGACTGAGGAGCCCTACAGGGACTCTCTGGATGTCACCTGGAGGGACCAAGGAGCCCTGCAGGGACTCTCTGGGTGTCACCTTGCAGGATCGACCCCACAGCTGGGCTGGGCCTGGCACGACCTGGCCCCCTTGCACTGCTGTGCTCTGTTCCTCCACGGAGCACCCAGGGCTCCCCAACAGAGCTCGGCGTCGCCTCCCCTCCCTGCTCTGCCCCCTCCTTCCTGTCATTCGGTGACATAATGGAATCAAATTAAAGCCCCATTTACCAGTTTTATTGCCTATTATTTATAATACTCCAGCTCCAAAGTGCTGTTTTATAGAGTGCTTAAGCTGCCATTGCTGGATAGAGTTTGCCATAAATGTCTCCACATGCACAGAACATAATGTCCCCGTGTCGTGCAGGAAAAGGGAAGAGATTATTCTCAATTATTTCATATAGTCTGTTTTATTGTCTTATTGTAATAAACTGTCATACCCTACAACACTTTAAAATCAATAGTTTGCATTAAAAGTAATGAAAAGTAGTTATTAATCCCGCTTAGTGCTTCCGCTCTTCCGCTCGCCGCCAGGCCCTGGAACAGGGAGCGGGCGATAATTATTCATTTCCGATCAATAGGAACATTTCCCAGCGCTCCTCTGCGTGTCTCTGCTCGCAGCCCTGCAAGATAATAACGCTGGAGGGCAGGGGTGGAGGCTGGGGATTGGCTGTGCCTCAGTTTCCCCCGTCCCCCGTGGCCGCGAGACAGGAGGGTTTTGTTTGAGAGACGAGGCCGGGTTTAAATCAGGCCTGGGGGATTATTTAGTGTTGTTTTGTCTCCCTGGGAGCTGACAGATTTACGGCGCACGAGGGGTTTTTTCAGACACAAATCAGATCTGTTGGCTCATGACAGGTTTTCGCTCATCCCTGGGCTAACTCAGTTAGCATCAGGCTCTTCTCGCTGACCACGCTGTGCGCACCAGAGTTCTTAGCACTGCTGTCTTTTGTTATTAATACTGTAGTTGTTTGGTTGGTTTTTTTTGTCTGTTTGCTTTGTAATACCTACTAGTAAAAAACTGCTATTCCCATTCCCAAAGTCTTTGCCTAAAAGCCTCTGATTGTAAATTTATAATTGGAAAAAAGGGAAGTGACTTACACTCTCCATTCCAAAGGAAACTCCAGCTTTTATCTGGCAGATACCTGTCTTCCCAAACCAAGACAGATTTTTGGCGCCGTTTCACCAGCCGAGCATTTCGCCCAGCAGTGCCATCCCACAAGCCCCAGAACAGAGTCCGGTGGCACTGGGTGTGTGGTGGTGTCAGTTCCTTTACTGCCTGTGCTCTCAGCATGACACCAAAGGCCTTGTAGAGATTTAGGGGATCCTGGAGCTCTCATCCCTACAGAAACAAAGGAAGTGCCAGCCTGAAGCACACTCAGCTCCTGAGAAGCATCCAAACAGCCACCACCAGCTGTTTCCAAACCTAGGCTTTAGGTGTCTCCAGCACCTGGTAATCCTCAGAATCCTGGATTTATGCAGAGCTCTGAGGCATAGAATTGATCTTCTTCGGGGACAATCCACCAAGCCACATCCTCCATCTGTGGTGTTCCCTTCTCCCGTTGCTCTGGAGCTGGATTCAGGTTTCTTTGGGATCCTGCAGCAAGGCAAGCAAATCTCATACTAGCTAGGCCAGATGAACCAAATTTGACCTTATTCACGTCACTCTCTTTGCTTTATGACCCTCAGACTGCCTGGGACACGGGAGTCGCTCCATGGATTGTTGGTGCTGCCAAAAGGTGACCTGGAAGCCACAGTGGAAATTGGTGCTTTGGAAAAGCAAAGCGGCCTTTTCCCAAGGACAAGCTTTTGGGGTCACAGCTCCCTGCAGATGCGGCAGAATGCAGTGAAATAAAAATTATTTGCGTTTTCTAAAACCTGAATTTTGTAAAACCAAGGTGATGAGGTTATGATCACCTTCCCCCAGGGCAGAGTCCCGCTCCAGGCTGGGGCTGTGCTGGTACACGTGGCACAGATGGGAACAGCTGCTGAATTTCAGCTGGGGAAGGATGGAGAGAGCAAACAAAGGATGAAGAAGGGTGTTAAGCATCAGGACCATTCCTTTATATTCACTATTTTTTAATCATATTTCAAAATAATAATTTTTTTTAATATTTTCTTTTTCAGTGGGAAGGCCCAGTCGGTCATCTGGATTGACTCTGTCTCGGATTCAATACAGTTGTAATAAAAAGAGTGCAGTAGCACATTAATTGTCACGATAAACATCAAAATCACCCCTCCACCTGCACACACAGAGGATTGTTACATCAATATCAGAGCAGCATTTCTTCACTGCCGCCGCCTGTGATAGCTGAGAAACAGAACAAAATACTACCAAAGCCCAGGAAGAGTTATCAGTGCCTGATCAGACCTCAAGAGATTTTATTTTTATTTTTAATAAAGTCTATCTTCCCTCTTGTTTGTCAGAAGCACTTGGCTTTAAATGTTGCATGAGCAGAAGCAGGAATTACGTGTCTGCGTTCACTCAGGGAAGAAGGTACAAGCAGCCGCGTCCACTCCTTGCAGACAAGGATCTCAAAGCAGTTAAAAACATCCTTACCCCCAGCCAAAAGGCTCCATTTCTGCAGGACCCAAACCTGCAAAGCAGGAGAGCCACAGGTAGCAGGAGCAGGGGTTGGAGCAGGCTCCTGGAGCTCAGCTGAGCTGACTCTGACCCAGCGTGCACCAGGGAGAGGCTGAGGGAGGAATAACATTAAACCACCGAAGAATGACTTCCCAGAAAGGTAAAACACCCTCTGTGCACACTGCTCCTCATTAGCTGTCAAGTGCAGGGAGAGATGTCTAATTTCGGGGTCTTTTTCATCTGCTGATGCCATTCTCGGTGCTCCTGATTTCTGTGTGTCTCTGGCAGAGCCAGGAATAAACCTCTGAAACCAATAACCCTTTCTTACTCTGCAGGCACCTCTGGACGGGCACTGGGGAACAGCCAGGCACAACGGGGAGCTCTACAAATGCTGTTTTCACTTTGTTCTTTCGTGGCTGACCCAGTCATTCCTCAGCTCTCATTGCTTTTCTCACACTCTCCTGCACTGGAGCCTCGTTTTCCCAGTGTCCATGGCTGACACTGCATCTCTGCCTCCCAGATCCCTTTCCTGATCCCTGGATAAAGCCCCTTGACACCACACAAGCATCATTTATGGAGGGTTCAGGGGGTTTTGGTGTCCAGGGGTAGGATCTTGGAGGAGAGGGAGAAGGGAATCCAACCTGCCATGCAGGAGCCTTCATGGCATTCCTTGCCCCAAGAGGGTTTGAAAGGAGGGAGACAGGGAGGGAGGGATGGCAGCCCCTGTCCCGGCAGTTCAGAGAGGAGAGGGGGAAGGATGGGTCTCTTTTCCTACCTAGATGGTAGGAAAAGAATGGATAGGTCTCCTTTCCTACCTAGGGCTTTAATCTGGCTTTGACATTATCTGAAATTAAAATCAAACCTGACACACGGACAGTGGCAGAAATGAATTACACCTCTCCTGCTGGTAGATAATCCCCTTCTAATTCCCCCACTTTATTCAGATGGGAGATGGTTTAAGGAAGGAGCAGGTAAGAGAAAGTTTCCCCCTCTGCCTTTGCGGATGGCAGCTTGTCCAAAGCCTCTCCCTGGCACAGCCCTCCCAGGACACATCTGTCAGCTGCCAAAACCCCACGTCAGATCACCCAGCAAACTTCTCCCCCCGTGGGCAGCATCCTCATCCCTCAAAACTGAGACACCAAAGCAGAGCAGCTGAGAGGGCAGCGTGGGAGAGGGCAGCACCTCAGTGCAAAAGGGAACAAAGGCACAAAAATCCTGAATGCTGGAACAAAGAGTTGCAGAACGAGGACACCAGTGTTAACACACAACAGCTCTGTGTCCTCTCACCTGCCTTTCCCCACCCCTCAGCTGTGGCTCTTTCTTGCACAGCAGCATCTCATAATTTTTTCATTTTTTTGAGTTACTGTGGCTGTGCTGGCAGGGTGTTTCTCCCTGTCTCTCATCACTCCCTTCCTCATAATTCCTGAACCTGAATGCCCGTGTCAACCAATTTTAGAGGAGCTAATGCAGAGCTATCACATTCCTACAGGTTGCATAAGAAACAGGTGCCCAACTGGAGGGAAGAGATAGGAGCTTTATCAGACGTTGGAGAGGCCACAATCAGCAGCACCACAGGAAACCTGGGATCTTCTGTCCTGCTGCCCATGCAGCGAATTTCTCACACTCCCCTTCTCAGTCCACCCCTTAGGTGGGAATGCTGTTACCCTTTGGGCCATCCCTGGCTCCAGAAGGACATCAGGGCATGGGAGTGAGCAGAGATTAATGAGCTGTTTGCTCAATTAAACTGATCTCTGAGCAGCCCTGGGTGAAAGCAGGGGACAGTCAGAGCTTTTGGTGGCTGTACAGCACCTCTGCCTTCCTCAGACAGTCTGTGGTGAGCAAATACCCCCTGAGCCCCTCCACCACACGTGAGCACTTTGGCAGAGAAGATCTGATTAAGGACAATGAGACCTCCTCACTGTCCCCAAATACCAGCTCATGGTGAGCACATCGACTCAGTTTGGCTTGATGGGTGCAGAGTAGTTTTTAATGTGGTTCTTTGTGTGTCTGATGAAAGATTCTGCATGGGAAGAAATTACTTACAGAGCCCTCCTTTCTAGCTGGATCCCCTCCTCCTTCCACACTCCCCTCTTCCCCAGGTCTAATGCAATCCCTGCCCTTGAACAAGTGTGGGGAAAATCAGCGAGGAATCCGCAGCACAATTCAATTTCAGAGCCATTCCAGCCAATAATAGCTCTAAACAAAATGTAATATGTAATTCACATCCTAATATTACCTTAATTACATTTTTTGGAACAGTCTTCTCTCTCTTGGTCTCTCCACCCTCCAGCCCCAATAAGCATATCTAAAACTAGAGAAAGAAAGCCATCCATCTCTTAAAGCATCACAAGGGATGGGAGGGAAATTGCAGGAAGAAGAGATTAGAATTGCAGGGAATTTTGCTCTTTTTTTGTGGAGCAGTGTTCTCATCGTCACCTTCATGTGCTGGGTAATTGATTTTCCATGGAACTCTTAGAGGCTTCTTTTTTTTTTTTTTTTTCCCAATTTACTTTTTGAATTTTAAATTAATTTCACACCAGTCAGCTGGACCTGCACATTGAAGTCTCCTGTGTCATCCTCAGAATAAGCATAGAGATGAGACAGCAGGGATGATTCTTAATCCACCTGTCCAACAGCTCTTCCTGAATCCCAGAGGAGAAGCTGTGTAAACACCGGAGATTAATGATTCTCAGGGATCTGGTCCTGGAAACGGTAAGGCCATTCTGCCCCACACAGCTCTTTGATGTGTTCTTCTCATGGAAATACAGACCCTAAGGACAAAGGGATGACCTGGTTTGACCCCTGGTGTAAGAAACCATGGGATTTTCCTGCAGTTTTCCTGGAGTATAAATGTTGGGGGAAAAAAAAAAAAAAATCCAATCCAAAAATTGATGGATGGATGAGGGTGGAAAAATCACGGATTATAGAGTGTGAAGTCTTCTACTCCTGCACCATGGGAAGGAGTCACACTCTGCAGCAGACATCTCACAGGGCTGTGTCATGACAGCTCCCTCAGCAGCCCCTGAGCGGAGAGCACAGGCTCAGGGATGAAATCCAGAGGCAAAACTGCAGCTCTGCATGGGGCTCCAATGGATTTGCACCGAGAGTCTCCAGCTCCTGAGACAAGAGATGCAGCTCCCTTAGGAAAAGGGTTCAGCAGCAGCTCCCTGTGACCCTGGCAGCACAGCGAGGGGGGATGGATTACAACTGCACCTTCTGTTGGAGCAGCTGACCCACCCATGGAGACAGGAAAGCAGCTCCTCACACCTGTTGAGGGAGTGCTGGAAGGAGCAGGGTCTGACAGCAGCTGCTGCACACGAGCTGTTTTCCTAGCACGGACACAAGTCATAATCTTGAGTGAGATTCCCAGCAAGAGGCTAACTGGGAGCCTGCAGCTAGCAAAGCTCACAGCTGTGACCTGCCAGGGAAGAGCTGAGCCAAGAGCAAGAAGCCATTAGAAGGTAATAGTGTGAAAACACTAATGGCCTTCAGCCAGATTTGAATTAACAGTCCAAGTCCAGAGCAGCCTATCAACATTTCTTTGTTTTCCCCTTTGGTTCCTTGTAGGGCTGCGGTGCTGTCAGAAATCTGGGAGGCAAAGGTGCCTCATCCTGTCAAGGATGCTGCCCCCAGCACTGCAGTGCATTAACCTCTGCTCAGAGGATCCTCTGCTCACCAATCTTCCAGGCTGGGAGGGGAATGAAGAGAGGCACTGGATAGTGAACCTGGAAATTAAAGACCATTAGGGCTCCCCATATAAATTTACAGGTGACTTTAAAGTCTGTCCCTTTTCCTCTCCAGCCCCTACACACCTTTCAGCCAACCTTTACCCTCTGTTCTTAGACCCAGCTCCATCTCCTCCCGTTTTCTACAGGTGGCATCCCAATCCATGTAGCAGCAGGGCAGGCAGGGTGGGAGATCCCTCAGGCTGAGAACCCTGATGCTCTGGCTGTAGGAACAAAGCACAGTCAGCACTCCCTGTCCTTTCCCAATCCCTGACACCACCAGCCTGTCCTTGCTGTCCCCTCACAGCCCATGTGCTTCCCACAGCTGCTCTCAGCAATCCTGTTGCACACTCTCACAGATGCCAGAGAAATTCCAGGAGCTTTCCAGCTCAGCCCCCTCTGGATGTGACCCTCCTGCTAGAGAGTAGTTATAGGTACACAAATTTGTTCAAATTCGTTCCAAATCACAACCTGCCAACGTTTGTAATCTCTGCCATGCCTTAATAATGAGCTGTGCAAACATTTCATGTTGAGTAACAATTGTCTTTGTCATTTGATGAGGTAAAAAAATCCATTCCATGGTAAGTAAAGGGTTGGCTGTACCAGGATCCCATTGGAACGGCAAGGCACGTGGCTGTCAGGAGGGATTTCAAAGGATCAGTACAAATGGAAGATCAGGCCCCCATGGTGAGGCTTGCCCATGGGCAATAGACCACAGATGGTTTCTCCCCCTGCCCTGCCTCCCCTCCCCACAATAAATAAGAGGCGTCTCTGCCGTTCCTCGCTCTGGTGTGACCGGCAGCACTGGGGTGAAACCACTCAGCACAGATGGCAAATTATCCTGCCCAGCTGCTCCTGTGTGACGTAGACTTCTCTGGCTTCATCCCTCTTCACTCCTGGGCTCCTGTTCCTCCCAGCTGCCAGTGGTCTGGCTGAAACTGGATCCCAGTCCTGCTGGATCCCAGTCCTGCTGGATCCCAGTAACTCCCAGCAATCTTGGTGGGGGCTGCAGTGAGGCTGAAAGGACAAGGTCCCACCACAAGCTCTCTCTTGGCAGGAGGAAAGGGAGTTTCCATCCTCTAGCCTATGTTTTCATCTCTTAGTTTTCATCTCCTTTCAGAAGTTCTTCAACTTCTTTCTTGGCTGCACAGAGTTCACAGAGGTTGTCAGGGTGGACTACAGTCTTGTAAATACATGTGTGACATCTTATGTCTCTTCTTTGAAAAATCCTTTTTTTCCCCCCATCAAAACAAGTCAGTAAAACACAGAAAACATCTTCCAGAGATGCCCTCAGGGCCCCCTTATTCTGCCTGCTCTGAACATTTCATCTCCTGCTGACGCTTTGTCTGCCTTTCTCTGTTCTCCATCTACGCTCAGTCATTCTTCAGCTGTGGTCCCAGCAGAGCAGCACTTTCTGAGAAGATACAACGTGGCCTCAAGTGGTTTTACTTATAGCTAAAGCAGCCCTCCTCTTTCCACCCCAGCAATGATCCTCTTGTCATCGTTCTGCTTGGACAAGGTGACAAGGTCTCCAGATGAAGGACTGGTGAGAGGACAGATTCTGTGCTCCATGAAAGGCTGAGAGAATTGGGATTGTTCAGCCTGGAGAAAAGCAGTTTTGGAGTGACCTAATTGTGGCCCTCTAGGACCCAAAGAGAGCCTGCAAGAAACATGGAGAGAGACTATTTACAAGGGTCTGGAGTGACAGGACAAAGGGGCATGGCTTCAAACTGACAAAGAGCGGGTTTAGATTGGATATTAGGAAGAAATTCTCCACTGTGAGGGTGGTGAGGCCCTGGCACAGGCTGCCCAGAGCAGCTGTGGCTGCCCCTGGATCCCTGGAAGTGTCCAGGACAAGGCTGCATGGGGCTTGGAGCAGCCTGGTTTAGTGGGAGGTGTCCCTGCCCATATCAGTGACATCGGAATGAGATTATACTTAAGGTCCCTTCCAACCCAAACTGTTCTATGAGTCTTTCATTCCATGAAGGAATTCATCTGCTGCCTCTGCTAGGCAAGAAAGCCCGTCAGTTCAAAACCCCCCAGGAGGGCAAACTGCCAGGACAGGTGCAGAGGGGTAAACTCCAGTGGACCAAAAGTGGGGTCTGTTCACCCCTGCTGAGGAGCTGGCCCTGGGAGCCTGCCAGGGAGGGGCACCCTGAACCTGGCCTGTCTGTACCCATGAAATGATGCTCTGTGGC
The DNA here is from genome assembly GCA_013397395.1 of Sinosuthora webbiana. Classification (NCBI taxonomy): domain Eukaryota; kingdom Metazoa; phylum Chordata; class Aves; order Passeriformes; family Sylviidae; genus Sinosuthora; species Sinosuthora webbiana. The sequence goes on along the minus strand of VXBN01017340.1, from coordinate 61,769 downwards.
TCTGCTTTCTGTTCACATGGCCCAAGGACAACCCAAAGAATGTATCATTCTTTTCTTTGCTTTTGTTTTTTTTTTTTTTCCCAGCGATGGATGCCTTCCAGAGACCAGGGATGTGCTGGCTCCTCGTGAACCCGCACGTAACCTCTGCAGCACGGAGTGCTGATGGCTCCCTGGTGTGTGCTTGTGCCAAGCATGAGCCAGACTGCCCTTTGCTCACATTTGCAGCCTCCCAGATGGAGACAACGATGCCCTTGAAAGTCGGCTTCAAATAACTTTGCAAGACACAACGTGTGTGCCGTTCCTCTAGGGAGACTCTGCCTCCCATCCTCGTATGGTGTGGGTCAAAGTTCCAGTCCACATTTGCTCAAATAAAAGCAAGTCTTGGGAAAACAATCAAGAAATGCCATTCATTATTGAGTAGGAGCTGGGGAATAAGTGGAAATTACTGGCAAAATGCCTTGAAAGCCCTCCCGTTTTCTGAACATTTCTCTTTGGTTTCTTGCGGATTTGAAAGGTCGCTAGGAGCTAATGAACCTCAGATAGCAAAGCTGTCTCTTGTTTGTTTGTCATTTTGAGTTTTTCTGGTTGATTAAGATCCGTGCTGGCAGTAACGTATAAAATAGCAAATTTCTGTGAGTACAGCGAGGTCACGTTTCCTACCCTCAAAAACTGCTGAACTTACCAGGAAAAACAGTCAATTCCCCAGAACTGAAAAGCCAGCTCTCAACAGAGGGAGCTTCTCAGTGGTTCTGTTGCCCACATTTATTTTAGTTCTTCCTGGTTCCATGGGTGTTCAACAGCATCCCCCAGTACTGTGGGGTGACAGATGATCTGCACCCCAAGACAGGCTCATTCTAGAGCTACCACAGAATCCCAGAATGGTTTGGGTGGGAAGGGACCTTAAAGATCAGCTGTTTCCAACCCTCCTCCATGAGCAGGGACACCTTCTGCTAGACCAGGTTGCTCAGAGATCCATCTGGCCTTGGACACTTCTAGGAACGGAACATCCACAGTTTCTCTGGGCAACCTGTGTTTTATATCTGAGAATGGTAAAAGGGATCGTCTTTCTCCACCTGAGAACTTGACCGGGGGTGAGTTTGTGGAATTATTTTTTTATCTGCTGACTTGCTTGGAGTAACAACCACAGAAGTCCAAATGCACAGATGATCCCCACAGCAGAGGTCAGCGAGTCCTGCACATCTGGACACATCAGCCCTTCCACATCTGTGCTGCCCAGCTCCCTGGTGAATGCACTGTGGTTATTGCATCCATAGACCCAGTGGAAGTGACAGCCACATCAAGCTAAAAAAGATGGAAAATGACCCAAAACCACCCATGACTGATGCAACAAGCTCTCCAAAACAAGTCCTGCCTGGAGAACCAGCTGTGTGCAGGACATCCTGGGCTGCACAAACTCTGAGGATGAACACAAAAATGTGCCCCAGCAGAAGTTCTGAGTTCAACATTCTGGTAACTCCCCAGAGCACAGGAGGCTGGATGACTCTGGATTTGTCAGATTTGTTCTACTTTGCATTCGTGCTGGCAAATGTTCGCCAAAAACACATTAATACCCCCAGCACCACCATGACTGATGACTCATGTTAGTCCCAGCCCACTGGAGAGCCCTTCAAGGCTGATTCTCCTGCTTTTAATCACTAGAATCATGTCTCTCCTCTTACAGCTGCAGCTCTGAACCCAAGTGACTGTGGTAAAAATGGAAGAAAAAAAAAAAAAAGAAATTCAAATGCCATCTACCTGCTCCTGGCCTACTCAGAGCTAAAAGGCAAAGACATCATGTGCTCCTTCCTTTTCCCTCCCTGTTTGGAAGAGCTGGGGGCTCACAGCACTGAGCAACACCCAGAGTTTCTGCTGAGATCCTGGAGGAGCTGAAGGAGCCTCAGCATTTGCTGAACATCAGACTCCTCCCAAGAGCTGTTGACTGAAGTGGGAACTCGCTGTTTCCACTCATACCAAAAGTGAAATTACGTCAGGGAAGGAAATCTATCTTGATGGAAGCTTTTCTGTCTCTTTTTTACTTCGAATGCACCAGTTTTTGCAGGCACTTGAGGGGACCCTTCAGACAGAGCTGTGGGCGTTCATTGCTTTGTCTGTGTCTGAGCCAGTGCCCACTGCAGAGCTACGAGAAGCCTAAAGCAAGTGAAAAGTGACTTTACACACTCAACTCAAAACGTTTAAAGGGTTCAGTGCTGTTTCCACTGAAGAGCTGAGCTGCAGAGCTTGCTGTGGCCCAATTTCAGAGCCATTTCCATCCCCTACCACAGGGCCCTGGGCTCGTTTCCCTGTGCACCTGCAGAGGTGAAGAGCCTGTGGGTTTCCGTGCACACACAGAGTTACAGAGCTCAGCAGGGAATCACAGGCAAGGCTTGGCCAGGGCACAGCCCAGATCTGGCCCAGCACACCGTGGCCAGCTCGGCTTTACACAAAACTGCAGAGTTGAATGGGCAGGGATGGGCAGGGAAGGGAAATACCAGGAGGGTCTGAGTCCCCTGTTAATATCAGCATCTGTTCAGCCCATCATGGGAAGCCACCTGACGCTGTTGTACACCACAACACACAGACTCTGACTCCAGAAGGCTGAAAATGACTCCTTTATTTTTGGGATGTGTCTCCCTTTTATACTTTTTTACACAGACCAATCTGATTGGTGACACGAAGACAAACCTCTTCAATGACATTGGTCAGACCAGGACATCAAGAAGAAGTCCATCCTAGGGAAAGAATGTAAACAAGGTTACAGTTAAAAAAAAACACTTCTCCTGTTTACAGAAAATTCCCTGGGAAAAGAATTTCAGAAAACCAGAACACCTCAGGCACGAAACCAGGGCTACACCACCACCATCATGGTGGGGCTCCCCTCATCTTCCCAGAGAGCACCCACCAGCCTGAGGGTGTGTTTGTTCTCCAGCACAGGCACGGCAGAGGCTGGTGAGGAGCCAAACATCGGTCACACAAAATCTGGAGCTTCTGATGGACTCCTTGCCCAGCCCAACACGGAACTGTGAGTGTGACAGAAAAGCAAATCCATTTCAGCTACTCCATCCACCATGGCCTCAACGCTCCTGCTGTGGGCAGACCTCTGTTGGGTGGTGTCACCTCAGCAACCCTGACCCACCCCTGAAACACATCCCCTGTCCCCCAGGGAACGGGCAGCAGATGTTTAATCACACATGGCAGCACCACAGAGCGGGGAGGGGAGGTGGATTCCACACTCCAGTGGAGCTGCAGGATGGATTTGGGTGGACAGAATGCAATTACCCAAATCATCATTTACTCAAGACATAAATCTTTTGAAACAGTAACAGCGTCTAGCACATATGAAGCATTATGCTTGTTCAAAGCACAAATGTTAATGTTTATGCCAAAAATATTTGAACTTAATTAATAACAAGCAGGGAAATTGCATAGTTGAGAGGTGTTTCTCCAGCTTTAATTCATAGAAGCAGCAAAAACCCGGAGGATTTTACTCAGACTTCTCCCTGTCTTCTGCAGATCCCAGCTTTCCTCCCAAGCTGAGTCAAGAAATAATAATAAAAACAAACCTCATCCTGTAAAAAAAGACTGCTGAGCCTCAGAAAAAGCAAAGAAAATGAGAGGAAGATGTGACTCTATAAGTGAACCACTTTTTAAAACTGATATACACAAATTAGTCACACACATAGCCAGACATGTATTTTTAATATACACGTAAATGTATGTCTATGTATAAAAAGCTACTCAAAACTCCCACTTTGGATATGGACCTTTGGTCCAGCCGAGCTCAGATAATGGTACCTAGCTCATGGTGGTTTTTTTCCTGTTTCCCAAGGTGTGGGATCCAAAAAGGAAGAGCTTTCATCATCCCATACCTTAAAAAAAAAAAGTAAATAAATGGAATATAATAATAAAGGTTATAATATATAAGGGTTGGTAAGCTTTTCCTTCTACCTCCTGCTGCCACCTCTGCTTCCAGAAAAGCATTGGAGTCATTTGAGAAGCCCTTGCGGGATCAAGTCTTATTCATGTGGGGAGTGGGAGAGCCTCAGCCCCCCATGAGTGGGTTAGAACAGGCACACTCCTGGAGTTTTGACATTGCCACGCCCTGCTCCTCTTCCCATTCACACAACCTCACATGCGGAATTTGGTTAACAGAATTTGCCTGCCAAAAAACCTGCTCTGCATCCAAAGGCTCATGAGCAGCCTGGTTTTCTGAGCCTGGCTGGGACAGGGCTGAACAGCAACAATCACTCATGGAGCAGCTGGGGGAGGCTGGGATGGATTTTCAGGAGAACAGGAGGTATTGTGTTGGAAAAAAAAAGAAAAGAAGCCACGTCTCTGGACAACTCTTGGAGCCAGAATTCATCCCTCTGATCTCCTAAAGCATCAACAGTGGCCAATGTTTGGAGCACTGGTGGCTCATTGGCAAACCCACCAGAGCTCCAGGGCCTCTTTCTCATTTGTGTATTTACATAAATTTCCATATGGCACGGAAAACCAATAAATAGAGGTAGGAATGTAATTTTGTAATTTTCCATGGATTTGGGGTTTTTCTCCTGCAAGTGGCCGAGCACCTGTTGCCCAATTCAGCCCAAGGGCCTGAGGTTTAAATTAAGGATGTGCTGAGGTGCCTGGGGCCGCAGGGCTGAGCCTCCCGCAGCAGCTCAGGACGACAGCAGGAGCACAGGCATTTTTTAACAGCTGGATACATCTTCTTAGAGATGCTACAGGGATAGGAACCTTGGAAACAGGCTGGGATGGAGAGGGAAACTGCTGGAGGAGCAGCCAGGACCACGTTCTTGTTGAAATGCAGTCCGTGCCTGGTGCTGGACGTGCTCAGCAAGGAGCTGCAGCCCGGCCTTGGTCTGGCAGGGAGTGCACCCACCTCATACACACACAGGCACCACAGGCACACAGCGCTGCACCAGCCTGGCTCCCCAGACCATCCTCTTCCCTCAGCACCATCTTCTTAACAGGGAAGCTCAGAGAGAAGCCTGCAGCATCCCAAACCCACCTTCCAGACTGGGAAACCTCACCTCCCCCAGCCTGGGGTGCAGGAGAAGGAAAGGCAACATGAGGCCTTCTGGATGTGGGGAGGGAAGAGAGATGCATTAGGTGTCCTGAAACTATTTTTTTCTAAATAATAATCCAAGGAAACAAACAAAATTATCACCCTGCCAAGGCACCATCAAAACTTCAAATACTTTTTCTGGGTGCAATTAAACGAAGCAGACTGCTTGAACCTTCCCTGCAGCGGGGTCCCAGTGGGGTTAAGGTTTTCTGAACTCTCCCTGCCCAACTTTCTCCCCCTCTCCTGCTCAGAGCTGGAGGAGAGACTGACTCATTTGGTTAAAAATAAAAACACTGCTATCTAAACTTTAATGGCTTTGTTTCTGATTGCTGCAGGCAGTGGTTCATATGCATTCCAAACAGCACTTTGACTGCAAATGTAGCGTTTTGGAAGCTATTCCACCTGAAAAACAATATCTTCCATCTCTCTGCCTTGCTCTGTTGGGGGCTGGGAGCACACCCGTCCTGGCTCCAGGTTCAGAGAGAGGTGCTGGTGTGGAAAAAGGAAAAGCTGCCTCTGCTGCGGGGATGGTGTTGGGGAAAGCAAGGGCTGGGGTGGAGAGCAGGAGTGCTGGTGAGGAGGGCTTCAACCTCTGCTGGGAGAGAAAGTGCCTGAAATGTTGGGGCTGGGGGTGATGCCAAACCCTGTCACACCCAGGACTTACCAGGGGCCACACCAGCTCTCTCCCTCTGTCCCCTGCAGAGCTCCCAGCCACAGATTTCCCTGCCCACAGGCTCCCCTGTGCACACAGAGCAAAGTTTGAATGTTGCATGCACTGGTGTGCACATCCATTGGAAAATCCTTCACACAGGGGTCGATGGCAATGAAGATGGGACAGATGGAGCTGGAGGTGGCCGTGCTGCCCAGCACTCACACACTGTGCCAGCACCAGCTGCATGCTTGGTGGCCTCTGCTGAAGCCTCTTCCATGACACAGAGTCACAGAATCTGCTCTAGGTTGGAAGGGACCTCCAAAGGCTGTCGAGTCAAACAAACCCCCTTCAACATCTTCAACCAGAGCAGCTTGGTCAGAGCCACATTCAACCTGGCCTTGAGTCTCCACTGCTGCTTCTCTGTCCAGGAGAGCTGTGACAGGCCCTGTGTGACAGGCCATGTGTGCCAGGCCACGTGTGACAGGCCACATGTGACAGGCCACGTGTGCCAGGCCCTGTGTGACAGNTGTGTGACAGGCCATGTGTGACAGGCCCTGTGTGACAGGCCATGTGTGACAGGCCACATGTGACAGGCCCTGTGTGCCAGGCCATGTGTGCCAGGCCATGTGTGCCAGGCCATGTGTGCCATCCCCTGTCCAGATGCACACATATTCCCCCTGGCTGCACAAATCCCCCACAGGCCACAGCTTTCCCTGTGTTTGGGGAAGGGAATGGCCACAGTGAGGTCTGGGATGAGGGATTTGTCCAGCCACCATCGCTCCAGCTCTGTGCTTTGAGCAGCAGCGTGGCTTGGCTGGCGGCCCCACTTGTAATGCTGAGTTGCTCCATTAGTTCAGGGCTTTTTTGTCCAACATTTGAGTGGCAGTTCCCTTCATGGCTTCTGCTCCCGTGGAAGGCAGGGATGAGCCTCTCACCTGGTCTTACATCTGGTTGAAAAGGGACAAAGGAATGCGAGTTGGGGGTCACCATGGGATGGCCAGATAACCTGTCCTCAAAGGGGGTAAGGCATTAATCTCATGCCTGCCATGGCTTTGTGGGGTTGCCCTGGCAACCAACGCTCAGAGCCGATGCAATCAAAATTTGGGAACGATGTGATTAGAAATTACAGGCGAGGGGAAACAAAGGGAAGCAAAGTTGCTGTGGCAGCTGGGATGCGGCGCTCGGCGCGGAACGCACGGCTCGGGCTGAGAGACATTATTCCGAGCAATTACACTAAAGATCATATTCTATTTGCCAGCTAATTACAGGATATCGCTCAGTGCCCGCCGTCCAGCCCGGCCCTGCTCTCCCCACTTTGGGAGGCCTGGGAATGGCGCTCTCATTAACCCGCCTGTGTTTGATCTGCTCTTACATTTCCGACTGGCACCTGCCCAGCACAAACTACCGTTTGCTTCTTCCTCCTCCTCTCTGCGTATTCCCCGTCCCACTTCACAGTCCCCTCTCACCCAGGGACGTGCTGCTCTCCCTTGGCAGCTGCCCAGCCCTGCCTTTGGCCGCCTCCAAGGAAGAAGCTCTGATGAGCATCACAAAGGGAAGTGCTTTGCTTTGGGCTGCAAGTGCTCAGCCACGTTTTAACCCCAGGTGGGGCAGCCCCAGAAGGTCTGGGCACCATCTGAGGACTCATAACTCCAGCATATAAAGCCTAAATATAATTTAGGACCGTGGTGCTTGAGCACAGCCGCCCAGATGTTCTGCCAGCCTCACAGCCCCACATGATTCGGTGCAGGATGCTTTGCTAAGCCACAAGGAGCTTCTCTGCACAGCTGAGGGGACACCCTGCCACCCTCCAAGGGACACCCTGTTTGCCCTCACCCCCCTTGTTTGGTGCAGGTGGCAGGGCCAGGGGTGCAGGTGTCCATGAGCTCTGTCACACACTCGTGCCTCGGTTTATTTACCTGCCATGGGGCTCTGCTGTGTGTTCCTGGAAATAATTGCCCTGGAAAGGAGAAAGAACCAAGAGGAAATATAGGGAATAGGGATTTGCACTGTAAATATTACTGGTGATTCATGATCCCTTTTTTCTCAGAATTTCAGCTTTCTTAACTATTATCCCTCTCGCAGGAAGCCCCGACTGTTCTTTTGACAGTTTTATGTGACCCAGCAGGCACTTCTCGTTCATTTTCACTGAAAAAACAAGAAGCTCAATTCCCTGTGGCAGGGTACCTGGTGGTGTCATTAGCCCAGTGCCAAGGATGAGGAGGGGCCGTGGGAAGAGGGAAGAATCACTGCTCTGATGTGACACCTCTTTACAGCCATCCACGCTGTCCTCGGCCATCAGACATGTCTGACAGCAACCAAGTGTCACCTCGAGGGTGCAGAGACCAAATGTTTTCAAAGAAGCACTGAGAAGGACACAAACCCGATGCCTTTTCTCTCCCAGGCCCTCAGGCCTTGTCTCTGCTGCCAGAAAAGACAGGGTGCTTTGAAATATGCATAACCTGACATGTTTTAAGATCCCCGTGGTGACAGGGTACCTTGGTGGATGGTCAAGATGAGCCTTGATGCTGTCTCCTGGTAGCACAGGTGCTCAGGAGAGAGCAGGCAGTGCCTAAATGTGAGCCAGCCACTGGGTAAATACGATAAAGGTGCATTTCCCACCTCCCCTGTGCCCCTGTGTGGTTCCCTCTGGTTTGGCCATCCCAAAAGAATCCCCCCACTCTTGCTAAATAACTGAAAATATTGTCAAGCACTGGCACAGGTTGCCCAGGGCACTGGTGGAGTCCCCACCTTTGGAGAGATTTAGAAGCTGTGTAGATGTGGCACTTGGGGACATAGATAATGGTGGCTTTGGCAGTGCTGGGTTAATGGTTGGTCTCGGTGATCTCTGAGGGTTTTTCCTCAAAGATCCTACACAATTCCATGGTTCTGTGTCTTGGGTTCCACTTCCTTGCAGCACCTCAGTGGGGAACCACAGCACCTCCTCTTTCCTGCTCCTGCAAAGCAGCACTTGAACACCAACATCTTCTCCCCAGCCCTCCCCTGGCAGTCCCCATCCTGCACCCAGGAGCAAATTTGGGATGACTGGGGCTGGGACTGAGCCCTGGTGGGTGCCTATGAGCACCCAGGGGCTCCAAAACCCAGGCAGACCAAACCGCCGTGGGATGAGAGGGAGGGAGAGCAGCCGAGGAGGCACAAACCCAAACAGGGGAGCTGCTCTTGCCAGATGGGGCACAGGGAGCAGAACTGCCCTTGAATGGCTCGCAGGCTTAGCAGCCAGGCAGAAAGAAATCATCACAAATCCATCTAATGCAAACTAATGCTGGTCATTAGGAGGCGGGATGGGAGAGCGCTGCCTGATCGGGAAAAAGACATTAGGAGGAAAGTTCCTGAGCAGATTTCTGACCCAAAATACATCATCTCTGAACAATTTGCTCTTCATTTGTTCTTGTTCTCCAAGCTGGGGAAGGGAAGGTTGGTATTTCTAAATGGTTTTTTTTCCCCACAAAGCAAAGTACCCCAGGATGATCTCGTCTCTCATGTGTCGAGCCATGTTTTCAGCAATCACAGAATCGGAGAATTATGGAATTGTTGGGGTTGGAAGGGGCCTTAAAGATCATCGAGTTCCAACCTCACTGCCATGGGCAGGGGCACCTGCCATCCAAACTGGCCTGTTGGGAGGAGGACAGTCCTTGTGGCTCAGCCGGTCACTCAGCATCACTAAAAAACAGAGCAGCCTTTCCCTCCACACGTGAGTCAGGGGTAATATCTGATGCAGCTCTGGAATGGAAAACAGAACGGTCCTGTCTGTGCCTGGCACTGACCACAGCCCCCACCCCACAAACAAGACAGTGCTTTCACAAGAAACAAATGCTTTTGAGGACTGTTGGTAAAAAAAAAAAATAAAGAAATCAATAATTCCCTCTCAGCTGCAGACGCTGGATGAGTTCTCCCAACTTTCCTGTCCAAGGCACACTTCACTATGAAAAAGGGATCTCACAGAAATAACCCTTCTTTCCCCAAAAGAGCCCTTTCAATTATTCAAAGTGACTTCAGCCAGCCAAGGCTCCTTCCACCCCAGCAAACCCTGCCCTGCCCCCCAGAACAGGGGTGCTCCTGAGCAGGCTCTCGGCAGGGAAAGAGTTAATATGTTTGCCTTGAACAAGCCCGATTGAAGCCGGGCTGGGCTCAGCTGGAGAGAATCACTTTATCAGGAGAGGTTAGGAGAAAAAGAAACTCTTAAAAGACTGTCGGGCAGAGTGTGGAGCTGGCGGGGAGTTGTGTTGTTTCAGAGCCGTGTTGGCAGAGCCTCTGTTGCTCTCGTGGAGGGGCAGATCTCGGTGCTCCCTGCTCCCCATTAAAGCTGGAGACTGGGGGTGGTGGCAGGTGGGGGCACTGTGCAGCCAGGCACGACTTTTTGATGTTGTTCTGGTGGGGAACTGCTGAAAACCTTCTTGTTCTTCACAAAACTATCTCCCAAATCAAAGGCAGGTTGTATTTTTTGTTTTGTTTTGGGTTTTTTTTGTTATTTGATAAATGTAAAGATTTTTTTTTTTCAAAGAGTTAATGAAACACTCGTGCTTTGGGTCAATCTGAGGGTCTGGTTTCAAAGCAACCGAATAAAGGGAACATCTGGGATCATGTAAATACTGTTTTATTCCTTAGACTTTTCTGGTGTGATATGCATGAGCAACAGCTCTGCTAAGCAGAGAAGATTCTTTCTCTAATTTAGAAAACATTAAATGTTTAAATATACATTTAAAAAAAAAAAAACTACTTGGAATTGAGAGAAAAAGTCACATTGAATCAGGCTTTATCAGGAACTGAAATGACAGGACATAAGCGAATGTCTTCCCACTGACAGAGCGCAGATTTAGATTAAATATATGGAAGAAATCCTTCCCTGTGAGGGTGGGCAGGCCCTGGCACAGGGTGCCCAGAGAAGCTGTGGCTGCCCCTGGATCCCTGGCAGTGTCCAAGGCAAGGCTGGAGCAGCCTGGGATAGTGGAAGTTGTCCCTGCACGTGGCAGGGTTGGAACGAGATGGGATTTTAAGATCCCTTCAAACCCAAACCATTGTGGGATTCTGTGATACCATGGTGATCCCAGCATCTGAAGGCTGTCACCAATCCTCAGCTTCAAACCTCACCCTTTATGTGTAGGATCAGCCTCACGAGCACTAGGATTTTGGCTGGGTTTTGGTTTAATTTCATGACTCTCAGTTCCTGGCTGTTCTGCCACTGCTATTCACTCCCCCTCCTCCTTTTCCCTGACATGCCAAAAAAAAAAAAAAGAAAAAAAAAAAAAAAAAAAAAAAAAAACCTAAAAAAATTTTTGGGGTTAAACNATTTTGCGGTTAAACCACTTTTTTTTTCATGTCTGCTGGTTCCCACTGGGCTGAAAAGCAATAAAAAGTCAGGAAGAAGTATGGGCTCCCCTCTCAGCTTTGTCATGTGGATGAATAGCACAGTAAAAAGCACTGAATGCTATCGGTTAAAACGAACTCGCTGCTCTTCCAAGTACATTTTGCAGCCCTCTGATGCAAAGGGGTGGGGGGCTGGATGGTGAAAAACCTCTCCCAGAGATGGAGCCTTTGTCATGCTAGAGGGTTTTTTTTTTTTGCATTAAAAAAGAAATTCTTTTTATAATCACGTCACCCACAGAAACATTTTCAGTTCTGCCCTGCTCTGCCTTCACCTTCCTCACTTTTCCATGGCACTGGAATAAATCTGTGACCTGCAGCAAGGCTATCTGTGAGCATCTTGGAGGCTCTGTCAATAAGAGGCCAGGCAAGCACACAGGAGTGCAAAGATCTCCTTATTATCTCCCTTCACAGCCCTTCCTGGGCATTTCTCTCCCTTGTGTTCTTCATCAGGTCCCTGATGATGCTGATAAGGGGGAAAAAGAAAAAAAAGAAAAAAAAAAAAGAAAAAAAAAAAAAAAAATGGGGACCTGTGATAGCAGAACTGGTTGACAAGAGCTTTTGTACTACTTAAACCTGGAAAATATTCCAGTCTGCAGTGTTAATGTATAATTGCAGATAAAAGTAGATGAGCAGTTCCTGGAGACTTTCCCATTAAGATATTCAGATACTCAAAAATCGCTTCTTATTTGGGTTTTGATCTCCTATTGTTGAAAGAGCTGAAAGACTTCACTTCAGGGGAAAGTAGCTCTGCTGTCTAAGATCCCTTTCCAGCAGTGACAACCATACTGGAATTTTCAATAAAACAGGTTTTTCGTTCGTCTCTTACTTTCTCCTACTCCCCTGCCCTTTTTATTAGAGCAAAGCCAACTTCTCAATCCCCAAACCTTCCCAAAGCACATCTCCACCCTGATGAGATGGTTTAGCCTGGCCAGGGGGGATGTGTGGTTAAACCAAAAAGGAGGGATGTAGCAGGAGCCTCAACTGCTGGAGGAAGGAAACTGGACAGAAAGTCCCGCACTGCAAAACCCCAGACTGAAGGAGCCTCTGAAGGGCCCAAGTCCTGCCCAAAGCGGGTCTAACTTGGGTCAGGCTGCTCAGGCCTGGCTCATCTGAGCCAAGAACACTTCCAAAGGTGGAGCTTTATCCAAGCTCTATTCAGCCACCCCTGTTTTAGAATCCTGGAATAGTTTGGGTTGGAAGCGACCTGGGAGATCATCCAATTCCAACCCCTGCCATGGGCAGGGACACCTTCCACTGGACCAGGCTGTACAAAGCTCCATCCATCCTGGTCTTGAACACTTCCAGGGTTGGAACTTCATCCAAGCTCCATCCAACCACCCTTGGGACAGCTTCTCCTCACATCTCATCAAAATTCCCTGATTGCTTCTTGTGCTACTGGAGCCCCTCACCCTGTGCTGCTGGCTCTGATTACACAGAAATTTGGGCGTGAGGAAGAGTCTGGCTCGTGGAACTTGGTGCTACAACAGCCCCACGGAAGGCAAGGGCTCCAGAGTGATGGACAGATAAGGGATATCCACAGAGAAGCGGATAAAATGTTTACAGGGACATAATCCCTCCTGTTCCTGGTGATAAGGCAGCTGCTGACTGACAGAGGCAAGGGGGAAAACCTTCCTGGGAAGGCAATTCCAAACCTGGTGAATTTATCCGTGGAGACTTGCAGAGCTGGTTATGGCAATCTCAGAGTCATTAGTGATTTTCCCTGGATGCACCAGAAGATTGAAAAGAGACAAAAAAAAGCCTGATTTTTATGAAGTATTGGGAATATGGGGAGTCATAGACCCACCAGTTTATGAAAAATCCTGATGGAAAGGCATGAATACATTATTTAGAGTTATCTGGAAGGTGCTGAGGACAAGAATCCTGGAGACCATGGATTCGCCAAGGACACCATTCTTTAACCACCTCTGTGACAAGCTGAAGAAATGGACTGAAGAAATGAGGTTTGGATTCAGCTGGGGCAGACAGAAAGCAATATGTCCTGGGCTGATGGAGCGCACAGGTGAGCTTAGGCTGCACTTGAGCAGAAAAAGATCTGAGGTTTCTTTTGTTCCACTGAGTGAAAAACTCAGTGACACTGCGCCGGCACAAAAGTGACAAACATCGTCCCAGGTTGTGCAAGAAGGCAGATGATGCAGGAGACATCATAAATCCCAGGGACTGGGGATGCCACAGCAGAGCTCCGTGGCTGCAGGAGTTACCACGTGGGAAGGAAGAGGTGGGAGAATGGCAAAGAAATCAGAATTGGAAGAAATTATTCACAAGGAAAAAAAAAAGCGATCTGGAAAGGAAGGAAAGTGGAAATTTTTGGGGGTAATGCAAGGCTTGTTTACAGAGCCAGCTTTGCAGGGAGAAGTTCATAGCAATTCCTTTTATGCCTGGGGTTTGGATTGGACTAAAGGTTTTAGGCAAAGGCAGAGGTGGGGAGGGCACCTCAGGGGAGACCTGAGAGAAGAGACTGAAGCCTTATCTGAGGATGAGTGGGTGGGTGTGAATAAAGCTGAGGATGTACCCAGGCTCTGCACCACTGGAAACTGCCCTGTGTGGCCCCAGCATCCACTGCTGCCCCGCAAACACACTGGGAAAGTGTTTAATTTAATGTTTTTTCCTTTGGTTAAATGGCTCCTGACGCTTTTGCAGGCCTGGTGGGAGGGGAAGTGCCAGAGCCACGGTCACCTGGGAGGTGACAGAGTGACAACCTTCTGGGGTGGGATGTGAGTCCTCACCCCTGCCAGCATCCCAGCTGCTGCTGGCTGCTCTGCAGCACCAGAGGGAGGTTTGAGCAGAGAAGGGAAAACCTTGAGTTCATCTGCTGGTTTTTATTTTGTTTTTTATTTTTAAGGAAAGACATCCTCCAGCCCCTGGCTTTCAGGGTCAGGAGGTGAAGAGGTACAGGAGAAGGCATTCAGCTTTCCTGGCAGCAAGCCTGGAAGCAGCATCTCCACCAGAGAGCAGCAGACAGCAGGGAAAAGTCCTGTTGGACCGTCCCAAATGGACCCCCAGAGTCTGAACAGAGAAGCCTTCGGGGGCACAGAGCTGGTCCAGCCTGGAGAGCCCCTCTGATGTGTGTCTGCAGGAAATATCCGGATTTTCCTGTGTGGAATGTTTAATGAAGAAACAGGAGCACTGGGAGGGGGGCAGAAGCCAAGGAGAGGAGCCAGGAGCCCAGCCTTGCCCTGCTCCCCAGCCCAGTGTCAGGAGCGGCGCCAGGCAGCCCCGAGCTGCTTCCAAGGCCCAGGCAGAGGAGAATTCTCCGTGCCAAGCGAGTGTGGAATGGTGTGCAGGCAGTCAGCCTCCCATTGTCTGTGTCCTTGGGAGCCTGCCAAGCCCTGCTGCCATGGCCAGGGCACGGGAAGGAGCCCAGCCTGGTTGACATCTGCTCTGCTCAGGCCACAGCGGAGCAGGAGGCTCCAGGACAGCGTGCTGTCCTCCTTCCCTCCCAGCCGGTGTTGTGCTGGAGATGCCAGCTCTGCTGGTCCTCCTGGTGCCACTTGGCCACCTCCAGTCACCCAGCAGGTCGCTCTGTCCTTAAATCTTGCTCCCAGCACCAAACCCACCGTGGGTGTGAGATCCGCCCTGGGCTGGTGACAAAAGCACAAAGGCTTTGTGGCTGTGGGGACCTGCTCCTCTCACCCCTCAAGGTGTGTGAGCATCAGGCAGACCTGGATCACAGCTGGGGGCACCAGGGACACCAGGAGAAACCTCTGGCGTGACTCAGAGCCCCCGTGAGGGGAAGAGAGGAGCACGGGGGTTCCTGCAGTAATTAAGGGATGAGATCTGCACTGACGAAGGAAATGCCTCGCAGCACTGCTAATGTATGCCATGCTAACATATGCTAAGTCATCAAAAACATGCCATTTTAAAAATATCCGGGATGCTTGCCGTGAATATCAGCCCAGCTTTGCCAGAGAAGACTTTCAGTCTCATTTATGGAAATCCAGGGAAGATTCTGCCTTCTGTCACCCAAGGGCAACCTCGGTATCAAAAGAGATAACATCCATAGCTAGGAAACACTCTGAATATTTATCCAGGCTATAGGCCATTTTTCTAACTTCAATCTTGGTTTGCTTTTCAGTACTCTTACCTTTTTTTTTTTTTTCTGTTACATTTTGGAAAAGATATAAGGTTTGGTTATTGCAAACGTACATCTTTGTGCAAAATATTTAATTGAGGCTCCTAATTGCAAGCTGTAAATGTAGCGCTGATGACAGATTGCAAAGCCAGAAACCATTTGGTCAATGCACAACAACTAACAAGAGGGGGAAAAAAAAAGGAAAAAAAGCAAACCAGCATATAGGACAGGAATTTAGAAGAGACGTGAGTTTTATTGCAAAAAAAAGAAAAGCCCAAACCACCCCCTCCCCACACAAAAAAACCAACAACAAAAACCAAAAACAACAACCCAAAAAAAACCTCCCAAAACCCCCCAAAAAAGCAAACCAGCATATAGGACAGTAATTTAGAAGAGATGTGAGTTTTACTGCAAAAAACCCAACCCAAACCAAACCAAACAAAAAAAAAAACAAAAAAAAAAACACAATGAAAAATACCAAAAAAAACCCAAAAAAAAAAAAAAAACACCACACAAACCAAACAAAAAACCCCAAAACCTTCCAGAAAATTTAGGAAAATGTGTTGTCAGATCCATATGATTAAAAAATCAGGTTTTTGTTTTTGTTTTTTTTTCAGTTAGGGAAAAAATATATATACTTAAATTCCGTCAAAAAGAAGTGAGACATATATTATTCTTACTGAAAGTAATTGCGCCTATAAACGCATTCGAGACTTCAAAGCAAACCGAAGCGAGGGCAGGGAATCAGGTTGTGGAAGGTGTTTGTTACTCGTGTTCCCTCTTGTTGCTGTAAAGCTTGGCTGATTCCTTAAACATTTGAGACGACAAGTGCTGTGCGCCTGTGTTTGCATTCCCAGCTCCTCCTCCTCCTCCCTGCACGGGATTCGTGGCTGGGGAGATGCTCCAGGTACCACACAGCAAGGTCAGGTGCTGATAGGAAAAGAATATTTTTGTTAATTGGGGAGTTATCTCCTCTCAAGAGGCACCTCTGTGAGCGTTGTTAGGGAAAAAAAGGACAATAACTTCTTTAATGACTGCTCAAGTTTCAAGGCTCTCTTTAAGAATTAACTAAATTAAAATTTGTTTGGGGAGCTGGAAGGTTTCTATACATGAAAGGGAGGGTTGGCTGGGCTTATTGGAAATAGAATTTCAGTCACTGTTAAACTCTGGTGAAATTGGAAGAGTTACTCAGGAAAGTGACTGAATAAATGAAAAAAAAAACCTCTTGAAATGCTCTGAGAATTTCCCAGAGAAGCTGTGGCTGCCCCTGGATCCCTGGAAGTGTCCAAGGCCAGGTTGGATGGAGCTTGGAGCAACCTGGGATAGTGGAAGGTGTCCCTGCCCATGGCAGGGGTGGGATGAGAGACATTTCAGATCCCTTCCAACCCAAACCATTCCATGTTTCTGTTTTAAGGGGATATCAGATGCTTTTACAGCTCATAATACTGAGAGTTTATCCAAGAAACACCAAATTGGTTAGAATTTTTTTTCTTGCAATTGAGAGACTGCCCAAACTTTAGTCACAGGGCAAGACTGTGATTTTATTCAGATTTAAATATATTGTGTTTTATATATATAGTTTATATGTATTTATAGATATATTGTTGTTTTCTTTGATGTGCCTTTCTTAAGGAGCATCTCGCCATTGTTTCTTTCAAATAAGTGACTTAAGTATTTCTGCACTGGATTCGCAGGTTTTACTTAAGATTATTCATGTTTCTGATTATCAGCTATTTAGGTTATCCTTAAAATACCGAAATAGGATTTAGGAGTTTCCCCCTGCTTACAAATAAACAAGCCATGTCTGCGCCTTGTTTTTTATCTACCATTAAAACAAGATTACAACTCATTTTTTGGAAAGAGGTACTTAGATCCCCTCCAAGGGTAAATCCACTCTTACCATATATAATCTCTGTTACAAAGTGTCCTCAGAGGGAAGTGCAGTGGAGACTGTAGCCGGAATAATGATCATTTATTGTTTATGATTTCCTCTGGTTCGGAGTTTGCTTTTGCTTGCTTTGGCAATAAAATAGCCACAAATCATTCGCTAAAATTGTTGTGTTTGCTTTTTATTGTCTTTATTTTAAAGACAGCTGTTGAGGATGGGGTGAAGTGTAGCTTCACAACTTCGTACTGCCATGAAGGGCAGATTTAAAGATGCTGCCCTCCCTGTGGCTTTTGCTTTTAGCTTTTAGCAGTGTCTAAGGCAAAGCCCAGCAGCTGGAGACATCACCTCTAGTCCCAGCCTGAAAGGTCCCCTCTCCCTACTCCTGGAGAAGGGAATATTCAACACCTACAGCTTAAAACCCTTCCCCTGCTGATGGAGTGGATGGAGTGATGTCACTTATCACATCGATGGGACCCCCAAATCCAGAGGGCCCAGAGCCCCAGGACTCTGCAAAGCCACAGCTGACCCTCTCAAAGCCTGCCTGTGCTGTGTTGGGAGAGCAATCCTTGGGAGTGACCGATCCTGCTCAGCAGAGGCGGAATTACAGCCACCATCTGCCAGTGGTGCACACATGGCCTCTCCAGTGGTGACAGGGCAGGGACACTTAATGGGCTCTCAGAGCCTGAACAGCCCCACCCGAGCCACCCTCACAGGAGATATTTAACCCCAGAGTGAGTGCCTGCACCTCCCTGGGGCTGTCTCTGCACTTGTCTTGGCTGTGCTGCTCCTCTCTGTCCCACCCAGTGGCCTCGTGGATGGTGTTGGGTCTGTCTGTCCCTGAACCTCCCCAGTGCTGTGGGTTCTCAGCACCTGGCCCTGCTCAGGCCAGGCTGGGGGTGCCAGCAGCTCCTCAGCTCCTGGCCCTGAGGGAGCAGCAGCCCTTGCGGCACCTGGATATTGGGGCCAGAAGTGCCATGTGCATGGCTGTTTATTGACCAAGCAGGGCTGGGTGGGCAGGGAAGGCAAAGTCAGCAGTGATGTGACCTCTGGGTGGGGCTGAGCCAGGCAGGAGTCACCAGGTGGGCCCTTTGTCCCAGGCTGATGCTGCACACTGGAACTGGACCCTCCAGGTCACCTCCTCATGCCCAGCCTTTCTCCAAGGCAGGATGTGTCCTTCAAGGTGTGTCATGGTGACCTCCAAAAGCATTGGGCTGGTTTATTCCTGGGAATGGTCACAGCCCCAAGTCTGATAGAGCTCCAGGAGTGTTTGGAGAGTGCTTGGACACAGGGTGGGATTGTTGGGTGTCCTGTGCAGGGCCAGGAGTTGGATCTGACCATTCTTGTGGCTCCAAGTCAGGATATTCCATGATTCTGGGGCCACAAGTTCTCCCTAAAATATCTATTTCTCCAGGCTCCTCCTGCTGTGCTCCTTCTCTGCCAGCAGGCACCAGCCTTGCCCTGGGGGTGTGTGGGGCAGAGGGAAGCTCCATGACAGCAGAGCAGTTCCCAACCTGCTGTCCTGTGCGGCAGCAGCGAGAGCCAGGGGAGGCGATGCTGCGTGTTTGGGGTTTTATTTTTTCTTTCTTTTTTTTTTAAATACACGTGATTCAAGGGCTTGAGGGGTGAAATGATCGTCTGCAAACTCCGTTTCTCCGCGCTGCGATCCCCTGCTCGTGCCTCACCGCCTTCCTCCCCCTGCCTTGTGCTCCTTCTGCTCCTCTGCGGCTCCGCTGCTCTTCCCGGAGCTGCTGCCAGCGCCGATCCCTGCGGAAATCTGCTGCTCCGGCAGCCTCTGGCCCTGCACCCCGCCGGGAGGGCTGCAGGAGCATCTCCCACAGCCGGGGCGAGGAGGGAAGGCTCGCATCTCCCGGCTGTTTGCGCTGCTGCAGCGAGCGGGGCGTGCAAATATTCCCTCTGGGCAGCGCCGGGGGCCCGGGGGGTGCCCGGGGCAGGGGATTTCGCTGTTGGCTGGGCGCTCTTGGCAGCTCAGGCCGGCTCCCAGGGCTGCTCCGTGCGGGCTCGGGGTAAACAAACAAGCGGGTGCGTTCCAGCGGTGCGAGCCGCCAGCCTGCGCGCCCGATCATGTTTCTGAAAGATGCCAACAGAGGGCATCCGCTGCCAGGCACAGCCTGAAAATTCCTGCTGCATCCCCCGTTCCTGGCTCCACATAAAGAGCATCTCAGCGTTGTTTTCTTCCTTTTTTTTTTTTTTTTT
>VXBN01017340.1:0-33188 GCA_013397395.1 Sinosuthora webbiana | reverse complement strand
CACGCTGCCGGTGCTCCGGGAGAACGACATCAGCTGGAGCGGAGCCCCGCCGCCCGCCGCCGCCGCCGCCGCCGCCGCCGAGTCCCGCCTGCTGCTCTTCGTCCGCAGCGAGCTGCCCGGCCGCGTCGCCGTGCAAGACGATCTGGACAACACCGAGCTGCCCTTCTTCACCCTCGGTAGGCGCCCCGCGCCGCTTCCCGCCCCGTCCCGTCCCGTCCCGCATCCCGCCCCGCCATCCCGGAGCATCCCCGGAGCATCTGACACCCGCCGTGCCGGCACTGTGTCCGCCCTCCCCGCTCCGCGGGCAGCTCGATGTGTTTTGGGGCTTTCTAACCCTGCCCCTGTGCTGCATCCTGGGTTTTGGGTTGGTTGGTTTTTTTTGTTGGTTTTTTTTTTTTTTTTGCCTTTCCTGCCGGGGAGGGATTTTTTAGCAGGGCCTGAGGCTGCCGCCGCTGCCAGCCCCGGGAGGAGGAGAGCATTCCCCGGGAGGAGGAGGAGAGCATCCCCGCGCAGGCTGGAAGTGATGGGGGCTGCCTCGTGTGCTCCAAGTTGAGCTCTGAGCCCCGAGGAGGTGCCGCCGAGCCTGGCAGAGCGGGAGGGGCTGTGCTTTTTTCTAGCCAGAGCCTGATTTTATAAATGCTTCGTGTTAATTCTCGAAGCTCGCTCTCGCTTCGCGCACAACTCCAGCGCCCGGGTCTGTGCGAACGCTGCAGACTTTCCTCCGCTCTCAGCTTTATGGGGAGGGGGATGGGAATAGAAATAATGCTGTGGCCGTACTTCGGTCCTGATGCCGGACCCTGTTGTTTCGGGTGGGGTGCCCGAGCTGCCTCTTGCCGCTTTTACCCATTTCTGTGCCGTAATCAGCCAGTCCCCCGAGAGAACTGCTCCGAATGTCACCTGGGCAGTGCGGTGTTTACTCTGCCAGGTCACCGGAGGGTTTTTGTTGATCTTTGCTTTATCCATCAGCTGTCCTGTTCTTGGGCATCCAAACCCAGGATAATTTGAGTACCTGCTTAAGTCGGGTCTCAGGTATCTCTTGGCGCACGGGGTTGTGACTTCCAGCGCAGCTCTGTGTGTGCCTCAGGTGTGTCGAGCTGTGCCCATGTCCAGACTCACTGGGGACAGCTGACCCCAAGTCCCTTCCCATCCCTCGTGGGGTGATTGCCTTTCACTGGGTGCAATGAGCAGGGGTAGGGAAATGCCTGCCTGTGTCCCCCAGTCCTGTCATTTTACCTTGTGTGAAGCTTTGCTGTGGCAAACGCCCTTATAAATAAGTTGGCGATACTTCCTGAGGCTCCTGGGCTCCAGCTTTGCAGTTTCCTTAGACACGGTTGGTCAACTGCAAAAATCCGAAACAAACCAACTACTCTGTTTCCACTAAGGAAAGTGACAAATCAGGGGTTTGATGCAGCAGGAATGACGTTTACCATACCGTGCTTAAAAGTAACAAGAAGTTTCATGGTTCACTGAGTTAATTTTCAGATTAGAGTACAGTTTCTTCAGGGACTGGGTGTGAATTGCGCACTGATCTAAATATATCAGATAGCAAAGAAACCCCTCTGTGTGAGCTTAGATAATAGCTCAAGTTGGAGGAGAGAAATTTGTCTTGATAGATCAGAGGCACGATCTTGTGTATAGCAAATCCTATTTCTGTGAGTGCCTGCCAGTAAAGAGACCATGTTTTCATCTAAAATTTTCCTTTACTTGCCTGGCATATTGGTTATGTGTGTACTCATGAATATGAAGCACGTCTTGTGCAAATCTGTGGGGGATTTCCTGCCCCTTCATGAACAGAAGACCCCAGAACATCCCCTGCTGTTCCCCTGGACTCACAGGCGTCAGGCAGATTGGAAGATAAACGGAGACTGTGCCCATGGTGGGATGTCTTCATCATGGTCCTGGAATTAATCAGTCCGTTGCCTCCAGAGAAGGTAAAACACTTGTCCTTCCCCAAGGTCTAGCTCATGAATTGCTGTGGATGTTCTGATATTTCAAATTTGTTGCATTTCTCCCCGTCTCCTGGTGTGGCAACTGTCTCTCTCGCAGTTAACTCTTCTCTGGGTGAGGGCTGTGGAGGATTTCTGCTGGCTGGTTTTCCCAGTGCAGGAATTAAGGCTGTGGTTTTCAGTAGTGGGGTTTTTTTTCCCCTTCTCCATCCTTTTCTAACTTCCTTGATGGTTGGGAACCGGAGAGCAGCTGCTGCTTCGTAATGGGCTCTTGGAGGTGAAAATCACGTTACATGCGGGAGGGCCTGGGAGTGACGTGGGGCCAGAGATTTCTCTTTGGCAGAAATCTTTGCAGGTCCTTATCTTTAGCTGATTTCTGGTGATTGTATCTCTTTATGCGTGTTGCTGGACATGTTTAGTGGCTGTCTGGGCATGAGCTCAGGAAGACACGTAAGAGCTGACGTCCTGCCGGCTGCAAATGTGTTGAGGACTCCTGAATGTCCTGGAGTGCAGCATCTTGCTGTGAGCAGAGATCACTTTCTGGCCTCAGCAGGGTAAGGATGGGGCAGGATGACCTCCTAAAGCACACAGCCAACCTGACTGGCATCCTGGAGGGGTTTTTGAAAGGAAAAAAAAAAAAAAGATTAAATAAAAAAGAAAAGGTAGCATAAAGCTGGCAGACCTGAGACATGCTGCTGGTGCTACTGACTCTGAAGTAAGTTGAGAAAAAATTGAGGCTACTCCGACCTGCAGGGCTCAAAAGTCTCTCCAGGCCAGGAGGCAGGAAAGAAAATGTTGCTTTGCTTGGTGGCATTGAGTTTAAGCAGCCAGGGCTGTACTCCTGGGTCTGCTCAGCAGCTCCCAGCTCAGTAAATCTCCCCGTGCTGCAGTGGTTCCTGTGCTGCTCCTCACTCCTTGCCATTTCAACACGGGTGGGCAATCTGTAGCTAAAGGCTGGCAGGTACCAGAGCCTTGTCTGCAGTGGTGTGAAACTTAAAGTCATGGAATCATGTAGGTTGGGAAAGATCTTTAAGAACCATCAAGTCTGACTGTAAACCTAACACTGCCAAGTCCACCACTAAACCATGTCCCCAAGTGCCACATCCTCCAGGGAGATGCCCTGAACTGGTGGCTGGCACAAAGCACATGGAGTGCTCCGTGTCCCTTTTCTTTAAAGGATTCCTCCTCCTAAGGAGGAAGCAACTTTATCTGTTCCCTGGCAATATGAGATTTTATTCTCTTAAGTGCATAAAGCGAGAGCTTCCAGTGTAGCATCCCTGCCTGTGGGGCTGCCTGGTCTGCAGAAGCCTCTGCAAGGCTGACACAGAGAGGAGAAATCAGCACCAGGAAACATCCACACAGCCAGGCCTGGGCCCAGGGCACGCTGGCAACATCAGGAGCAGCAGCAACAGGAGCAGCAGCAGCAGCAGCTAATCGTGGAAGGCAGGAGCCCACTAGGGGGTGGTGGGTACCCGGGGATGCTCCACAGGAGCTCCTGCTCTGTGTGCCCGGGGTGGGGGGTACCAGGGATGCTGGACAGCAGCTCCTCTCTGTGTGCTCATAGGGGTACCAGGGATGCTCCTCCACAGGAGGGCACCTGGGGATGCTCCATACCCTCCCCCTGTGCCCGTGTGGGCACTCTGGGATGCTGGACAGCAGCTCCAGCACTTTCTGCCTCAGTGGGCACCCTGCACCTGCAGGGAGGCGGGGAGCCCAGGGTGGGGATGGCTTCATCCTCTCCCAACAAAGGTAGAAAACTTGGATTTTTTTGTGCATCCCTCCTGGGCTTCAGCGGGGACCTGCTGCTGAAACACCCACTGGCAGCTCCCCGTGCTCGGTGTCCCTCCTCCAGTGGGGTGTCACACCTTCTGTGTTTCCTACGCCTGGGTTTATTTTTTCCCTCCTGCGTTGGAGACAAGGAAGATGCTTCTCCCACTACCCCCCAGTTACGTTACTATAAAATTACTCAGCAAAGCCCAGTGGTGGCAGGAAATGACAAATGTAAGTGCCACCAATGCATTATGAATTGCTGTGCCTCCCCTTTCCTGAAAAAGCATCCTGCCCTTTCCTTAACCTTGGACACTACTGATGCTTTGTGGCTTTCTCTCCCCCCTGTAATTCTCCTAGAGTTACTCCGGCGAACGGTGCAGCCTGTCACTGACTTTACCCTTGCACAGTGAGGTCTCTCTGAGGTGCAGATCTTGATTCAGTCAGCAGCCATGTGTTCCCTACAGAAGCTGCTCCTCCACGGCGTAGCCAGCTCTGAGTGCAATTCAGGGAATGAGGCAGTTTGCTTCCGAGCTAATTTAGAGGAGCTCTGTCTATGTGTGAGCAGGTTTATATAGAGGAGAGAGAAGGGAAGAGGCAGAGCAATTTTCACCACTGCTCTTACCCTGTAGTGGCTTACATAAGAACAGTTTACTACACACTTCTCATAAATGGCTTTAATGGATGCTGTTTGACGGCGTCTGCGGCGCTTCAAAGCGCTTTGTTTTGGTGGTTGTCACAAAACAGGCTCGTGTGTCTGCATTCCTGGTGTCCCCCTGTGGCCCCCGCTGATGGATGATTGTCCCCTGCTCTTCCAGCTCCTCAGCAGTTCAGTGCCACTTCTTTCTTAACTCTTCCCAAAGTCATCTTGTAACTCGGGCTTCTCCACTTTAGGAGTGTTGAGCCTTGAAGGAACACCTGGATGTAGCACTCAGGGCTGGGTGACAACGCGGTGGGGATCGGTCACAGGTTGGACTCCATTGTCTTGGAGGCCTTTTCCAACCTTAATCATTCTGAGTTTCTGTTATGACATTGAAATAAGGGAAAGGGTTTCAGTTTCCTATGGGCTGATTGTATTTATTGCTGTTCCTAGAAAGGCTTGAGCAGGGTTTTGCCACTCTCATTTTGGTCACCAACTCCTGGTAGTGCAGAGAGGGTGGGGAGGCTGAAGGGTCACCTGGGGAGTGCGGGTGTGACTGCAGCTTACTGCTGCTGCTGTTCAGAAGTGTCCTTCCCTGCTCTGAGCTGCTCTGTGGGGTCTGGAGCAGCACTGGTGGGTGCAGAGAGTGTCCCCAGTGTGTGACTCCGTCACCAGGGCTTTGCATCTGAAAGTGGGGTTGTCTCTGCGGAAAAGCCGATGAGGAAAGTCTGGTTTCTGCACCTCCCTTTGCATTAACTGCCTCCTGCTAGGCCTGAGATGCCTGGAGCATCAGCTCATAGGTTTGGTTAATCAACTNAGGGTGATGTTTAAGCCCCTCAGAAGTTCTCTTTTGGTTTTTTTTTTTTTTTTTTTTTTTTTTTTTTTTTTTTTTTTTTTTTTTTCTCCTCTTTATATTGTTTCTGTCCCCCAGCTAATCCAATGGGTAAAGAGTCATATCATCCACCCCAAAAGCCTCAGTGAGATGCTGTGGTGAGGACGAGACAGGTTGCTGGGCACCCTGGGACAGGGGCAGATGTAGACCTGGCAGTGGGGCTGCTTCCCTGCCCCTCCATTCCCATCCACAGCTGTGTGTGGTCTGGGGTCTGGGCCAGGTCCCTGGTGGTGGGGGGATGCCTGGGGAGGGTGTAGGAAAGAGAAAAACCTGGCAGCAATTTCTTCCCCCTCCTTGTATAACTATGCGATTACTCCAGCTTTCCAAGATGTTGGATTTTATAGCTGGGAAGAGGAGGGAGGGCCCAGCTCGGGGTGGATGTGGATGCTGAGCTGCAGGTCTGCAAGCACTGTAACCCCTGCAGGCAAAAGATGCCAAGGAAAATGGGTCAGCCCTGAGGCCATCCCTTCCCTCCCCAGAGGCGAGGTTTGAACGTGACCTGTCCAGCACAGCGGGGTGTGCACTTGACAGGGATTTTGCTTCATCTCCTGTGTTTTCTGGGCTGAATATCCCAGTTAAAGCTGGGAACGTGTAGCTGAGAGCAGGCTGTGCTCGGGGAGCTGCTGCTTTCCAAGAGTACCCGCGTTGACCAGCTAGTGGCAACAGAAGATTAACTATGGAGGGAGAGAGGAGCTGGTTGCTGCAGCTGAGCTGCCACGGGAGGAGGCTGCTGGCTGGGGATCTCCTCTGCTCCCCCTTCCTCCCAGCAGATTTTCCATGATGCCTGGTGTGCCAGAGGCTTTTGTTGCTCTTTTTTGGGAAGAAATAACGAGCTTTTATTCAGAATGATGCAGAGAGCTTGCAGTCCTCCGCGGGGAATGGGGCAGTGAATGACCTCCGAGTGCCACCACGCAGATGGATGCCACCTCCAAAACTTGCTGCCTGTTCCCTCCTAAGCCCTCAAAGTGAGAAGCTCAGCTGTGTGACGGGCCATCCTTTGTGCTGCCTCGGTGACACGGTGCTGATGTGTGGTGTTGGCTGGCTGTGAAACAGGGCTGAGCCCTTGGGCTTTCCTGGGCTGACAGGAGCTCAGGCATGGGGCTGGCCGGGACAGCGGGAGAACAGATTGATGCCATGTGTGGGAATGGTGAGGTATTGATCTTATGCTGCTTTGACACACGTTTGCAGGTGCAGGTGGCTTGAGAAACGCCTGCCATCACACCAAAATGCCATGTAAAGTGTGGGGCAGGCTGGCGTTGGAGCTGAAAGAAAAGAAGGTGCCTCAATCGATGCCTTTCATCATCTGAAATGTCCACAGGACAGCCCGTGCCCGAGTGTCCTCCTCCTGTAGCACACAATTGAAATGGGGAATGACGACCCTTGGCCTGTGTCCCCAGTCCTGCCCCGTCACTACCTGTGGGGAGCGTGATGGCATCGAGCAGAGACAGCTCTTGTGCACAACCAGCTCCAGAAATGGGGCCACTTAAAAGAATTGAATGCTTGTGCTGCTGCTCGGGTCTCAGCTAATGCAGTTAAGGTTTCCAGTGTCCAGACAGTATGGAGACACTTAATGGTATTGAAGAGGCAGAATGGCATGCAGTGATCTTGGCTGCCTGCATCATGGCAGTGATCTTGGCTGCCTGCATCTGCACCGGCTGGGTGAGGCTTTCTGGTTGTCTCCTGGGAAGGGGGAAAGTGGGGAAGAAAATCGCAGAGTAAATGTTTTGGCCCATTGCTCCCTCTGGGAGCCCTCCCCATTGGCCCTGCAGGAAGCAGTGCCCTTGAATGCTTCAGAGCATCCTGCTGCACGTCAGGGGGAAGAAGGGATTCCTTGCAGGGGGAGGTTGGGCTGTGGCTGCCTGTGAGAAGATGGGGCAGACAAGATTTGGAGCCAGGGCTCTGCCTTGTGGGTGCAGGTGGCTGGTGGGGAGGGGCAGAAGCACCAGTCCTCTCTATTTCACATCATCTGCCCCCCACCACTCCTGCACTCCTTTCTCTGTGCCTTCACCTCTCCTGTCTTGGCAGAAGACAAAGTCTGTAGGAAACCTCGACTGGCTTTGAAAGCAGCAGCAAAAGGGGAGAAATTTTCCATTAGCAGCATCAGCAGTATAAGAGATTTTTTCCCAGTCACCTGGTAACTGCTGTATTTAGGAAGATTACTGGGCTAATGGTGCTGCTCCCAGGCATATATGCATGGGAGGGAGTGATCCTGTCAGGAGAGGGAGGCAAGGGCTGGTCACACACAGGGAGATGGGCTGCTAAAGGTCAGCTGTGCAGGGACAGGACCCGTGGGGCCGGGCACCTCCTGTGCTCCATCATCTGCTCCTCCAGAGCCGGGGAATGGCACAGAAGTGGCACTGCCAGCTGCACTCAGGGGCTGCAGTGGGGGCAGAGGGCTCCCCAGGGCTGGGTGCTTGCATATCCTCGAGTGCAGGAGGGAACCTCTGGCTCCAGCCTGGTTTGGGGCCAGGCTGGGGGGTTTGGTGCATGGTGCCTTTGTTTCTCTGGGATGGGATGGGATGTGGCTGTGGAGGGGCACTGCCCTGCCTCTGCTGTGGGCTCACTGCAGAGGTGAGCCCACCCTCCCACAGCCCCAGGTGTGTATAACTGGGGTGCAGGTTCTGGGGACCCCAGCTCTGCTCCCAGCCATGACCAGGCTCACAAGAGCTCAGCTGTGCTGGTGCCTTTGAGGCTTGGATTCTTTTTCCTTTTTTTCCCTCCCTTTTCTCTCTCTGGGGCAGCGGGGTGGCCTCACCTGCGGTTGGGTCCCTGCCCTGGCTGTGCTGTGTGACCTGGGCTCCCTGGCCAGCCCCGGGGCTCCTGCCTGCCCAGGCACTTGCCTAACCTGAGTGGCATTCCCGAGTGTGCCTGGGGCTGTCTCAAGTGTCCCGTTCACAGCCCAGATCCTTCCCTTGCTGCTCTCTGTGGTTCTCCAGCAGTCGGCATTTCGGGGAGCACAGCGCATCCCTAAACTGTGGGATTGAGTGGCAGAATATCGGAGTTGGCAACAGCACAGGAATGTTTTTGTTGCCTCAAGCCAAGTGTTTAGTCCCATCAGCTTCCTGCTGCAGTGCTCCCATGCCAGGGTGGGGGGCACGGGGTGGTCTGTGTGTGTGCAGGGAACGGGGGCTGGAGCAGAGGGTGTTCCCTGCAGCCCTGGGCCAGGAAATGCTGCTCATCCACCCGGGCCAGAAAAGCTTCTCCCTCGGCTCACTCTTGCTGTGGATGTTGCTTTTGCTACCAGGGGGCCTGATGAGATAAAAGCTGGGGCCACTGAGCTGATGAATTCCTCGAGCAGGTGCCCCCAGAGCAAGGTGGGCTCTTCCAGGCAGTTTCCCACTCAGATGGATTTCCTGGGATGGTGGGACTCCCACGGCAGGTGCTGCCACCTCACTCTGCCACCCAGCCCTGCCTTGCCCAGGCTGCTCTGTGGGGTGAGGCGTGATGGAAACCCTTTACCTGGGCCTGAGCAGTCACCTGTGTGGTGGGCTCAGCTTGGGTGGGGGCCCTGGACTGCTTTGGGGGTGTACTGGGATATCCTGATATGTCCCTTTTCCTTCCACTCCCGTCACAATTCTTCCATGTCCTGTGAACCTCCCATCTGTTTGAATTAGAGGGGTTTAAACTCTTTTCTCCTGCCCTGCCCAGGGAATTCCTCCTAGCCTCCTTGTTGGAATCACAATTATTGTTCCTCTACCTGTAATATCCTGGGAAATCTGGCCAGAGAGAGGTGCCCAGGCAGAGTAACGTGTTGGGCAGGTGATCCAGAAGGATCCAGATTCCCCACCCTCCTCCCTTCCATACCATCCAAACTGGGCAGCCCATGGTCAAGCTTTGTCCACAGTGATCATCTCCTGTGATCCTCTGCCTGGAGCAGATGTTTAGGGTGGGCAGCTCGGGGGATTCAGGGGGATACCAGTGCTGGGTACCACTTAATTAAGGTTGCCTCAACTGATGGAGCCTCCTGGCCCTTCCAGGGGCTGGTTTGGGACAGGAGGCTGTGAAGAAGGTCCAGCAGCAAAGGAGGGCTGCTGCAGAGGAGCCAGTGACAGCAGTGGGATTTTGGGAAGCCGGCAGGTCTCTTTGGGAGTCATGTTGCAGGCTGGAGGCACACCCAGCAGAGGTTGGCCTTATCTGTGCAGGGCGGGGGCTGCTCTGGCTGCTGTATTCCCATCGGGGGCTTTGGCATTTTTCCTCCCCCGCAGAGGGGGAGGGAGGGCTGCAGGGGTGCATTCGTCACCTGGAGAGCCCCCAGGCTTCGGCTGAACTTTGTGTTCCAGCAATAAAACCATGCTAGGAAATGTGTGCTGTAACAAAGCCCGTGGATATAATACATCCGTATCATACTGTACCTTTCATCTTGAAGGATTCCCAAGGAGCTTTACAAACTCGGTGTGCCGCAGCCTGCCAGGGTGACTGAATGTTATCAGGAGCAGCGGCAGTCTAATCTCTGTGGTAGTATTTCCCCCCTCCTTGCAGGGGGAACTTTATGAAGTCTGGTCTCAGAGTAGCGCTGCGATGGTGTTTTCCTGTAAGCCCGAGTTTCTCAGGAGAAACAGGCAAACTGTGTAGCTGTTTGTTATGCAAAACCACCGAAGAAATATTTTTCCTGGGGCAGTAGGAGTGGGTGGGAATTACTTTCACACAGCTTCCACAGCTTTGCGTCTTGACAGAAGAGGCATTCGCAGGGGAATGTGCCCTCCGTGCAGCCCCAGAGAGGGGATGGTAAAGTTTAAACGCTTGAGGAATTGCTTCTGGGCATTAGCAGGGTGGTAGAGTTCAGCTGATGGGGCAGTTCTTGGGAGGAAAACTCTAAATGCCTGCCTGAAATACTCGCTGTGTGAGTCTTTTGCCACCTGATGCTCCCTTCAGTGTCTGCAGCCAGTCCCCGAGCCAGCTGATGGCTCAGGTCCACATCCTGCAGCCTCTGGTAACATCTGGGCAGGGAAGGGTGATGATGCCTCCACCACCCGTGCTGGTCTCCACTTCCAGCTGGGTGTGTTTTCACTGCTCTTGACTTACCTGGAGCTGTGGGAGGCATCTGAAGGTGCTGCCAATGGTGACAGAGCCTAAAAATCAAAACTGAACGTGGGACCCGGGGCACCAAGTGAAGCTGTTGTCAGAGGCATATGCTTGAAGCACGGCGGGTAGCTGGAATGTATTTCGGTGTGGAGCGGTGCATATTTAGCCTGTTTTGTTCAGCAGTTTGTTTATGGGATGTATTTTCCCAGTCCGTGTAGCTCCCCGAATGTGTGCTATAAACAAACTGTAAAATCAAAAGCAGCCTGTACGTGTTCCCATCAAAGGCATCACAGGAGAGACAGGGTGCGTGGTGCCTGCCAGCCTCGGGTCCCCTCCCCAGGAGGAGAAAACACACCGGTGGAGGGGGGGTTATTCTGTCAGCTTTGAGTACAGGAATTGTACTCAGTTATGGGATGGAGCAGGGGTATCTCAGGAGCACACCAGCCCTTTTGTCCATTTGCTCCAAACATTCCCAAGCTCATCCCTGAGGGGCGCGGGTGTTGGCTCCTGCTGCTCCTTTAGCTTTGCTTCCTTCCCTGAGCCTCACAGAGGTGGTTCCTCAGGCCACGAGGAACGGGATGTGCTGTTGGCAGCATCATTCACAGATCCTGGACGTTAAGAACCTTAAAAATGGATCAAATTTCGAACAGTCATTAGAGGTCTGGGGCTGTTCTTACTCTACTGTATCAAGAACCGTGCGCTCCTTGCTTTCATTTTCCTGAGCGTGATCAGAAGGGCTGGAAGTGCATTTAATCAAACGGCACCAGCCTCGCCTTTTAACGCGATTCCAGAAGCCGGAGCTGCTTGAAGACACAAACCCCATTACATGGCTTTACATCTTCCGGCCCTCGCCGTCTCCTCCGCTGGCGTTTGCCGCTCCCGCCGCCGAGCAGCGCGGATCCCTCCTGGCTGTGTCCCTGCCTTCTGCTGCCCGGGGGAGGAAATCCATCATCCGGGGGAACGGCAGCCCGGAGGGAGGTCGGGGACACGCTGCCTGTAGGGGCTGCTCGCAGCCAGCTTGGGGTCTTGCTGGAGCAGCGGTTTGCGCGGCAGACACGCTGCTCGTGGTTGTACTCGATTTTATTCTGCCTTTTTGTAGCAGCTGCCTCTGCTGCTCGGCTGACAAGCTGTTCCTTAATGTGCGGTGTGTGGGGACAGGGGCTGGGATTTAGGAGGCTCTGTGAGCTGGAGGTGAGGGGGGATGCTGCCGGCCCCAGGGATTCTGCCAAGCTCAGATTCTGCTCCCCAGGAGCGCTGCCTGAAATCCCGTGTGCTGCCCAAAACCGTGTGTGTGTGCTGAAGGAGGCATCCTCTGCTGCCGGGGCTTGCTTTCTAAAGACTCTTGTAGAACCTTTTCCCTCCTCGGTGATGAAGGGTTTTACAGCGTGTTGCATGAGCCACTTAAAAGCTAAACAGGAGGGGAAAAAAAAAAAATCTTGTTTGCAACACTCCTCCCGCCTGAGTTGCCGCGGTGTGAGATATGAGGTGGTTGTAGGGGATGCTGCAGGAAAGTTGAGCCTCGTGAGAGCCTGTTCTTTGCTAAACAATCCATTGGTGTTTCTCCTGTGGCATTTCCTCCCCAAAATCATGTTTCCCACTGCTCAAAGGCTTCTCCGGTTTGAGGTGTGCTTTGAGTCGTGTAAAGCCAAATCTTAGGCTGCGGTCTCCAAAGCTTTTCTCCAGCAGAAGTGGTGCAAATTTATCCGTGGATACCTTGCCCAGAGCTGAAGCAGGTCTGTGGTCAGCTCCTGGGAAGGGCAGGGCATTCCAAACCACCCCTTGTCCTGCTCTCCAGGGCCCTGCTGTGGGAGAGCAGCTCCCCTGGAAGCAGAGGGGTTCGGGCTGGGAAGGAAGGTGATATTTTTGCTGTGGCTCAAAAGGCAAAGGCATTTCTGTGGTTTCGGGGCTTGTGGGTTTTAATCGCTGCTTGTTTTGATCATCTCTCTCCTAAACTGCTCTGGATGTGCCTAAGGGCAAACAAGCAGGTGTTAACGTTAATATTCTGCTCCTTTTGCTGTTGCTAGATTGTAGGGAAGCTGTGGGCTGGAGTGATTCTTCTCTCAGCCGTGGCAGCTGCAGGGCAGGTGAGACCTGGCGAGAGGAGAGCAGGGCTGGACCTGGCTGGGAGCAGGCTGCAGCCTTAAATTGGCTGCTCATGGCTCTGCAGCTTCCCCACTCTTCTCCATGCTCTCCTTCTTCCAGCTCTGCGAATACTCACAGCAGTTAGGGGACTGCCCAGGGACATTTTCATTCCTGACATGAACTGAATGACAGGGGAAGGTTGGGCTGGGAGAGTGGTCTCACAGTGGGCAGCAGGATGTGCCCTGTCCAGCAGTCTCTGCTGTGGTGGCAGAAGGTGAGGAACGGGGCACAGGTCTCTGGAGCATCCCTGGAGCTGTTCCTTAACATGCTGTGGCCCCAAGAGCTGGGATTTGGGCAGGAGGGAGGCTCCATGAGCTGGAGGTGCTGCCAGCCTCGGGGATGCTGCTGGCCTTTGGCTGCTCCTGCATTCCTGCCGCAATAATGCCTGTCCTGACTGAGCTGCAAGGGTCCCACAGCAGCTCCTGAGGGGCTCCTGCATTTTCCCCCTGCATCTCCTTGGCGTTGGCCTCTCTGGGAAATCCCCCTGGTCCCTGGGATGCTGCACTGTGCCCGCACAGACGGCATGCAGTGAGGGAAGAGGGAGATTTTTCTTTGAGGTCTGAGGGATGTGCCGAGTGCTGACCAGGGGCTGGCACAGAGGGAAGGATGCTTCTGTTAATTAGCACGAGATGAAAGGAAAACTTGTCTTTATTCAAAGAGCAGCTTGTTCCAGTTTCATCGCAGTCCCTCAGTTCTGAGCTTTAAAGTTCGGTGAATGTGTGAACAATAAGTTTTGGGAAGATGTTTTGAAGCCAGAATGGCAGCATTGTTATGAAAATGCTGAAGGGGAGTTGTGACACTGTTTTGAAGATGAAAGTATTTTTACAATCTTAAACTGACACATTTTTGAAAGAAAAAGAAAAGAAAAAGGAAAGAAAAAGAAAGTTTTCATGAAAGACAGCTCTCAACCAGACTTTCCCTGGCCACAATGAGATGTGGCTGAAGTGCACTTTGAGGTGCTGCTGGCTGTGCCTGTCACACCCTGTGTCCAGCATGGTGGGGTGGTTTTTACTGGTGTTACCGGTGTGTGTTGGGCAGGGTGGGATCTGCACAGCCCTGATGGAGGGAGCACTGAGCTGATGGACCAACAGAGCAGCAGGAGGAGGGCACAGAGATGAGGAGATGTGGATGAAGCATGGACACCTGCCAGTTCCATCCCTGCTGCTCCAGCCATCACTGCACCACTCCTGACCCCACAGCACTCACTGCCCTTTCGAGCTGGTCTGTGAAAACAGATTTTCCACATGTTTAGCAAGCATCTGTTAATGGCTTAGCCAAACATCACCCTGCCAGTGTGGAGTGAGGGGGAGGCTGGAGCTGCCCATGCCTGGCAGCAGCTCTGGGCTGCTTCTGCCCTCAGCTGTGCCACAGCATTTGCCAGTTTGTGCTATTGCAGCTCACCCAGTGGCGCTGGAGAAGCTGGGCTGGGAGGGGAGGCTGGTGTGACACACTGCTGGCACGAGAGGGAATGGCTTGGGGTGTCTGGGGACGTGCAGCACCTTGGGCTCCATCCAGTGACTGGCTCCTCATCCCAAGGTTGCATCTTGCCAGCTGGAGCTGCAATCCCAGCCTAACCCAGTCTCCCTCTTGCTGTTGCCTGAGCTGAGCAACCTCTTGGAACCACAGAATGGCCTGAGTTGGAAGGGACCTCAAAGATCATCCCTTTCCAATCCCTGTGCCCAAGGGAGGTGGCACTCCAGGAGGTGTCCAGAGTGTCTGAGGCAGCTGTTCTGAGCCCATGTCCCCTTTGCCAGCTGCCTGCAGTTCCTCTTGTCAGGGTCAGCAAATGGCAACGTTGGTCACACAGTGATCGCTTTTTCTTGGAATTTTCTCTTCTGAATGCAGCAGCTTGTTGTGATGGGTTGTTTTTTTCTTCCCATAAAGCTCTAGTTTCTATTACAGTCCCTTGGACACCCAGGGGACTCTGAGTGGGTGCCCTGTAATTAAAAGCAATCTATTGCCATGTCTGAGGGGGCTGTGTGAGCTACGGGGCTGTGAGCTGTGGTCTCCTGCAGCAGAGCTGTCAGGCAGTTCCTTCCTTAGAAAAGAGACACCAAAAATTCCTCTTCCGCCCCCAACTTTGTCTTCCTGCCAGCCCTGGATTCCAGGTTTATTTCAGGGTCTTTTCTTTTGGGCTTGGGTAGGTGCAGAGCATGTATTTTTTGCCATGTGAGTCTGACAAGCCCTTGGGGAGGATGAGTGGGTGTCTTGAAGTGTAAGGGAGAAACTTGGCAAGTGTTTCCAGCTCCAGGATGTCTTTGCATTTTTGGCTGTATCTCCTTTTAATCCTGCTGCTCTTAAACTTTTCGGAACCAGCAAAGTCAGCCCCAGCAGCGCTGCCATCCAGGAATGCCTCTGCTCCCATTCCTCGAAGGTCAGGTCACAGGGACTGAGCTTCTCCCAAGGGTCCCAGCGCTGGACTTCCCCTGCCCCAATCTGTGGATGGGGACGGTCTTACCTCCTCTACATCATGGAGAGGGGTCCCCTGCTCTTGGAGGTGGGCAGGAAGGTGCTTGGAGCTGCCTGTACACTGGATGTGTGCTCCATAGTTGGGTGATTCCCAAAGGAAGGTGCTCTCCTGAGCCTCTTGGGGTGATGCATTTCTTGTTGTGTCTTCTTCCGTGCTCCCAGCTTGGTTCGTGGCCTTGTCTGTGAGATTTGGGGTCTGGTTTTCAGGAGGTGAAAGCAATCACTTAACTGTGCTGGAGGCTGGAGGACAGAGCTTCCCTTCAAGGTCTTTCCTGAGCTGCAGTTAAGGGAAGCATCCGGGAGCGTGTGGATTGATCTGGTGGAAATTCCAGCACTTCTGGGTCGTTCTGGGGTTCTCCTCTTGGCTTTGCTATCTCCTCATGAAATGACTTTGGCCAAGTGGGCACAGTTTCTCTACCTCTTTCTTACTCAGTGTTAGCAGGAGCCTGGAGGGGCTCGCGTTGTGCATTGCTGAGGTGGTGTGAAATTCCCACATGGAGGTGGGAGGGAGGGACAGACCCTCTTGGCTCCCTTCCTGCCACACTGCCTGCAGGCTGGTCGTGCAGAGAGGGCTGAAGAGAGGAGATATGGGGCAGTGCAGAGCCAGAGGTGAAAGAAATGGGTGAGTGGGCTCGAGAGACCAGGATCTGCTGCTTCTCTGAGCTGGGGAAGCTGCTTGCCCATGCACTTCTCCATCCAGCAGCTCTTCTCACAGCTCAGCAAACAGCTGGACAGTGGGACAGTGGCATGTGGCTGTCTCTGCCCATGGCTGTGACACACTGTCCCGTGAGGAGATGGGGTTTTCTCTCTGCTTTAATGAGCTAAAAATCATCTGTGTGGTTGAAAGCTCCCCCACGTGCACCCGCGTCTCCTGATCTCTGCCAGGCAGTGACAGCTCCTCTAATTAGGCAGCCGAGGAGGTAACCTTAGCAACTCCACGCTGCTGCTGCTGGGGACCAGCTCAGGCACCCCTGGAGATGGTGTGTGTGGTGTTCAGACGGGCTCTCACAGGACAGCAGAGCTCGGGATGCCTGTCCTCCCTCCCCAGCAGCGCTCCCAGGGCTGGCAGTGCCATCATGGAGAGCAGGAGCTGGCACAGCTGGAGGCACCGATGTCCCTCCACTGCTTGCTCTGTTCTTGTTGCTGCACAGGCCGGGCATCCTACCTGCCACAGCTCCAGGGAGAGGTACTGGTGCAGTACTGGGAGGGAAGTGGTGCAGAAAAAGGTGCTGAGCCCACTGCTGCACTGCTGTAACCTGTGCTGCAGGGACTGGGGTCTTGGAGCTGCATCAGGAGGAGCTCTGGGCCTGCAGGAGAGTGGGAACCTGCCCTCCAGGAGCACAGTGGATAGTCCCTCTCCTTAGTTTGCAGGTGGAGGGAGCTGGTGGCCTGACATCAGAGCAGCGCTGGGGCTTGGAGGGTGGTTGTGAGTGCCCTGGGAGCTGAGAGCAGGGACGTGCCTCAGCATCTCCATCCCTCTGCAGCATCCCTCATCCTCCTCCCCATCCCTCATCCTCCCCATTTCACCTGACCTGCAGCTGCAGCACCAAGCACTCCCCTAAAGCCCCGTGGGCTCTGGAAGGGGCCTTGGCTACTGGAAACAGTGCTCAGAAATACTTTTTTATGGCAGCTGGGACTGAGCCAGGGCAAAAAATGAGCTGAGGCCGCTGAAGGGAGATAAGCTGAGACGTAAACTGTGATTTTCTGCCCTGTGAGCCCTATGCATGGATTTCATCTTTTAATGGAAGTGCAGTAAATAAAAGCCATTTTCACAATAAGCCGAGCAACAGGTCATAAGCGTCTGAGCCACTGAAATTGATAGAAGCGAGCTAAGCGTAACAAATCTCCCAAAATTGCACAGACTCCACTTGTATCTAGTCCCTTCCTGCATCTCACCAATTATAGCAAATGGCAATTATTTCTGAGCCAGAGCTTTCTCTGAATAAAACCTCAGCCCAACTGTAGATGCTTTATCTTCTTTTCAAATAGATTTGTACCGGAGGAAAAAGCCCCAGTGGGGAGAAATCCCATTTGAAGGGGTTTTCCCTAGCAGCGTTTCCACAGACAGTGAGTGTTGGACATGCATGGAGACATAAATTTGACCAATCCACAGTTTGCTGACTCTGGCTGAGAGGGGGGATTTGGGGACGTGTCAGGCACGTTCCCTTTTGGTTGTGTCTCTGCCAGGATGGAGTGTGGGCTGAGGATTGACATGCTCGCTCCTGGGGTGCTCCTGTGGAGCAGGGACTTTTTCTCCCTCTTCCAGTTAGATCCAGTGACTGTCTGTTCCCAGTCTCCACCCCAGGGCTCTGTGCTGGTGCCCAGCACACCCAGGAATGCCTCTGGGGTATAAAACAGAGTCTGAGTCCCCACTCAGACTAAATGCAAACGCTTTTGTCCCTTATAACCTCCGTGCTTTTTTTAGAAGCATTTCTGCCGCAGAGCCTTGGGGATGCACCTGCAGCAAGGAGAGTGCAGGGTGGAGGGAATTTCTTTGTCTCTGCACCAGTTTGTCCCACTTGAAGGGGTTCCTTAGGAATTTATTTGCCTTTATTTGCAAGTGCTTGTAAAGAGATTTTATAGAGATGTGACAGTGCTGGCTTTTACCTTCTCAGTCTCCAGTGCACTCAAAAGCCTGAACTTTTTGGCTCTGGGTGTTTGAGCAGGACATCCCTTGGTGCTGTACAGACCATGGGGGCCACCAGGGAGTGGTGGAGGTGGCCCTTGGCATGTATTTGGTCACTCCTTGACCAAATGGCTGTGCTGGGACATCAAACATCTCAGGCCCCATGTTTTCCTGGAGGCAGGATGGAAGTGCCTTGCCTGGGATTCACTGGAAGCGTGTTCCTGCTGTCAAATGCTGCCAGAGATGCTGATGAAGAAATGCCACAGGGTAGTGGGCGTATGAAGCTCAACTGACTTTCTGATTGATGTCGTTAGTACTCTCCACTGAAAACCCCTGGGAAGCTGGATGTGTTCTGTCTCTGGATTTCTCCAGGAGTTGTAGCTGAGCAGCTTCTCCATAGGTGAGCAGAGGCTGCTAATGTGGCACCCTGCTGGGTGCCTGGAAAAATGGCAAAGTCTGAAATTGCCCGAGGACTGATTTGTGTCTTGTGGTGTTGTCAGTGAAGTGCCTCAGGTGTTTTGTAGTGCCTGGGAGCCTGTGGGATGGGACAGGGAGGTGCATTTCCCTAGAGCCACCTCTCAGGACAACTCTCACCAGCGGGAGCGATGAGTGTTGCTCAGTGGTGCATCCTCCTCCCCTGTCATGGGGAGCAGGGTTTGATTGATTCACTCTGTCTTAGCTTCCTCATGAGGAAAACTGCTGGTTATTTTTTTATAATTTTTACCTGAGACTTGGGAATTACATTCCCCATCTCCCTTGGAGGGCTGTTAATGAAAAGCACTGAACCAGCTTGTCGTCAGTTTAATTTGTCTGAGCTGGCAGCCCCCTCCAAACAACTCCCAAAATATGTCATGGAATCCCAGAATGGTTTGGGTTGGAGAGGACACTAAAGATCATCTCATCCCACCCCCTGCCATGGGCAGGGACACCTCCCACTGTCCCAGGCTGCTCCAAGCCCCAATATCCAACCTGGCCTTGGGCACTGCCAGGGATCCAGGGGCAGCTAAGTGCCAACACCTCACCACCTTCACAGGGAAGAATTCCTTCCCAATATCCAATCTAACCTTGCCCTCTGTCAGTGTGAAGCCATTCCCTCTCATCCAGGGCTCTCGACACACATCCCACCTCAGGGATGCAGCCTCACCATCCACCTTCGGAGCCTCCTTTATTGGCAGTGTGGGAGGTAAATCAGATAAAACGCGGGCTCAGCATGGTTATTCAGCACATCCCCCTTCCCCTGGTGCGTGGTTCCGCGGGCAGAACATGTTCATTTACTCGCCTAAACAAAATTTCATCGTCCACCTCCCGTGGTGCGTAATGAATCCA
Source organism: Sinosuthora webbiana (assembly GCA_013397395.1). NCBI lineage: Eukaryota > Metazoa > Chordata > Aves > Passeriformes > Sylviidae > Sinosuthora > Sinosuthora webbiana. The sequence continues at coordinate 14,358 of VXBN01017340.1, read as the reverse complement.
GCCGGAGACGCCCGGCCCCTGTAGCCACAGCAAACCCAGGCTCCTCGAGCTGCTGCACAAACTGCGACCTGCTCTCTGCATCTTGCAGCCTTCCCATGATGCAGCTGAGCCCCACAAACCTCTTTGCAATTTGGGAAGCGCTGCCTTTGTTTCCTTTTGCATTACCAGCTGTAATCCCTGCCTGCTGCTGCCCCTTCCTGGGTAGCTGTTTATTTTCCTTAATCTTTTATGAAGTACTTTTATCGTAAGCTCTCTGAAAATCCGCTGAAATGAGACCCTCCAAATCACCTTCATTTATTTTAAAGGCTTGCTTTCGCTGATAATACTGCCAGGTTGCTTAGCACACCTCTTTTCCACCCTTCCTTAAGGAAGTTGTCTTGACCTTGGTCATATTCCACTTTACTGCCTTCTACACTGGCTGACCCCTAATTAGACTCCGAGTGAAGTTCTTGGGCTCCTGCAGTTTCGTATTTAGCTCTTTGGTCCTGGAGCCATGGCCTGCTGCTTTTTAAAAACAAAATAACAACAGTAAAAAAAAAAAAAAAAAAAAAAAAAAAAAAAAAAAGAAGAAGAATGCTGCAGCTGTTTCACTGTTGACACAGCTTTTAGCAAAAGCATCCAGGGCTTGGCAGATATTGCAGGAATTGTATTAGAGCTTGATACAACTCTCTGTACCTGAGCTAAGAAGCCTTTTCAGATGTGTGGGAGTGAAATTAGCTTGGCAGCCAGGATGCACAAGTTGGGCTAAGTACATATAATCCTAGAATGGTTTGAGATGGAAGGGACTTTAAAGCTTACCTCATTTCAACCCTGTGCCATGAGCAGGGACACCTTCCACTATCCCAGGTTGCTCCAAGCCCTGTCCAACCTTGCCTGGAGTTTCCAACACCTCTGGTGTAAATTTTTTGGTAGTTCATGCCTCATTTGACAAGGAGGGGCTTTTTTTTCCCAGGAGATGCTGACCCCTGAAGACAGGGAGAGCTGTGAGTGAGCTGTTTGCCCACAGATAGCAGCCTTAGGTCAGTCCTGTGCACAGGGAGGCTGCAGCATAGCCCAGCACTGCTGTAGAGAATTATTATTTTCTTTCCTGGGTGGTAAAAGCAGCCCATTCTCAAGGCACGTGGCTGTGGCCTTTTACCTGGTGTGAAAGCTTGGGGAAAAATCTCACTGCTTCAGCAGCTTTCCGTATTTGGGAAAATCAGGCTGTTCAGAGCAAAGCCCCCACTTTGCAGGCTCAGGCAGGGTTGTACCCAGCTGCTGGAAGCTGAAATTAGATAAATTCAGGCAGAAAATGAAGCTCCAATCCCCAGATGAAATTAGGAGGCCTCTGTGGTGTGGGAGGTTGTGCTGTGGGACTGCTGTGATCCGTCCTGGATTTGGGAGCAGCTGGATCCTGGAAGTGCTGCTCAGGTGGCAGCTCCTTCCCAGGCTCAAAATGCTGGGAGTCTTCAACAGACTGGGATATTGCTCTTTTTTTGATGCTTTCTGCAAATGAAACAAGGTTCTTCCCGGGCTTCTCGGGAAGGGTGGGATGCCGGAGGGACGTCTCAGAATGGAAACATCCCTCCTCCCCTGCACCCCTCCTCCTTCTCCCCCATCCTCTCACTCCTCCCTGCGAGGTTAAATGCCACAGCAGAAAAGAAAATTGAGTTTCAGTGTCTGTGCTCCCAAAGGCTGCTCTCAGCCAGGGAAATGCATCATCCCTCCGGGCTCTCCTGCTAATCCCTCCTGGGGATTGCTGGGTGCCCGGGAGGCAGTGACACACACCCCGGGGGCTGCAGCTGGTGCTCCTGGGTGTCCTCGGGTCAATGGGATACTGGTGCCATTATGCACTTGTAATGGAGAGGATATCTCTAAAAGCAAGGATTTATTCACCGTGTCTGGCCTGGCAGGAGCAATTTGGGATTGTAAGGAATAAGTAATCAGATTTCCATTTTCCCAGGGCAGTGCCAAGTGAAAATGTACGAGTCTATTTCCTTCTTTTATTATTGTTTGGAAATAACAAAACCTTGTGCCCTGCACACAGGGTGGGCCCTACATGAAAAAATAGAGGTTAAAGACCTGGAGCAGAGCTACAGAATCCTTGTGAGAAAGAATCCAGGATGTTCTGCTTGGGAGTCCCAAGGTGGAAGAGCTACTGATCCCAACATGGGGGTTACAGAGAAGGGAAAATTGTGTTGTCCCACAACCTCCCACCCCCAGTTTCCTCTCCTGTGGGACTCAGGGAATTATTCTGCTCTGATCATGCAGGTTGCCATCGGCTGATGGGGGACTTTGTCTCCTGCATCCCTTTGGCAGCCTGTGGTGCTTCAAGGAAAGATGCTCCACAGGTCTCAGCTTTCAGAAAGTGGAAGGAAATTGAGCCCTATGCTGCCCATCAGTGTGTGTGCATATGCACACATATATATGTGTGTGTATATATTAAGAAAGCATATTTAGGCATGTTGGCTGATACATTAAAAATAATCGTTATTGGTTCAACAAATTACCAGCAATATTGCTGTGGCTGCATTACAGCCTCAATTTTCACTTGATTGCCACCGCGTAGTTTTTAAGCAAATAACCAAAGCATTCTAACTTAAATATTGTCACAGTATCCTTTTAATAGGCAAATGAGGTAATTATAATCTCCTTGGATAATAAGATAGCTTCTACCTACCAACATGCATGTAATGCATTCTGCTGATTTTAGGACGATTGGGAGAGCTGCGTTTTCTTTAGTGGTAGTTCTGCAGAGCTGGGAAAAACCCTTCAGCTGGGTGCATAGGGAGAATCAAATAATATCCTGAGTTGGAAGAGAGCTACAAGGTTCAGAGAGTCCTGGCCCTGCACAGACCCCCAACAACCCCACCCTGGGCATCCCTGGCAGCGCTGTCCAAAGGCTCCTGGAGCTCTGGCAGCCTCGGGGCCGTGCCCATTCCCTGGGGAGCCTGGGCAGTGCCCAGCACCCTCTGAGGGAAGAATCTCCCTAAAATCCAGTCTAAACCCCCCTGACACAGTTCCAGCTGTTCCCTTGGGTCCCCACAGAGCTCAGGGCTGCTGTGACATCTCCTGGCCTTCAGCTCTCTCCTCAGTGCCCAGTGGAGCTGGGCATGTGTCCTGGTGCTGAAGCCAACAGGGGTTGTGTGGGAAGGGTTTGTCCATTTGGCCAGGGGATAAACTCTGAAATAATGAGCACAGCGGTGGCTGGGTTTTGGGATTAGAGGCTGAGTGGAGCTTGTGGCAAAGCAAGAGTTTCTGGCATGGTGCTGCCTTCCTAAAGGGAACTCCAAACTCTTGCAGCTCCAAACCCTGGAACATTCTCCCAGTGGCTTCCCAGCTCTACCTGTTGAATTTTGGGCTTGAACAGCAGTGTCCAGCTCCAGCTGCTGGTGCTGCTGGGGGCTGCAGGGAGCTGGTGCTGGGCACAGGCAGAGGTTGTCATTGGCTTTGGTGGCTGCACCAGCTGGCTGCACCTGCTTTGTCACCTTCCTCTGGAATGCTCCCGGTGAATATTCACTCTCCCTGTGAAGGTGTACAGGGAAGGGCAGGGCCCAGGGGAGTTTGTTTCTCACTTGTGCCTGCAAAAGTTTTATTGGCCTGATCTGAGGTTTGCAGCAAGGGGTTAGAAATGGTTCTTGGCACTTGGATCTGGAGGGAAAGCTGGCAGCTCTGAGGCCATTCCTTCTGATTTCCAAGTGAAAGGATGGGTGCTGGGCTTGGAGCTGTTTCCAGTGGTCTGCACAGGGTGGGGAGGCTGGGCTGGAATTCTGCCCATTACCTGCACCCAAGGACAGGAATCGGCATGCAGGGTGTGCCTGTGAGCAGGATGACTGGCTGCCTTCCCTCTGGCAGCCCAGGGGGATGTGGTGCACGCAGGGGAGCTCACAGGAACCAATGGCCACACAAGATTCACCCCAAATTCATCCCTTTCACCATCCCCTACATGGTTTGGTGACTTCCTGGCCATCCAGTGTCCACCAGAGCAGCATTTCATGGACCAGCATCTCCTCTGTCTCCACCGTGTCCCTGGTTCTGCCTGCGGTGGAGCCGATGGGAGGGAAATCACAGCTGCGAATGACCCTCGCTGCTGTACCTGAGCCATCACCCAAGCGATCCTTCCCTGCTTTCTCCACCCTGCCCCCGGTGATTGTCGCCGGGAGAATGCCTTGATTGCCGACAGCTTCTCAGGAGTTGCGGCACAATTGAATCAGTTCCCTTTCAGTGCATAGAAGCCCTTGAAATTGTAATCACAGGCCATTCTGCATCTCTGCATTGTGCTCAGCAGCCAGCTGCGAGCCAGCCTCTCCTCCTCCTCCTCCTCCTTCTCCTCCTCCTCCTTTTTTCCCTCTCCCCCGAGCCCCCTGGGCTGCGCTGGCACCGATCCCCTCGCTCTCACCCCTGTCGGGGGTGTTTGCCTGGTCTCTGCAAATCAGGCTTGTGATGGAGCGGGCTGGGATGGCGTGGAAAAGCCTGTGGGAGCAGGTGAGGTGACTCCTGGGGACAGCCAGGGTCAGGGCGGACAGAGGCTGCAGGTTAGGGCTGCTGTGTTTGTGTGTCTGCATCCCTCCCGGCTGTGGAAGGGGGAAAGTCCTGGCTGGAGGCAAAGTGAGGAAGGATGCTGCCAGGCTCCTGCCCTGCCTGCTGGGCTGCTCGGGGCCATGTAGCACTCAGAGCTGCAATCCTGGCTTTGAGATAGGCCGTCTCCTAGGAGAAATCCACTTTTTTGGGGGGAAAGTCCAGCCAGGAGCAGGGGGCAGCCACATCCCTCTGCCCAGCCTGTGGGACTGAGGAGAAGAGAAAGTAGAAACGAGTCTCCGCTGTCTTTGGAGCAAAACCACCTACATGTGTCCCTGCTGCTGTGCTGGGTGTCCCAGGGAGGTGTGACAGGAGCCATGCAGGGCTGCACTGGTGACTCCTGGGGCCAGGAGAGTTCCCCTGAGGCGAGGCCGTGGCCGTGCTGCCGGCGCCTCCCTCCTGGTGCCGCTTTTATCACCCATTTATCAAGCCTTGCGCTTCCCACGTCATCGGCTGGATTTCTGCTGCTCTTGCTCTTCTTTCTCTCCCCCTGACCCTTCGCTTTCTTTGTGCTGCATCATTTTTTTTTATTTCCTTGGCTTCCCTTTTGTTCCCCATCTCCCCCTCCGGTGTCTTTTCTGCTCCCTCCAGGATCCTCCCGGGTGTTTCTGTGCCGCAGGGCTGTGGCCGTGCTGATGGCAGCAGGAGGTGCCTGGCGTGCCCCTCTGTTCCCATTCCGTGCGGGCAGGTGAGGGAATGCTGCCTGCTGCCTGCCCAGAGCCAGCAAACGCAGCGCAGGGTCAATGGAAAATTGAGTGCGGAGAGAATTAGGGCAGCAAGGCAGAATAATAAAACCTATTGCCGTTGAAAGCGTGCCAGGAGAAGCTATAAAGGGAGGGCTGGGTGCCAGCTCTAGGGAAAAAGATATGATGCAGTGTGACCCAGAGCTCATCTGTCTGGAAATGGGGATGGGGACAGCAGGGAGGTGACACTGGCTGTGGCAGAGCCCTGGGACCACCTCCCTCTGAGAGCCTCACTCCTCTCCCCACAGTCTCCAGTGTTCACTGGTGGAGCTTGCTGGTCTGGGTTTGGTCTGGCTGCTGTCAGGTTGTTGCTCTGTTCCTTCCCTGAAGGTAAATCTGAAAGGTAAATAAGTATTTAGTGGGAAAGAAGAGCTGGAGGGAGGGGGACAGGTTTTGTCCTTCTGTTTGTTCTCACATGTCATACTTCCTGCAAGAGGAAAACCTAAAACTCGTTAAACTTCAAAGCTCTGAAGTCCCCAGAGTGCAGCGTGGCTGGGGGAATGACTGTGCTGTCCTGTAATGGTGTGGATTTGTGTGTCCTGATCCAGGAGCACAGCCCAGGCACGTGCTCAGCTTTCAGCACCGCCGTGTCTGAGGCTTCAGGTCCATCCTCTGCTGAAACAGATCTGACAGGCTCGTTTGCTTTGTTTGGATTTTTTTTTTTCCTTTTTTTTTTTTTTTTNGTTTTTTTTTTTGGTTTTTTTTTTTTTTTTTTTTTTTTTTTTTTTTTTTTGTGTGTGTGTGTTGGGAAGAGAAACTCTCTCAAGGTGGCAGTCAATTAAAAATAACAAAACTCCAAACCTGGCTGCTGTGATCCATCCCTCTCCCTTCACGGAGCCCCTCTGAATGCAGAAGCGATGTTAGCGATGTTAACAACATCCTTATCACAGGACGAGTCTTTAAGGCAGCCTGGTTTGTCTCCAAGGCTTTCAAACTTTCTTTTGTCCCAGGAAGTCAAAGTAAATTGTAGAACGTGTGTCCCTGGGGGATCCTTTCCCTGGCAGATAAGCAGGGGGTTTGTTTCTTATTGAGGTCTCCAGCATTCCTGACAGCGCTGCTTGTGCCACTGTCACCAGTTCTGTGCCGTATCAGGGCACGGTGGGATGTCCTGGGAAGGGGCCAGGGGAGCAGAGGCGTCCCTGCTGCATCCCACAGCATCCTTGCTTGACATCCCACAGCACATTGGCTTCTCCACGCTTCATGGGAGCATCCAAGCCCCTGGGGACCCTTTGCTACAGGAGCTCTAAGTTTTACCCATGCTGACAGGAGCCTGGGTGTTCCCTGCAGGATGGCCAAGACCTTGGTTAACCCTGTCCTGGAGCTGGGGAAAGGACCAACTTCCTTCCCACGCCAAAGCTGGGAAAACAAATGGCCCTGGCTGCAGCTTAAGGATTGCGTCCTCCCATCGGCTGGGGCACAGCAGCTCATACATTCTCGTTTCCCTAAATGAAGGATGCACTCAAGCAATCAAAAACAACTTCTGGGACAATCTGGTTCCATTATGTCTAATGGCAGCGGGTGCACGTGGTGCGTGCTGATATCTTAGAGAAACAAAGAGGGATTTTCCCATTATTCAGAGAATGGATGAGACGTGAAATGAACTCCTCAGAGGCGTTTCAGTTTGTCACAATAGAGCGAAGTGAGTCACGTTTGGAGGATTCAGGAACAAAATGTGTGCGGCTCCTTGTATTCCCCTGTTTGTGTGCTCCCTCCCTCTTCTGTCCCACTCCTCCCTTCTCCTGTTAAAATTCGGCAGCGCAAACCCAAACTCGGGGAACACTTTGCTACACTTGTTGAGTCATCAGTGGAAGTGAGATTCCAGCACTCTCCTGGAATGGGGCTCCAGGAGCTGATCTTATCAGCCCAGGCACCAGCAGATGCTCCTGAAATGGGGTTTCGTTTGTCATTTTGTTTGTGTGAGCCCAGAGGAGGCATCACTTCGTGCCTTAAAAGCTGTGACCATGAGGAACAATTAAAGGCAGAGCATCTCAGCTCTTCTGGATGTTGTAGTTGGAGCACTAAGAAATGACCAAACCGTCCTGTGAACTGGAATAATTAATCTCATATTGATAAGTAAACTAATGGATTCAATGGGCTGTGGGATGTTGTATTTGCAGCCCTGGGGCTTCTTGACACAGCCAGAAAGGAGCATCCAAAACTTTTCTCTTTCAGCTTTCCCTTCAGAAAATACAATTTCACTGGGAAAAGGGAGAGGGAGCATGGGGGAACAGGTAATTTATACCCTCCAGTTGCCTGAATTAGAATTAAAACTGCCATTTCACTTTGACATATTGTTTTTCACGGCTGAATTGCAGGAGGTTTAGGATTCTGCTGGGCACGTGTCCTACTTCCAGCTCTGCTCCAGCATAAAAGAGGGATGGGGAGGCAGGTTTGCCATCAGCAGAGGCCCGGGGGAGGTGAGTAGCACTAGTTTAGGAACAATTCCTGCCTGAACCTCGTTGCTTTTGTGGCACTGAAAGGTCAAATGGTGCCCCCCAGGAGGTCTGTCCCAGCTCAGGCAGGGGTAGGTGCCAGGGACCTTGTGCCAGACCCAGCAGTGCTGCCAGGACAATGAGCTTTACCTAGTCAACACTTGCTGGACATCCCTGAATTGGGGTTATTTATGCTTTTCAAGTGGAGTATTTTTCCCCAAAGCAAGGCAGGGAGCTGGAGTAGGGATGGTGATGCTGGTGTGGGCAGCTCTCCTCGGTCAGATGGAGCACATTTGGGAAGGGCAGCACGAAGCACTGCAGTTTGTTTCTCCTAAGCAGCGTGTCATTTAATTTTCTCCTGCGGAAAAGCTATCCAAAAATAAATCCTTTACGGGCGAAACTTAATTAGAAAGCCTTGGACATAAATCTCTTTGTGCCCCCGAATCCCACCCTGGCCACAGAGAGCCCTGAAAGCGAGGAGAGGAGAGCTCCTCCTGCCACACTTTCCCCTGGAGTGCTTTCTGCCTCTTGTTGAGCTCCTCTTTGCTGCACCTGGGTTGCTGATTAGAGAATTGCCTTGAAAGGCATCTTGAAACTCTTAAAGGACTGTTTCCCGACTTAACAAATCAATGCATTAAAATCTATAAATATTTAATCACTGTTTGCCCTCCAGTGAGGCTGGCATGGTGCCTCTTCCCCTCCCAGCCCTCCCCTCCACCGTTCAGACCCCTCCCTGCAATGCCCAAACAATCCATTTATTAATGACGACTGCATCACCGTTCCTGCTCTTCTCTGGCAGCTCCAGGTGTGGGGAAGAAACAGCCCAAAAGTTCCTGGGAAAACCCTGGCCTGCCCAACCATCCACCTCTCTTTGCAAGCCACGGTCCTGAATTGCAAAACAAAAAACCAATCCCCGAGCAAACTCTACAATTATTTAGAAAAGAGACACAAATAATGTGGTTTATGAAAGAGGTTCTTTATCACTCTGTACATTTTTTAATTTTATTTTTTTTTTCCTCCACTGCAATTAAATTCAAGGTCTTGTATCATCTGCTGTCATCATTCCCAGGGAAAAAAAAAAGCTCTGGATGTGACAGCAAGAGTGTGTTGGGAGGAGGGGACCAGGCTGCACCTTGAGATGGGGTGACAGCCTGTGCTGGGTGCTGTGCCTGGGCCCCTCAGAGGTGGGAAAGCTGCTCTGGGGTGAGCTGGGGAGTGGTTCCCAGGCTGGGATGGCACACAGGGAGCAGGCACGATGCTCTGTGGGCACAGCAAGCCCAGTTTCCCAGCAGAAAACTGGGAAACTGGGGTTTTGCTGGGGTTTTGCTGCACAGAACTCTTTGTGGGAGGGGGAACGGAGAAAATTTCACAGGAAAACAAAAAAAAACCCCAAACATTCAGGGAAAAGCTGCTGGCAAGTTCTATAGCAGAGGGGCAGAACCTCCCATCCTGAGCTGCCTCTCCTCTGCCTCTCCTCTCTCCTGCTCACCAGCCCGATGGATTCGTGCCACGCTGCTGCTGCTGCTGCTGCTGCTGCTGCCTGCAGCAGTTGTGTTTTCCCTGTGACCTGTCTGGACGATTTCTGGGGCTGTTGGCCTGAGGGATGGGAGCAGGCAGGCTCTGGAGCAGCTGTGCCAGGGCTCTGCCCGGGCAATCTCCTGTTCTCAGCGCTTAGCAGATCATTAGCCTTCGCCCAGCTCCGGAGGTTTGGCCTCTTTCTCTCTCCTCCTGAAAATGTGGCATTTGAGGGGCTCAAAGATGACAAAGTGAAGGCTTAAAAAGGGCAGGAATGAGTGGCTTGGTGCTGGGACTTCTCCAGGCTCTTCCCTGAAGGTGCTTCCCAGCCATGGGTTTGTGCAGGGAGAGCCCTGTGGGTACCAGGGGTGGATGCTGCTGGCTCTGTGCTTGTCTGCTGTAATTTTGGGAAGTCCCAGTGATGTGGGCTGGCTTTCCTGCGTGTTTGGGGAAGGTGTGTGCCCCAAGGTTCAGTGCTGGATGCCTCTTGGTGCTGGGTCCAGCAAGAGGCAGGAGGATGACTTCCCCTGTAGGAACCTCAACAGGTTGCCCCTTTCTCCTGCACTGTGAGTGTTTCCATCTGCAATCTGCTTTCTTTTTACTTCTGAAAGTGAAAATGAGAGAGAACCAAGTGTGTGAGGCTGAATTATTCCATTTGGGGGGCTTTTCTGGAGCCCTCCAGCCTGCAAGGAGCCTGGGGAAGCTGGAAGCAATGTCAGGAGCTATCCCAATTTGGAAACAATGATTTCTCCCTCCTCCCTCCCTTGAAACGGGAGGGAAATTCCAAAAAATCTCATCCTGACAACTCTGACACTTCTGTTTCCATTTGCTCAAAAATTACCTTTCAAATATAGTTCAGTTCTCTCCAGCAGACCTGTCAGAGGAGCTCTTCCAGGACAGCTGAGGAAGAGAGAAAGTACTAAAGCACCATCCGTCCCTGCTATCTCTAAGGGAGCTAAATGTGGCACATTTCAGCTCTGGGTGCCTGTGCTGTGCTCTCTCCTTCTGCAGCACCAATCCCAAAGGGAGACAGTGTTCTGAGTGTTATAATTTGATGATAATAATTCAGCATTTACAGAATCTTCTATCTCTGAATAACAAAGCGTGTCAGGGAAAAAAAAATGTTATCCCTGGTGACAGGTAAGGGGGGGGTGAGAGGTGAAGTGGAGGGAGTTGAGCTGAAGATCTGGAAGGGAAACTTGGGGCTTCTGACTTGTGACTTGGGGGGTTTTGCATTCCTGATGTGAACAGTGTACAGTGAGGGGGTTTTACATTCCTGATGTGAATAATGTACAGCGAGGGGGTTTTACATTCTTCCTGCTGTTCCCCAGCTGTGTTTCAGGGAATGTCACCAGAGGATGCTGATGGTTGTGGAGGGGCTCCTGAGTTTGCAGCCCATCTTCGTGGTGGGCTCTGCTGAAGGTGAAGATGCCAGCTGTGACAGAAGGGTGTCCCAGGCCACCAAAATGAGCTTCAGTGACCCCAGTTTGGCTCTCGTGCTCCAGGGTCAAAAGGAGTTATTTTCATTTTTGCCTCCTGCACAGCCAATACCATCCCTTCTCCTTTGGATGCTCTTCCTGCTGGTCTCTGTGCCCGATTCCTGCCTGGAGGCTGGAGTGCAGCTGGATGTGGCCCCATATCCAGAGGTTCCAAGAGGCTCCTGCCTAGGGAGGGAGTGTGGGATGTGCTGTTCCACGGACAGGCATTGAACTGGTGACAGCAGTGACTGTTTGTTGTGTTGTACTTCTTAAAACCACAGAGTCACAGATGGACACTTTTTGTTTGCTTGAAAAGCAGATGAATTCCAGCTTCCAGGAGGGATCCAGGTGCTGTTCCTGGTGACAGCAGGAATGGCAGAGCCTCTGAGCACGGGTGGCTTTGCGGTGCTGCCCTTGAAAGTGGTGTCAGGCATCTGTATGAAAGCCGTGTCGGAGTGATCATTATCCCTAATTGTCCAAACTCCTCCTTGGCTGCATGATTTCACTCCTGAAATGACCCAGTGAGGGNGGGGGGGGGGGGGAGAAGAGAAGAGAAGGGGGGGGTGTGCGGCAGTGAGTCAAAACCAGGGATTGGAACAGAAATTGTCTTATAATTAAAGTTATGGAGCTGCTGCAGTGTAATTACTAACGGGGATCAGTGAGGCGCAGATGAGGGAACGTGGAGATACCTGTTTGTGGTGAGCCCGGGAGCAGGGCTGAGCAGGGAACACCATGCTTGGGAGGACGGCTGGATTTTGGGGATGAGCAGCATGACAGGAAGGGGACAGGTGAGAGATCCTGTGCTGCTGCAGCTCCTGGGGGTGTTTCAGGCTGGGTGCAGGGTAGGGGACGCTCTCTGACCAGGTTTGTGTGCACACTCAGGGACACTGAAGCACCTTGCAGTCCCTGCTGCCACATGCATGTTTTCCTCCAAGAGCAGCCAACCTGTTGTTTGTGTGGAGGGAACGTTTTATTTGGTGTGTGTTGGCCTCTGCTGCTTCATTTCATGCTCAATGCTCAGAGATCAAGGGCTGTTCCTTTCCCAGACCTTCATTAAATGCTTCTGGGTTACTGGAACTGGTTGGTTAGCCCAGGGAGGTGTATTTTTTCCCAGTCCAATGCTTGTGGCTGTTTTCTTGCAGTCGTCTGCCCCTTCCAAGCACATGCTGCCTGGTTTTTATTTATTAATATTGGCCAAATGTTGTTTTTGGGAGGGCTCTCACTGGTGACACAATTAGAGCTGCATGTCCGTGAGCACTCAGGAGTGAGCAGTTATCCGTGGCTGCTCCCAGCAGAGGCCATGGCCTTGCTGGCCACCAAAATGAGCTTCAGTGACCCCAGTTTGGCTCTCGTGCTCCAGGGTCAAAAGGAGTTATTTTCATTTTTGCCTCCTGCACAGCCAATACCATCCCTTCTCCTTTGGATGCTCTTCCTGCTGGTCTCTGTGCCCGATTCCTGCCTGGAGGCTGGAGTGCAGCTGGATGTGGCCCCATATCCAGAGGTTCCAAGAGGCTCCTGCCTAGGGAGGGAGTGTGGGATGTTCTGTTCCACGGACAGGCATTGAACTGGTGACAGCAGTGACTGTTTGCTGTGTTGTACTTCTTAAAACCACAGAGTCATAGAATGGTTTGTCTTGGAAAGGACCTTAAAGATCATCTTGTTACACCCACCTGCCATGGCAGGGACACCTCCCACTGTCCCAGGCTGCTCCAAGCCCTGTCCAGCCTGGCCTTGGACACTGCCAGGGATCCAGGGGCAGCCACAGCTTCTCTGGGCACCCTGTGCCAGGGCCTCACTGCCCTCACAGAGAAAAATTTCTTCCTGATATCTCATCTAAACCTCCTCTCTGTCAGTGTGAAGCCATGCCCCCTTGTCCTATCACCACATGCCCTTGCAAAAAAAACCCAAACCCTTCCCATCTTTTTTGTCATCTCCCTTCAGGTGCTGGTGTGTCCTCTGCACGGGATGGGAGTGGAGAGGGTGACTGGGATGGGGGACTGCCAGGCTGCAGGGACTGCTGCTAATGCACATCCCTGCAATATGCAAAACGCTTACAGGAGCAGTGGGAATTTCTGCCTGACCTCAGCTGGTGTGATCAACTGATGCCCTGAAGCATGAAAATAAATAGCTCTGACTCATAAGAACAAGTGGTGCAATTACTTTAGCTAGGATAAAATATTTGTAAGTATCTAATCCTTCTCTGCACCGTGTGCAGGAGCGAGTCCTTATCTCCCTGCTGCTCCCTCTTCCCTCCAGCAGCACAGATCCCCTTAAACCAGGAGCCTCTCCAGCTCCAGGGCCCGTGGCACATCCCTGCAGCACCAAGCTGGACAGCAGGAGGGATGCACAGCCCCGGGGGCTGCTGTTAGGAGAAGTCACATCTCTTCATTCAGGGTTATTTTGTAGTTTTCCTTTTAAAAAAAACGAGACAGCAGAGAGTGCCTGGGGAGCTGTGGGCAAAAGGGAAGCTGAGAAGGAGCAGGAGCAGTGATGTGAACCTGGGGAGGGTTCCCTGCTCCTGGCTGGCTGTGCAGGGTGCTGAAGCAGCAGCTTTTTCCTGTGGTCACTGGTGTGTGGAGAAGGGGCTCATTGTGGCTCAGAAGAGGGAGTTTGGCCCAGCCGAGGGGCTGGCAGCAGCAGGTTTTAATTTGGGTTGTGTTTAATTTGGATTGCTGATCACTGCGTCTCGGTGGAGCCCTGTGTGTCGGCCCACACCTAATCCCCCTGACCCACAGGGGACAGCAGCTTTGGCCCAAGTGTTAAACTCAGCCCTTGGATGCGTGAACTTGGAAAATCCTGACTGGGCAGGCTGGCAGGGTGGGAGTTGTGCTCTGAGAGGGGCAAGGGCAGGGCCACTCCTTCCACTGGCCAAGCTTGGATGGCTTTCCATCCTTCTTTCCATTCTGCTGCCCAGGGATCATTCCCACTGGGCTGATCCCACAGCACAGCCGAGATTTTTCTGACTCAAGCATTTTTTTTTTTAATAGGTTTGGCCCAACAGTGATTTAATGATATTTTTCTAAAATTTAGTTTGGTGTTTTTTTTTTTTTTTTTGGCTTGCTTTCAGGCATTCAGTATTTCAGAACTAATTGTCAAATGAAACATTGGGTTCACAGCAAAACATTTGATGTTTTATTTTTTTCCTTAGTGCTTTCAACAACCTAAAAAAATGACTAAATTTCAAGGCTGTGCACTGTGCCTTTGGTACTGCTGTAGCTGGACAAGTGTACATGGCAATACATTTCCCCATTTTTTATTTTTTTTTTTTTAACACCGATTTCACAGTCAGCAGGAAAATAGTCCTGACTTCAGCTGTACTCTTACAGCATTAGCATCTTGCAAGGACCTGACCCGAGCAGCTGGAGGTGTCAGGTCACTGCTGCAGGCTGCCTGCATCTCCCTGCTGCCAGCCTTCCCTGTGAGACCAGGGAAAGGGGCAGCTGGGGGAGGAAAGCTCTGTAGCCACAGTTTAAACCTCTCCGAGGTGATCTGAGTTTAGCTGGGAGCAGAACTGAAGCTGAGGTGAAGCAGCATGGCCAGGGTGTGTTGAGGGAGTGGGATTGTCCCACTGTGCTCTGCTGGGAGCCTGCAGGGCTGCCCCGGCCCTGGGCACAGCACAGGAAGGACCTGGAG
>VXBN01017339.1:495344-564087 GCA_013397395.1 Sinosuthora webbiana | reverse complement strand
TGTGATTGCATACATGAGATGTGGTTCAGGGAATCATGAGTTTTAACTTGATTTTAGTTCTGTGGTATGACAAGCAACTTAGCAAGTCTGTTGATTTGGGTTTTTTTACCTCACTAGAAAAGTAGGATTGATGCTCTTCTTGTTATCTGCATCCTAAGGAAATATTTCAGTTTGTAGAGGAGTATCTGTGGCAGGTTTGGACCACAGGCACATATTTTTTAGGGCTTATCCCNTCTTGTTATCTGCATCCTAAGGAAATATTTCAGTTTGTAGATGAGTATCTGTGGCAGGTTTGGACCACAGGCACATATTTTTTAGGGCTTATCCCTGAGGTCAGCTTGATATATTTGGGCCAGTTTTATGCAAGCAGAATTTCCTTGGAGAACTATCTTATATATAAATGTTCTCTTTGGATAATACTAGTTTAATTTATGGTAATTGCCTCTACCCTTGCCCACTTTGCTGGTGTTTTTCCAGCAGACAAGTGCTAGAACAGGACCCTGAAACCATGGCCTAGCTTTAAGAGCCGGTGTTTGGCTCTGCTTACTGTTCAAAACAGTGTGTCAAGTCAAAGTCAAAGGGAGAGTCTTGTGGACTAAATCACGGGGGGAGCTCTACAGTCTGCCAGGGAGAATGTCTGATGAGTACAGTGTGATCCTGATGCCTCTCTGATGGCGTGATGTTATCCTGCCTGACATTATCCTGTTAGGTACATGATGTGAAGTGGCATCGTGTTGCGTGTGATAAAACCATGTTGCATTAAAAGCTGGAACAGTAATGACAAAGCCAAACAGGCTAACAATAACTTTCTTGAAAGCCAAATAAAATAACAGTTTCCTAATCTAACTATGGATCTTCCCATTCAGCTGAAGTTAATATAATTTCATGCAGGCTTGGCTTTTTACCGTTACGTGTACCTTCACGCCCACACACAGTTTATTTCTGGTTCTGCCTATGAATTCTTAATGTTTAAGGTTTAATAGGAAATGCACTGGCTGAGTCAATTAGTGCTGCAGCTACTACTACGTGTTTTAGCCCAACTGTAGCTGTTATAAAAAAAAGTCATAACCTTCACAGCTGTCTCCGGTATCCAGCATGAATAAAACAGGATTGCAAGTTCATCTCATTTGCCAACCTTCCTGTATCTTAGCAAAACACACTTGAGTTTGATATTGCTTCTTAAAAAAAATCAGAATTATTTGGCCATCCAGCCCTTCTCCAGGCTATTGCAGCCATGAGCATGTCCAGACCCTGCCTTGGTCCATCACAAATGGACAAGTTCTTTGGGTTGAACTAGTGTGAAATTATCACTGGCATTTGGGGAAGAGGAAGGTTGGCCTGTGCTTTTGGACTCCAGGTGAATGTCCCAAGGATTTTCCTGTATGTAATCTGCCACATTCTACCTAGGTGCAGCTTTCAGGATGAACTCCTTAGGAACTGATCCTTTAGCCATTAATGGCACAAGCAGAGCACATTTTTTTACAATGTGAGTGTCTTACTGAGTTGTTTCTCAGTTTATCATTTGCAGGTGTCATGTAATTAAAGTTTAGTCTAGCCTAAGGATTTTTTAATGGTACTTTTCCCATTCAAACTATCTCAGGGTGCTTTGTTGGATTGGAGAATGATTATATAGGCAATTAACTCGGTCATTATGCTCTCAGCAATAGTTCACACACAGCTTTTTACATTACGACCTGAATTTTATAGATGAAGCTAATGTTAGTCTAGACATCAGGGTCACTCACTCCTCTTTTCAAAGAAGCCCTGTGGGACATTTAAACTTCTGCTTAGAGGCCAACAGAGGGTCTGGCTTTATGATTGCTATTAACAGAGAACAGCGGCTGGACTTGCCTGGACATTAAATACTGCAGTGTCAACAGC
This sequence comes from Sinosuthora webbiana, assembly GCA_013397395.1. Taxonomy (NCBI): domain Eukaryota; kingdom Metazoa; phylum Chordata; class Aves; order Passeriformes; family Sylviidae; genus Sinosuthora; species Sinosuthora webbiana. The sequence goes on along the minus strand of VXBN01017339.1, from coordinate 562,206 downwards.
TGGTTATAAAAACATGTCCTGGTCCCCTCTAAAGCCCATGACCTGCTCCCCCAAAAGGAGGAAAGTCAATCAGTGAGCAGGACTGCAAAGATTGTGTCTTGGTTTGTAATTGCTTGGAATTGTGCTGTTGGCGCTCTTGGATAGTGTTATAGCTCCAGATGTCCTAAAAGTCCTTTGCTGTTCTTTGATGATGAGTATTCATCTGTGATACTGTGATTTTTAGGCCCAACATTTTGGCCAGTAAATTGTGCCTATCAGTCACACATGGTAGATAATGAAGCATTCCCATAAAAGGCCTTCTATGAGAGGCTCTCTCAGTGAAAGACAGTTTTGAATTACATGTGAGGAGCTAGTTTGTGTGATTGACTTTCTTTTTCAGGAATAACATAACCACAGAAGATCCTTTTCAGTCTTAGAGTTCAGAGTAAGGACTCCAATGTGCCAGGTCCTGCTTGCTCTGAGAATAGGATGCTGATGTCCTGGATCTGTGGCCATGTGGGCTTAAGGCACTTTATTTGGGGTAAGGTAGAGGCTAATGAGGTCTGTACACTTGGGTGACCCTCACTGAGGGGAGGCAACACCATCAGTAGGGCATCAGTCCCAGTCAAAATTAATAAAGCATGTTAGAGATGTCCTTTGCTCATCCTCTCCATGACAGTGAAAGAAGCACCAGGAGAGGGACAAAACAAGTATTTTCCAAAGAGAAGGACATACCTGAGAGGAATGTAGGTTCCTGCTCATTGGTGAGGATGGGAAAAGGAATTAATTGTGAAACGTGTTTCAAGAGCAAACAGCTCTAGAGCAGGAAAAAAAGGTCAAAACCAAAAAGAGTGGATGTCTGTCCAAGAAAGGGATGGGCTCCAGTTTCCTGGAAGCAAGTAGAAATGGAAAGAGAACAAACTGATCATGTTCTCAGCAGTGGACAATTTCCTTCATTTTTTAGGGAAGGGATGTAAAAGACATTGTAGCTGTGCAGGTTAGAAGGGAATTTACAGCTGTTGTAAACACCCACTGGGCCTAGCTAAGATGATTTTCTACTGCATGTCTATAAACAGTTTGAAGACCTGATAGTATTTCTGGCTGTAGCTTTGCAGCAGCAGGGACCACAGGACAAATATATGTGCCATGATTTCTGACTTGTCAAAAAAACCATTGATCTCCCTGCAGTCCATATACAATTTCATGGCATTCGTTGATCCTTCGTGCTTTGTGGCACCTCCTCTGTTTTGTGCCTTGTCTCAGATGTACATAGGGAATAATTTTTTTTACATTCCCATGTAAATGAACCAGTTCTTCAAAATGTAGCTCATTGACACAGTCCCTTCCAAACTTCCAAACTGGGTTTGTCAGTTGGAAGGTGATTGCTTTGATGGTCTCTGTGATCTGGCTATAAACTGGAAGTGCCTGATGAAAATCAGTATATTTTAGAGGAGCTGGCACGTAAGAAATGCTTTTGCAAGAGAGGATTTTTTAAAGCAACATTAGGCAGTGAGATTTCTCTGAATGCATGGGCCTGGTACTTGTCTGAAAATTACCAGAGTGGCAGCCCTTAGTAAAGCTGTGTGTGTCACCAGGTGTACTAACGCATGAATGGAACATTATTTAAACCTCTATGAGCCCTCAAAAGGGGGAAAAACAACCCAAATCCCTCTGGCTTGCAGTTGATATTCTCACAGATGAAAGTGGATCTGTTTTCAAATACTGTCTGAAGTCAGGATGCAGCTACCAATGTCCAGCTAGCACCAGCTCATTTTAGTGTCTGGGATTTTTTGCATAATTTTTTTTTAGACATTTTTTTACATTAAAATATTCTCTCAGGGACTTCTCTTGCCTGGTGATTTTTGAAGTGATGTTATACCCATGCTTCTTTTTAATAGCCATTTGGCACCTGACAGCACACGTTTTCTTATATATTATCTTCCATTCTGTATGCACTACGGTTTGTTTATTTTGTTGCTATTTATAGGAGGGTCTCCCACAAGGCTGTGGGCACTGGCAATGGTTTTTAGAGAGCAGAAATATCCTTGGAGAAATTTCATAAATGGAAAATAACCCAGATGATAAACAGATGCAATGAGAGAGCATAAACTGGCTCTTCATGCCTACATCACTCAGAGGAACCTGTCACTCCACAGCTGAACTATTATGGATCTGTCTCAAGGAATATATGCTTTATCCTCCAAATATGGTTATTTCCCCTGCCAAAAGAAAATGCCAGTAGACCTACATTTCTTAGGAAATCTAAGTCGTTTTAATATGGAAAATATGGAAATTTCAGTAATTTACATGCAACCATCATTGTTTTAAGTGCTTTCCATAAAGGACCTCATAATCTATAATGTTTTAAAAAATAATAGAGGAGGAATTAATGTTTGCTGGGAAGGGATGAAGCCAGTCATAAAGACTTTTTTAAAATGTTGTAGATACTGTATATGAGGAATAGGTATGATCATTGATGAAAAGTATTACACTGAAATGCTGTTGTGATTCCAGCATAACAGTAACAGTTTCCTGCCTAGCCTGACCTAAAACACTTGCAGTACTTGAGTTCAAGACCAATTGGCAAGAGTCAACCCTCGTCAGTTATTCTTGCAGTGTGCTGTGGAAGGTTTAGCAAAGCAAATGCTTCTTTCATTTAGGCTCGGCTTTCAAAACTTTTGTCATGTACCTCTCCATAAAGAGAACAAGCAGGCAAAGAGCTTCAAGGAGCTCTTTCTCCTTCCCAGCTTTCTCCCGTGCCTGGTTCATAGGGACTCCACAGACAGAAGTGCTGGGGCATGCTTTTATACTCAGAACAGGGATTTTTTTTTTTTTTTTGGTGCTGCTTTCTTAGAACACTCTCTCTGTGTCCCCTGTTTAGCTCTTAAATTCCTAATCTGCAGGGCCTGTATTTGTGTGAGCGGACAATGTGTTTGCAGTGCAAATGGAGGGGGGCTGAACAGACATCTGCTTGACTTTTAATAATTGCTTACATTTCCAAATACGTTAGTTCTAAAGTATCCAATCTGTACCCAAATCTCAAACTAGAGCATTCAGAAACCTAATTACAGAGTAAAGCAAAACATTTAGATTAGGAACAGATGCCTCGTGCTAGGCACCTAATTTTGAGTGTGCTTCTTTTCTTGCTTTAAGAGGGCAAGTGAGCTGTGTGAGTCCCTGTAGTCTTCAGCTCAGGTGCTGGGGCATTACCTCAAGATACAAAAGGGACACAACCTTCTTTCTTTCCAAGCCACACAAAATGCTAATGGCAACTAACTGGGAGCAATGGGGCAATCTGTGTTTAAGATAGGTCTTTTCCACCATAAAAACTCCAGGCCTAGAGGTCTTCTGTGTTAAAGATAGCTCAAGAACCCAGGATGAAGTCTTTCCTCTGGAATAAATGGAACTTTGTCCAAATGAATTCACAAGTGTGATACATAACAGCTTCCTCAGCTCTTCAGCACTTTTCTGTCAGTATTCAGATAGAGAAAAAAATTATTTTAACTGCAGGTTGCATCTCCATTCAGCTGTGTGGATCAGACAGTTGTTTTTTCAAGTCATCACTGTGAATTTGCCCAAGCTCTTCTGTAAGCGTGAAAATGTGGACTGGTGCTTGTAAACAGTTTCAATCCTTGAGGTACCTTGTGTTTATGCTGGGGTAAAGCATGAGCAATATCTCCTCCCAAGATAAGGAAGTGGTTTGTTTTTTGTTTTTTTTTAATTCCAAACATGGGAGCCAGCATGAAGCAAACGACAACTTTTGTATATGAGATCAATTTTTTCTGTTCCGTTGGTGCTGACTGAGATCAAATGTCATGATATTGGTGGGAACTCTTTTTGGATAAGGTCCACACAGTTTTCATTACCAATATCTGTTAGAAAATTCCTGACCAAAGCTTAGTAGGAATTGTGATTGGGCATGTGTCTGTGGATACAGATAGATGTATTGGGCAGACTACCAAATGCAGTTAATAATCGCCTCCAACAACTTCCTCACACAGAGGAACACCTAACAAGGGGCAAACGATCAACAGTCCCCCACTCCAAAACAGATTTATGTTGTTTCTGATTTTTATCATGTGCACTCCAATAATAAATGTGGTTTATTTAATTTTTCTACCTGAAACACAGTTTTGCCTTCAAAAGAAATAGGATTTCCCTGACCATGCATCAATGGTCAATCCAGAAGGCACCTTACAATATTGCATGCACCCACATTCTTAGTAAACAGAATAATTACAGCCAAAAGTCTGCACCTTTTCTAGAACTAGGAATGGGATTAAATCCTGTTGATTAAAAGAGAAATCTGAGATACTTGACAGTTTAGAAGTTATTTGTGTTATTTGTAATGCTGTTTGCATGCTCAGTGTATGCTCTCAATAATAACAATGTAGAAGACCAAACGTTGTGCCAATGAAAACTGGTGAAGCTCTGTTGAAGTCAGTTCAAGTCTGTCCATTTGCAAGAGTGTTTTACTTCTTTGGACTCACTAAAGGAGATTTTTCCCTTTTGTATGTATAATCCGAATGTTGAAAAAACCCTAAAGAAGATGAACAACAGATTTCATTCAAAACAGTAAGGATTGAGGGGTGATTTCTTAAAAAAACAAATATTTGCTCTGGTCTGTAGAGCAAGGAGGATTCCAAATATTCTTGGATTTTCTGCCTCTCCCAGTCTTGTTAGAAAGTTCTGGTGCATTTTTATGGCAACAGAGCTCTGATGTTGCCAGTGCTGCAGAGTCTAGTGATGAATGGTCCCTGTCATTTCACCTAGCAGTTTTTTTCAGCAATATTCAGCTAAGTCTTGTAGAAATAACTTTAAAGGAATATTTGGGGTTCAAGGTGACATTGTGCTTTGACGGTGTCTTTTCCTGCTTGTAGTTAGTTTAACAGGTTGGGAGTGTTAGGGGCAAGGTGTGAAAGCTAACTCACCCTGCTCTCTGCCCCTCGTTCATTAGAGGGAGCCCTGGCTGGCTTCCTGGAGCTTTCTCTTTCCCTTTTTCTCCTGGACCCACCACATTGAGGGAACTTTAAACACTTGGTTCCACATGTCTCCATCACAGCAGAGCTTGGGAACTCTGCCTTGCTGCATACTTGAATTTCACGTGGGAAGTGGTGACATCCATGTGTGTTTATGGTGGTGGTGCTGCAAACAAGTCACATGTTCTGGGCAGCCATGGCTAGATGTGGCTGTTTACAAGGAGCTTTTCCACATTACTTGTCAGTTTCTTTCTTTTCTATCTCCCTTCTCTAGAGGCTCCTTTTCAAGTGTGTGCAGAGATCCTGAACAGCAGCAATGGCTTATTAGGCCTTGCTTACTCTGCCTCAAATTTGGCTGTGGGCTCTAGCCAGACTGGCACAGAGTTCATGTTCTCTTTTAAAATCTGCTGGGTGTCTTGGTGGAAACACGTTGTCAGTAGTAAAACATACTCTCTCAGCATCCAGGGCTTGTTCTCTTTATTGATTTTTTCTTCCCAATTCGGAGGTCTTCTAATCAAAAGAAGAACAAGATTCTACTTTTGTGCTTATTGTTTCTACTGTCCTCCTGGTGCCACACATGATATCCTTCCTCATAATTAACTTAAACAGTGCAGTTGAATTTAGAAAGATACCTTCCAGCAAGCTGGGAATGTATTACCACACACAAAAATAAAATGAAAACAAAGAAAACCTTTCCAGTTCAACTGGGATTTAAATATCAGTCACATTGTTCGTGTAGTGGTAAATATTTGACTAATTGAAATCTCTGTCACAAAGAAGAGCTTTCCTTAGCTGGGCTATGTTAGAGAGCCCAGGGAGCCTGGGGCAGGGTTAAATGATAACAATAGAAAATGGAAAGTTTTGAGGGCTAACAGGACCCTTGCTTGTTTATCCAAAATGCTCAGGCAATTTTTATTCTCTTCTTAATAAGCATTGTGGTTATTTGTGTGGAATCAAAATTTTTTCTCCAGTGTCTGGAACACCTCAGCTCTTTTTTGTTGATCCTTGACTGACTTGGCAAAATACCGAATTTGGCTCCACGTTTATTTTGCTCCTTTGGGGTTCGTTCATCACTGACAACTGCGACTACTGAAAGGCTGTGTAGGGTGATAAAAGGGTAGGTGGGGCAAATCACCTTCCCTTGCAAATCCTCTCTGGTGGCTGTGGGGCAAACCTCTTTTCCTAATGCTTTCTAGGAAATTCTTGGTGTTCTCTAAGTCATTTTTAAAGCTCTTGCCTTAAGTTCCTCCACACTGAGTGAGAGAACCTGGTACCTTAGAGAAAAACATGTTCTCCTTCCTGCTGCTCTTATGTGGGATCTAATGTAGGTTCCTGTTGTTAATGCTGGACCTAAACCTAATCTCTGCATCTGTTGGAACCTCTAAAGCCTTTCATACTTCCTCAATTTTCTTAGATTTAGTGATTGCTAGCTGAAAATGGAACTCTCTTATGAAACTCCTGTTTACATGGAAGGTTTCAATTTTTTCACCAGCACAATTTTTATGAAGGACTAAGCAAATGACTAAAAGGGTCTTTAAGAAGTGATTAGTCAAATGTCATAGGTTTTCCAACACGTCAATACCATGATTCTCATCAGGAGTCCTGCTTTTTATGTTCTGTGTTGCTTCTGGAGGAATCGGCCTCTCCTGCTGGGTGTAGCACCATGCTCAGAGGAGCTCAGGTGGGTAAGGCAGATGCCAAGAGCTTTGTGGCTGACTCAGGCTGCTCTACTCCTGGCCTGTTTTGAAACAAAACCTTTCTGTCATCCTAACTGAGAAATCAGGGATTTTTTTTCTCTTATGTTGCAATGTAAGCTGAATTCCCAGCTCAATATTTTCCATATTGAAGCTGGACAGCTTAACATATCCAAACAGAATAATTGTATGTAACAGTTTGCTTGTGTATTTTCATTCTGTTTTGAAACCCAAACACATTTCAAAATGTTAGAATTTTCTGGAGAGCTGAAGGTCTGAATTTTGATTAGTTCTGATGCAGGCAGCATCTGTGGCTGAGTGGGTTCTGAGGGTGCTGCAGGATTATCCCTGTAACTCTGTGCCCCAGTTGTAACTTTGCTAGCTCTGCTCACTGCTCAGGCAGCTTCTGTTTCCAAATGCAGCCAGGCTGTTTTCAGCTGAAGTAATCACATACAGAAGTTCATCATCATTTTTAATAAAAAGAATGGAAGCCTGACAAACTAAAAAATGATTAATTTACAGTTTCCCTCAGAAGATTCCCAGTATCAACAGTGGAGATAGGAAAGAAAAGACTTTACTCATTTTAATGGGATTACATATTCTCCTGAGCATCTGGGATTAAACTCGCAAAAAGAAACTTAAATTGTGAATTTTTCTTTTATTATTTTTCCAGAGGAAAAGCATCTTGCAATAGTCTGTGCTCTATGCTTTATTCTATGTGTGAAAAATCACTAAACAATCAAAAAGGTTGATCTCTGGACTGATGTTTTGGCCCTCATGCTGTCTGTAGTGTGCCTTTGGTTCCCTGAGGTGGGCAGGCTCGCTGACACAGGTACTGTGGGCCAGGGACATGGAGAGCTCTGGTAATAGTGTGTTCCAATGGAAAACAAACACCTGGCAAGTGGATGTGTCTTTATCCCTGTCCTGACACGCTGGGCTGCCCACTGTAGCCTTTTTCATGTGTGCTCCAGCATTGCACTGATGCTGTAATCTGCTGCTTTTCTCAGAACCACTTCTGTTTAGCTGGGAAACTGCAGCTGGTCACCAAGGAGGCTGCTGGCCTGCTGCAGTCCCCCCTTCCCTCTTTGCTGTGTTAGACACTGGCCAAAGTTTACAATTTAGTGCAAAAAGTCCCCACCGCAGCCTCTCAAGGGCTCTGATTGTTTTTATAGTGCTACATGTTACCAGATCAAAGCCCCCAGGCATTCATTCACCTTGCTGCTTGTTTCTTTGTGCTGAAGGGAGGACATGGGCCTGATATTTGTGGGTCTGAGAGATTCTAGCCTGCTAGCAGCTGCTAACTTTTACCCAAGGAAAAATTTCTCAGACCCACAAATATCAGGCCCGCAGGAGGGAGGGAAGGTCAGTCCAGACAGACCTGTTCAGTGCACAGTGGGGAAGGGTCATGACCTGAGCAGGAAAACTTCCTCCTTATTCCTGAAGATCCCAGAATAACTGAGAGGCAATGAGGTTCACACAACAGCAGTCATTAAAAAAAAGGAAAACTGTGTTTTGGTAGCTAGGGTTACCATATTTTAGCTTGGTTTGTTTTAGCTTAGTTTGGTGACTATGTGTCATGGTTCTGTGCCTGAGATGGAATCAGTAAGCAGCCCCTGGTAGCAGGGGCCTGCAACACAGAATAAACCAGCTCATTTAAAAGCTCTGCACTGTGCTGTGAATCAAAAACATGTTCAGCTGCCTGTTTGCTCTGGATCCTGGCTGGCTTGCTTATAATACCAGAATCATAAGCCTGTTTTGTTTTGATTCTGCAGAGGATGGAAAAAGAGAGACAACAGGAGGAGGCAGGAACTATTTGTTATTTATGACCATATGTCATTGTACTAGCTATGCAGAAACCAGAACAGTGACTTTAGAAGGAAACTCACTGAAAAGATTTGAAAAGGATTTAATTAATTCCTCCCTCCCTCTATTTTATCTCTGTCTGGAAAGAGCCGGCCCGTGTGGCTTTTCTATGGCTCTGTGCGGGATCAGGTGCCAAACTGTGGTAATTAAAATTGGGAGTGAGGAGGATGTGGTAAGACAAAAAGCCATTTTTCTTGGCACACACCTCTGTTACAGTATTATAAAAATAAATTGCTCACAATTTTGTCCAATTTTTCAAAGCTTCAAAATCCCCTTCAAACCACCTCCTCACAATGGGAGAAAAAGAAAAAAAAAAAAAAGGCAAATTTTCACACATTAATTATCTTCTTCAAACTTGCACATCATTTCAGAGCCTGCTTTCATTATAGCCAGTTTGAAGATGATGTGGCTTCAATAACATGTAAATCTAGAGATTCTGAAGGGGGAGTGTTGCTACTATGAGTTGTCCATATCTGCAAGTGCCACACCCCTGCTACGCCGGGTGTTCCAAAGAAAACTCTCACTGCAAAGGTGCTGAGCTCAATTAGTGCTGTTCCATCATCAATGTGAAATAAGTGAGGAGAATTTGTGCCACTGTATGCCAAGATTTTGAAAGAAACAGAGATTTGTTCCTGAAGAGGAACTCAGGCTGAAATGATGCAGGATAAAACCAAACAATTGCAGGAGCACTTATCTGCGCTCCACAATTGCCCTTAAAATGGCTGTAATATGTTTTATTTTCTGTACTATTTGTGGACAGTCTAAACAGTAGTCACCATCGCTGATCTTGAAGGGGGAATGAAAAAAACCCTATATATTAAAAAAAGCATTAATAGTATACAAATATATCCTTAATACTATATCCGAGCATAGCCAGAATTGCTATGTCCTATCTCTGGGAAGCACTCCAAACTCTGAGTGTCAGTCTGACTAAAAGCCCTTTGCTACACAATGTAGCTAAAGAAAGCCAGGTCAATCTATTCTGTGAAGAGTTTCTTACTCTGGTACGTCTGCTGAGTATGTGGAAGGGTAGAAACAGCAGTTTGTTCCCCCAGCCCACTAATTTCCAGTCCACCATATGGGGATTTTGATGTAATAGCATTATAGGTAGGCAGGGGATTTGTCCTCCACACATAGGGTGGCTGCTGTTTGCACTGTTTATGCAAAACTCCACATTTATTTAAAGGAAGAGGGATAATCCTGGTTACATAGAGAGGCTAAGTCTAGACGTTGCTGAGGTGAAAGCATCAGCACAAGTAGCTTAATTGCCCCCAAATATTTTTGTCGTGTTCTGCACCCTTTCCTAAAGAATGGCTTACAGGAAGAGTTCTTCAGATGCTAAATAGATTGTAATATTTAAATTCTCATTCATAGGAAAGTTGTCACAGCTTCGACACCATAATGAGCTATTCAGAAAGCACAATCAAGTCATGTTTACAGTGCTTTTATTGGCATTCTGCTGTGAGTTACAAGGTGCTTGACAGCTTTTCTCTCCTCCAAGTTGTCCTTTTCCCTGTTTAATAAACAGTGATTTGTGTCTCCAGCCAGCAGAGCTTAGTGTACTGTCTGCAGCTACTGTGACAGCATCATTTTGCTTTATCTTGGTGAGAAAGTGTCCTTTGCAAGCAATCCCGGGCATGCTCACGAAGACAGATGGGGCACAATGGGTGCAGAGGTGGAGGGCAGAACTCCCGTGTGCTCAGCCCGTGTCTGATCCCCTCCAGGACTGCTCTGTGCTTCGCTGCTTGTGAAGGGCAAGCGCTATAATTCAATGTGTTAAGTATATAAGTGGCTTTGCAGGGTTAAAGTAGTCATTTAGCCATGTAGCAGGAGAGCCAAAATGTCACCCTGCCTTCCTCCTGGAGATGAATGTGTGTTTGTAGAAGCTGTTGTTGGAAGAATGTTGAGGTCCTCGCTGAGATGGTATGGGAGAAGTTTTTCTAGCTGGACTCTAGAGAAACAGAAAATATGTCTGGAGGCTACTGTAAATGGATCTTTTTGCTATCTGATGTGAAATGAAAGCTCCAAGGAGATTTAGATGGGAATAAAGTTGTGATAGAGGTATTAAAATGTCCTCAGAGGCAAATCCCCACTCATGTATTTAACGTTTTTTGTCAGCTGAACTTGCTCTGTGTGTGCCAGCAGCTTCCCACTACCTCATCTTAACAGGTATCTCAGGACTTTGGCCCACTCTGGTCACTAAGTCAAAGGCAAGGGAAAAAGTAGCAAATGGCCTGGAAACAAATTGTGTTTTCAGAAGATATTTGCAATGAAAAATGCCCGTTTTTCCTTATTTGTAGCACTCACTGATTTCCTTAAACGGAAGGTTTAGCTTTGTAGCCAGAGATGCACGTGTACCTCTTCATCTGATGTCTCACCCTGATTGTCTCAAAGGTGTGGATGGACTGCCTTGGACTGATGCCTAAAGTGAATCAAATGTAACAGGAAGAGTGGTCACAAGCAGGTGTTGCTCCTGGGAACACACACATCCTCTTCAGGATGTGCGTTACTGCTGGTGGAAGCACGAGGCTGCCCCCAGAGTTTGTCTGCTTTTCTCTGCCCTGGCAGACAGTGGGAGTGCTGGAGTACCAAAGAGCCTGGTAAGTCAAAGGCCCCAGATTTACACTGGTGTAAGAAGAGTTTCTCAAATCAAGACCTAAAAAGATTGAAAACAAAAACACGCTCAAAACCCTACAGGCCATTAAGCATAGTAGGAGAGCAGCTCATTGAGGAACAGTTCATCCACCAAGTACATGCACTGCATGCCTTTGGCAATAAATGAGAGAAATTGCTTCATGCTACTCCCCTCCTCCCTCTGCCTTCCTTTCTGAAGCACAGGACATGTGAAGGATGCCTTTGGTTTAGCAAGAAATAGTTCTGATCCATGGCAAATAAAAAAACTCGGCGTATTCTCCATCACGTGTGGTAGAGGTGGATGGAATACATGGGGTGAGGCACTCTTGCTTTCTCTGTCTCCTAAATCTACCAGTCTGAGCATTCATTTTGAGATAAACCAGCGATTTGTCCAGAAACCTAAACACATGGGAACGTGCTGTCCTGTGGAGTGACAGGCAGGCGATGAAATCCCCAGAACATGCCTTTGCAGAGAATGGCTCCTTGGTGCAATCTGACAACTTCATCAAACAGCAATTTCAAATATCACCAGAGGAGATGTTGTCCTTTGCCTCCTCTACATGGGCAAAAATATTTTAAAAAGCTTTATTTGCTTTCTCTAGTGACACCTTGCTAGTTGTAAATGTGAAATTTGCAAAGTCTGTAATTCACAGCCTTAAAAGCATTCTCCCTATGTTGTGTTGTCAGCTCTAGATAGGGAGCTGTGACATGCCAGGAAGGGCTGACTGTCAAATGGTGGTCAAAAGACTTGTGAGAGAGAAACAGCTTTAAAGTGACCCAGACAAGGCCAGGTGTCAGTCAGGTTCAGTCTTGCGTTGTCATTACTTGGCGTACACACAATTACTGTGTCTATCACCTGCACTGACAGTCTTCTATTTACCCAGAATTATTGTCACAGAAGTTTCTGAATATGCAGCATTAGTTTCAGATTCTCTCTTTTGGGAAGAAACCTTCTGCTATCCAAACCTTTCTCGGTTCTCTCCTCATCTTAGCTGAAAAGGAAGACTCTGCTTTCTTGAGGAACTTTTGAAGGTACCAGAGTGTTTTGGACTGTCCCATAACTGCAGCAGCTCCTGCTGTGAGCTGTGCCTCTGCTGGATGTTACTGCAGAAAGCACTGCTGCATGGGACATGCACCTGCTCTGTCACACTGCAGGTCATGTCCAGCACATCAACAACTCCACCTCTGGGCTCTAATGGACCTAATATGTTCTGTTCAGCTGAGAGGATCAGCTGCTGCTGCCCCTTAGTCAAATACTCTGGAAGGCATTAAACGAGGTTTCCGTATTGCCCAGCAGCTCAATTCTCCATTGTGCAGCAAAAAATGCTGCAAGACTTCCTTCTTCTGGTTCCACATTGTGTAGTGTAGTGAGCAGTACGTGAGGAATGTTATTTATTATTTGAATCTACAGCTCATGGTTCAGGTCACTTTGTGCTCACTAGACACTGAAAGCAAGTTTCAGGAGATAAGAGATACCAGGGCCTTACACAGCTTGTGAAATCTTGCCGTAATTCAAAGTTACAACATGGCTGAGTCCCATTTATCCAGGTCCACAGGTTTCTTTTCTTTTTATCTCATTGTTCACAGGGGTGCAGAACTGTACATTTGAGAAACAAATTGAACTGGGCTTTTGGCAAGACTTCCAGAAATAGACTTAAGCATGTTATCCTGTACTGTTACCTTTCTGGATTCTTGTACCCTTGTTTTGTTTGGCAGTAGGTTTTTTTAGGGCAGAAATGACTGACCTAGCTTCTTCTTCAAGGTAAATATGAATTATAAGCATAAGTTTTTCAGGTATGCGTTTATGTTTATACTATTTGGCCAGAAAGAAACAGTGTGAACAGAGTAAGTGGCAAGGGGCACTTTGTGTGGTCCTTCCTACCCAAAAATCTCTAGGATGCTACTAATGGCTTATGCAGTTACATACAGCATTTTGCTTGATTAATAATCAAGATTTGTGGAGATTTCTAACCTTTGCCGTGTTTGGTGGGAGAGGAAAAGTTTTTCAGAGAGACAGCAGGTATTTTTGAAAGCAGAATGTACGCATGGATAAAGCTTTGCCTTCTTTTCAGAAGTAACTGAAGCACTTTGGCTAATATTGAAAGCAGCAAGAGTATTACATTAAAAACAACAAGGCCAAGAGAGATGCCAGGAACATCATTCCAGATAGTGAATTTCTAGCTAAGCCCAAGTGCAGAGACCCTCAAGATTCTCTGGTACTAGAAAGCATCAGAAAAGGCCAACTTGTGTCACGATTCTGCCAGCCTCCTTTGCTCTCCTACACCTCTGCTCTTGTCAGATGCATCCGAGTTGCAGATGGACAAACCAGTGAGTTTCAGGGATCAAGAGATTTTTTTCGTAGACTCTTTGGGATTATGTAGTATTGATAGTCCTCTTTGTTGTTTTAGTCCAGTGAACCAGTGACCTTGTGAAGGAAAGGAGTGCTTAAAAAAATATAAAGCAACCCCCCCAAAAGACCCAACCAAAACAAAAACCCCCAAGGCACTGGCCTCTTTAGTGCATTTGTAATATTTTATAACATCTAAACTATTGAGAATAGAGTTTGGGAGTTTAAACAAGCACAGAAAGGTGGAATACTTGCTAGTAAATTGCTTGGCTTTTGGCCCTTAAAATTCAGATTGTTAAGGATAAAGATAGATTTAAAACAGGATCTTACTTTAAAGGAACCTGTCAAGATACTTTCCCATCATCTGTAAAACATCTCCCCTCAGGCTGTTTGTTATATAACAATACCCTAAGGATCTTGAAATTCAAATCTGTTGTGACTTTTAGTTATTTTTTAGATGGTTACTTCTCTCTGTTAAATGCAGTCAATTTATTTATTGTAGAGTAGTAAAGAAAACATCACTCTTGTTTTAGTGTGATATATGATAAAGGAATTCTGAAGAATAACTTTGAAAGGAAAACCTGGAGAAATAAAGAATGTGTGAAATCCTGTTTAAGAATGATGGAGAATTGGAAATATTGCATATTATACATATATTTATATTATATATCTATATTATATTATATAAATTCTGAATTTTTTAGGTATGCAAACNATATTGCATATTATACATATATTCATATTATATCTATATTATATTATATAAATTCCGAAATTTTAAAATATGCAAACACATAAGTGAATGTATCAAAATATTTCTTTCTGGTAATGCTGAAATTAATCCAACACATGCCACCAGTGTGCATTGTGTGTATTTGTACAGTTTGTGTGCCTGTGCTCACATAAGGTAATCCACCTAATAGAACCTGAGAAAGCTGGGACAAAATGTCCCCTTTTGTCTTTGAAATTTCTCTGCTAAGCTTCACTGAAATTGGCAGGCTCCCTCCCAAACTCCTTTGCTGCAGTCAGAACATATTACCTGGCGGGGGAAAAAAGAATCAAGCTGACTAATTCTGAGTGCAATTTTAAGGATGCCATATGAAAAAGCTTGTTTAACTTAGACATTATCAACAACACATAGAAGGGTGCAATGTCATTTTCAAAATAACTATTTCCCTTTGTTTTTGTGCATGCCTAGTTATCTTAAGTTCAGAAACACACGTATTATTTTGAAATGTTGCCCAGTGCATGCAGATATTTATATCTGAAATGGTAGAAGAGCTTCAGTTTGATTGGTGGCAAAGAAGGAAGGAAGCTCAGGCTGGATCAGGCTTGCACGTCAGTCAGACAAAGGGTGCAGGAGATTTAAGGGCAAGTGCATTGACTTGTTTGACTGAAAGATGGAAAACAGAAGGAGCATTAGTTTTAAAATGTTATTAGGAGTGCTGGTAAAGTGCTATTTCCATCTTACAGTGACTCCTGAAATGAATAGGGACTACTGAATTTTAGTACATAAGCATTCTGCCTTTCACGCATACAGTGATTTATTCAGTTTCTCAATTCACTTTATCACTTCACTTTTTTTTACAATATTGAACCCAAATCAGATGTGGTGGACTCTTCCCGGTGACACCAATGTTTAGGTTAAACATCAGCAAAAGCAGTCAGTGCTGGTCCCTGTTGGGCTTTGCAATGGTGATCCTGAGAGGCAGGAAGAGCCATCACCTGTGTGAGCAGCTCCGGGCTCCTGGGAGCTCTGCCTTTCCTGGGCAGGAATTCAGTCTTGTACCTGCACAGGTGCAGCAGCTTGTTGCGCAATGTCACTCTCAAACACTGGCTGAATTTTTTAATAAGTCTCCTCCAAAAAGTCACCAGTCTTTGGATGGGTGCCTTTTTATGCACAAAGCAGAAATGATGGCAACTGTACTTTTTAACAGCCATGCAAAGGAACCATGTCCTTCATCAGCTTACATTAGAAGTGTCTTGCTAGCTCAAACGTTTTATTTTAGCGACAAGGTGGGGGGGCTAAGTTATTTTTGCATTTTTATTGGTGCCCATAATTATTTTTCCCTGGGTTTGCTCATCTTTTCCACCGCTGGCCACAGCATGCTCGTTGTTGCCTGCAGGTCAGTTTGCAAATGAGACAGCTGTTCCCATTTGGACAGAGTGGACAGCATCTCCCTGGCAACTGGAGCTGTACACAAAGGCTGCCTGCCTGGCCCTGCCCCATGCTTTTGTCTCTTCCCTCGTTTTGGTAGCCATCACTCACGTGGGAACAGGCACTGCAGGATTAGGGAGGACAGAACGCACAGATACATAAGGAACGGAACCTAAGCAATGGCATATGTTTTTATTCCCTGCACACGATGAGACCCTGATATCCTTTCACAACTTTTTTTAGTTAAAAATGTGTTCTTTTGTGCTCAAACACATATGCATGTGGATGGGTTTTGTTGTGTGTGTGAAAATTTTCTCCAGGCATGAGCCATCAGAGTAGGGTTTGCTTTAGTTACCTACAGCATTGAAACCAGCACAGAGAGCAGGAGAACATGAGCTGCCTTGTTGAATAAGAGACCTTTATGCACATGGATTATAATTTTGCTTTTGCAATTATTATAAAATTAACAGTTGTTTTTGTTGGCATAAACCACTTTTGAATGATAGGAGACATCTCTTTCTTGACATCAGCACCCCCCTGATGTCAGCTCCTTCATTCACCAGTGAATCAGTGGGACGTTAACACTTTTAAACATTCTTTCCTCACAGTGTGGACACTGTACAGACTGTAGGAGAGAGAAAATCTGAGGCCACATGTGAGCTTGGCATATAGTCCAGATTTAGAAACAAGCTAATTGTACCTGGAAAAGTGTCTTAAAGGATTTGCTGTCAGTGAAGCTACCAGTGAATCTTCTCCACTCTTCCCCTATACTTCCTTCTGGGAACTCCCAGATGCAAAACTGGAGAGCAGATTTGTACCCATAAGGAACCATGGCTATTGCCAAAAACCTATAGTGGGTGGCTGTTCCCTCAATTAACACCTTTCATCCTGTCAGGTCAATTCTCTCTTCTCATGGAGATTCACCTTTTAGACACCCTTGAAAGCATTTTAGTTACTTTTTTTTCATTAGTCTGTATACACTAGATGGGTTGCCTGGCTTTGGCTGTAATTGCTGACAGATGCCTTGTTAGTTTAGGAGTGAAAGGTATATTACAGGAAAAAAAAAAACCCTGCTAAGAACCCTTACCGAATGACCCAGCCTCTGCTAATTGCTTGATACTGCAAACAAGAGTTTCACTTGCCAGATACAGACAGTGCTGAGTGGTACAAAACGATACTCGTGCAAAAAAGATATTTTGGGGGGACGTGGATAACAGCAAATGGCATGTCCCAGAGCAAGGCCCTTTGCCCTTCTTGCCTCAGGCTGTGATTTCTTCTTCCTAGTTCAAGTGGGTGCTAATTACAGCTTTGAGGCCTCTGGGTGGCTGAGGAAAGCAGGGTGTTGTAGCTCTGCTGCCTGAGAGGAGATCTTTGCTCAGGACACGGGGCTTTTCTGTCAGGAAGAAGTAAGGAAATAGATTTCCCTACAGTCATGAGGTCTCTGGCACGCCAGAAGGCATTGTACCGCTTTATTAGAGAAAGGGAATAGAAAAGCAGCATGAGATGGATATGACTAATAACAACGGGAGCCCTCAGGCCTGGGGTTTTGGTTTGTTCTTTTATTATTATTATTATTTTTATTTTATTTTGGTAGTTTGACTCTCCCTGTGAAGGTTAACTAGGGAAAAAAGCCTCTTCTCTACCAGCAAGCTTTCCAGACTGAAATACTGCAGTTATGTCTCCTTGCTCTCTGAAGGTTGCAGAGCTGATTGTTTGGCTGAACAGCTTTGTGGAAAACAGGCAATTTTCCTTCTCTTCATAGAATTTGGGATTTAAATGGCTTTAGAGTTTTTTCCATGTAGGAAAGTAGCACACGTGGTACTGAGTACAGTACAAAGGTACTGTGTTGAAAACTTGGAATGGAAAGGCAGAGAAGAAGAGAGCAATCTAGTATGGGATTCTGAAAATCAACAGTTACTACAATGAAAATGTTTGGGAGGGAAATTTTGGTGGGAAACTTGGAAAATGTAGTTGGAAACACACAACTGCCATTCATTTATAGAAGCTTTGGAAAGTGTCAGCAGAAGAGTAGTGAACTAAAATGGTGTCTGTGGCAGCCGGGCTACCACTACTCGTGTATCTAAGCATGGAACAGGCTAGTTGGTGTAATTAGGACGTTTTGGGAGAGGTGGATCAAGTTCTGTGGGCACTGATGACTTCCCAGGTGTCCAAGAGAAGGGTCAGATGATTGCTGGCTAGTACTCACCTGTAAAAAGGCTCTTTATTCCCAAGGGCAGAGGAAATTGGGAGCTCCCTCAAACTGGTTGGCTCATAGGCTCCTTCCTGCTTGCTGTGTGCTGAAAAGGAAGGACTCTATGCATGCCTACTTAGTGTTTCATCTCTTGCAGAAATTTTAGGGACCGTTCTGTGAGCTGGTGTCAATATTTTTGTGGCAGCAGCCGCTGGGAGCTGGAGCTCCTGGGAGCAGGGCTTGTTGAAGTGCAGTCCTGGCTTTTGCAGATAGCCTGCTTGATAGAGTGCTGTGTCTTGGTGATTCCTCATTCCTCTGAGCCAGCAAAGCAAACAATGGAAATAATTTATGCTTGACTCTGATCCACATCTTCTGTCAGCCCTTGGCATATATGCATTAGGAAACAAGTTGTCCTGGCTGGATTCCCTAGTGAAAAGGGAGCTGAGTACTTCATTATATTTCCTATCAGTGTATATCACAAAACCACTCTGGCATTAATTGTGCAGCAATGGTTGCAACAAAGCATCTGCTGCTGCAGTGATGGGAGGAAGAGGGGGTGTCACAGAGCAAGCCTGGAAGTGCCTGGAGTTTCATCCTGAACCTAATTAGATTTAGAGGACCTTTCTGTTTGGAACAGGCTTTGGATCTGACCCAAGAAGAGCAGCCTGAGGCAAGGATGATCAGTAAAAGTAGATTCAGGGAGCTGGAGGAAAAACGCCCAGATCTTGCCTGTGCTACTCGTTGTTAGAAGTCCCAGCTTACACAAACATTAAAGACTTCCTCAAACACTACACTGAGTTTAATTTATAATCTCTGGTGAAATCTTTCTTCCACTGCTACTTTTAGGAGGAGACAATCAAGAAAAGGTTTTTTAATGGGAATGCATGAATGCTATAATATCCTGTGGGAAAAGCTGTCTGTTTCTACCTGCCTCCTTCATTTTTAAGAAACCTTTTCTACCTCTCCCTTATCGATATGAGGAACAGGGATAAGGACTTTAAAAAAGGACCAGAGTTCTCAAACTTTAATAGTGCTCAAAGGAGATGTCTCAAAAGACCCCAAGAAGGTTATTTTAATAGGAAAAATTTGGTTATGTATCTGCAAAACTGTTTATTAAGATCCTGGCAATTCCCTTACTCCATGCCAGAGGAAATTTCTGTCAGTGTCCAAAAATCTGACTCAAAGGCAGCACTCTCATTTGGACAATTTTCCATTGATTTACTTCCTGGTGCCTGCCAGACCACGTAATCCTGGTTGCATGCTTCATCTTTCTGCTTCCCGGGGCTCTTGGTATTTCCTCTGAGTTTTTCTTCTTCCTTTTCAACCTTGTGTAAGTGTTCTGGTCAGTGAAACCAAAATTCATCTACTTTTCTTCTGGCTTACCTATTTCAGACACCAGTATCCTTATCTTCCATGTTTTTCCTCCCCTCAGATGTCCAGAAGGACATAAGTTTTGCTTTACAAAGGGCATGCTTTCCCCTGCTTATTTACTTTATTTCTGAAGTCTTGGCTATTTCTTTTGCTAAGGAGTTAAAATATCCACAAAGAAAGCAGCCATCCTAAAACTTTATCATTTGGAAATTAGAAAAAATAAAAAGGGATGTAAAGCATCTGCTGTGTGCTTTCAGTTTCTTTAATAGTCCCTTTTCTTTTGCTTTTTTGGTAAACTTGATGGATGAATACACATCTGTGGCGATTCCTCACTAAGTCATGGGAGGAAAGCTAATCAGGTCAAATGATGTAACATAACATTCAGTCTCAGTTCTGAAGAATAACAACTTTGCAGTCCCTGGACGTAAAACTCCAAATTCTGAGGGGTTTTTTATTTATTTAATGATCAGGGTAAATAGCTACTTTAGCCTTTAGAGAATTCACCATGTATTCCCCCTGATTCACTCACATGTGATCGGTGAATGGAAGATCCTTGACTGCCTCCAGATCAGTGAGAGCATAAACAAAGACAAAAGAACTAAACCCTAAATCATTAAGATTAATTAGGTATCTGCAACAGGTGTAAATTGCCTCAAAATGTTGCTACATCTGTGTGGTTGCGGAAAAGCATACTTGTTCAAAGAGAAACGCACAAAAATGATTGGGGATTTTGGAAGAAAAAGCAACAAATGTTAGTCACAGGGAAATATGATAATCCTCTTTATTTGCTTTTATGCAATTTTCTGGAATCTTTTTACATAAACGTGGTGTTTCTCCATTGAATTTTAGAAGGGTACTTCCCCCCGCCCCGCCAAAATCTAGCTGAACAGTGGTTTTCTCCTGTTTTCTCTGAGAATTGTTCTGCACGTCTCACACGGTTACCTTTAGGCAAATGAATAGCCGGGGAAGTTTCTCTAAACGGCGTTCACAGTCCTCTTTTAAAAATGCAAAGAGACTGGCAATCTTTTAGGAGATGCAAGCAGCACCTCAAATTCTCCAGGGACGTTTTGACTCAAGGAGCAAACCTATTTTCCCCTCAATTGACTCCGTAATGAAAGGATTGAATCCTGGAAACATTTACTAGCTGCTAGGTGAACTGGAGAGAGGCAAGCACTTCGGTGTGGTCTCAAATCTTTATCAATTAGTGAACGCAGGTGTCAGAGAGACACGGAACAATACATATCCTGTAGCAGCAGTGGTGCAGTTCACATTATCTGCCTGGCTTTCTGCAACCTAAACAAATTCCCTGCCCCTTAGTTTGGAAAGAGGTGATATTTTAAAAAGCCATTACTGTTAAATCGATGCTATTGACAGAAGATTGGTCTTCTCAAAAGAAGCCATAACTCATCGAAGCACATTACCAGCTGGCTGGTTTAAAAGCTATTTGAATGTGAAATTAAAGTTTGATTCCACTGGTGTAATATGATATTTGTGTTTGCCAGAGATGAATTGCACACAACGTTTCATTTGCTCGCAGTGTTGCTTGCAGCAGTTCGGGGTTGGCACGCTCAGACAGGCAGGGAGAAAGAGAAGATAAACTTGCAGAGTTTGCAGCTCGGTCAAGTGGTGTGGCTCTGCCTCTTGTCCCTTTTCCTTTTTGTGAGGGGTCAGTCAGCATCACAGCTGCCACAATCTCGATCTTCTTAGGGTGCTGGGCCAGCCCAGAAACTGAGTGCTGGCACCAGCATAAATAATTGCAGTGCTGTGAGCATCTGTCTGGAAAAAAAATAAATACATATATATATACGTACATGAATAATGGTAAGCAACAGCATGTCTCAAAATCCAAGCTGAAATAATGAGTCGAAGCTTGTCATTGCTTTGTTAAATATTTAACTTCCACTTGAATTTGAGGTACCCACTGCCCTTCTGTGACCTTACAAGATAGATCTCTGGGAAGATTTCTGGCAAATTTTTCACAGCCAGGAACGTTGTTCCTTCAGCTGGGGAGTGCAACTTTTTAGATACTATTCTTTACTCAACTCTTTCACACACACAGCTCTCATTTACAGGTTTGCTCCCCTGTGTGCTTCGCCAGGGGCCCTTTCCACTGCCCCCCAGGAGCCTGCAGGGCTGCTGGCTCCCCTGGCACCCCGAGCCTGTTCACAGCCCCTTTCAGCAATTCTCTGCTGGCCTGAGCAGGTGTCTGGCCACCACACTCCCTTTGGGCATGCTATTCGTGTGTGTTTATCCATCCCTGTGCCAGGGTAATCCTGAGATTAGGGTACATGAGAACATATGTTTAGGGCTGCTGTATAGAAATCGGAGGTACTGATGGGAGGCTGTTACCTCAGAGAAACACCAATCCTTTCATTTAGGATCCAAACCCTGGATCCAGGCATTCTGTTCTGCCTGGAAGAGAGAAATGCAAGGCATCGATGCCAGAGATTAGTGTACCCTCGGTCCTATGGTTTCTATTTTCTTCCTTGTCGTTTCCCGCTCTGGTGTTCGCTGCAGAGCAAGCGGAGCTAAAGGCACCATCATTCTCGGCGTATAGAACAGCACATCTGTAGTTCATTAGCATCCAAATACCTTTAAGCTGTTTGTCTCCTTGGTCACACTGCTCCAGAGCTTACAGGATGAAAGTGCCGAAAGTTCAGAAATAACGGGTTGCATTGTTGCTGAAGGGAATATCTGGTTAGTGGAGGCTTGCCCATGTGCTGTATAGAGGAAATACAAAAATGAAAAGGAATTTTCTCTTTATTATTCATGTGTAATCACATTTTAAAACCACTAATAATTAGACAACCGTTTCTGGAAAACATGCGGCAGTTTATTCGTAGTTTTCCTGTGTTTTGCAGAGCTTTGACTTTTATGTAGGTAATTAAGAAAGAGGTTACAAGCTCTAATAATTGCTAGGCTGGTCAAAATACTAAAGAAGTATTTTGAATAGGATTGAGGTAAGAAAAAGGATTGTTGCTAACTTTTCTCTCTGAGACTCTCACCTGTGCTAGGCTGGAGTTGAAATGAGGATGGACTCACTAAGAGGAACGGGGCCTAGCGTGACTGTGTTTTGGTTAGCAGATGTATTACTCTGTGGTGCTTGAAACACAACTGAAGTGTAACAGGTTTTTATCGGGAGAGGTACTCTACTCATTCAGTAATGGACTAAAAGGAGACACTGCAGTGTGAGAGTGAAGTGCTTAAATGTGAGTGCCAGAGCCTGGGATAGCTGGGGTGCTGTGCCTCAGCAAGGAAGTGTTTTACAGATCCATATGAAAGAATTTCTTATGCCTGTTCTCCCCAGGTAGCAGCATCAGAGCTTCACTCAGCGATATAAAAATATGATAACCAAATGGTGCAAAGAGATAAAAGCTGCTATCTGCTCAAAATAAAAAGGTGACTAGGGTCATGAAAAAAAAGCCTTTGCTGGAGCCATTTGCATTGTCAGCTCTTTCTGTGGAAATCCCTGACTGCAAAACTTGGAAGTGGCCCAGCCCGGCAGCTCTGGGATTTACCTTCATAAGGAAGAATAAGAAAAATCAATCTATTAAAGTGTCTGCATGGAAAATAAGCTGTTCTGTCTCCTGCAGCAGGAGAGCAGGGGAGATATCTGAGGTGGCGGGTGAAAAGCACCACCCAGCAGTGCCTGACCTGGAGGCCAGGTTCTCTGTGGCAGCCCCATGCACCCAGGTGTGGTTGGAGGCTGTGTCTCTCCTTGTTTTGCTGAGCCAGGCTCTGGCAGCTCATGTAGCCAGGTTAACCTGCAGCAGGGATATAACCAGCTCAGCCCGTGCAAGGAGCACAGCCTGGCCTCTCCTCCTGCTCAGCTGAACGCTTTTTGCTGTGCCTGGTTGCACTGCTGGGGCACTGTCATTTTTCAGCTTGCTGAATGCAGATATAAGTAAGTAATGTATACATTTCAGGCCTGCCACTGCCTAGGGTTATTTATGAATTAGTATTTTCTTTATCATTAGGTAGAAGTAGTTTAAGCGAATACATACTGAATGCATAAATCTGCCAGCTCCACTCAAGTAGGGGGCAGCAGCTGGAAAAGAGCATGCCAATTTAGGCAAATTTCAGAGCAAGTATTTTTTTCTATTTTCCTGGCCCAGGGTGAACCTGATTTGAAGGCTCATTTCTGATGCATTGGTACAGAGGTATGGCCTTTTCTTAAAGCAAAATAAATCTTTGGATAGCAAAGCCTTCTGAGGGTGTCAGAGAACCAGTGCAGGAGATCTGCTCTCAAGATGCTCTGCACCAACCCAAATCATGTCCAACTGATGCACTGATTTCTGCTTCTGGATAAAGAAACCTAAAGGGTCTGGAGTCCAGTTGGCCATTTATTATAAAAACCTATTTTGATGAGACATTTCTTTTTCTTTCTAAAGCACTACAAGTTTAGTAGACAAGAAAGAGAAAGGCAAAGGTAATGTTTTAATTTGTTATCTCTATTTTCCATACAGTGAACAGAAACCTGGGCTGTATTTACTCCACCTTTTGCAAAGCAGACAGACCTACTGCAAGCTGCAAATTCAGAGTTACTGTCTGTCTAGACAGCTGGAAATGAGTCTCCTGTGCTAACTAAAGGCTTCTCTCCAGGGAATGCAATATATGTACCCACAAGTGCCTGGCAGCCTGGCTCTGTATGGCAGCAGCACACTACCAATGTACTATTTGCAGAACTTTGGGTGTAACCAGTTTTCTGCACTGTGAATTTCCATCATGTGCTGGCTGCCTCCATCACATTTTTAGGAAGAGAAGGTGGCTGGATCTAATGTCACACTGTCCACAAGCTGCGCTGTGGCATGAACCTTGTCAGAGAGATTACATGGTCTGTTCCCCTGTCCTCAGAGTGCAAATTCATTGCCTTAACAAAAGGCTTTTATTTCTTGCCCATACCCTCAGCTGTGTCCCTCTAGCAGCTGCCTTTCACTGAGGTGTAGTTTAACACCTCAGCAGAGCAGGTGTTCAGATGCTGTTAAGGCGGGCAGGTAAATTGAGTGTGTCTCCTTCATGGCACAGTTCCTCCCCAGCGTGTGGCAGTGAGCTATGCTGCTACTCTGAGCTGTAATGCTCTAAAGACTTTGAGACCATCTGTTTGAAAAAATGCCTCTTTTACCTTGCTGGGCATGTCTGATGGAAGCCATCACAGCAGAACAAGGTACTCTAAAGCCATTTATCTCATCTAATGCTGCCACTGTTCTCCCTTTCTCTTTTTATCTTTCATTCTCTCTCCTTCCTTTGTGAAATAGCAAGAAATGATATCAACACATTGCACTAATCAAGGAAGCATCTGTAGCACCTGCTTTAGCTTTTGCATCTTGTGTGAATAAATGCAACATGTGACAGGTTTGACAGATGTTACTGTCATGGAAAGGAAAGCAGGACTTGCACTCTGGGGCAAGCACAGGAAGAAAAATGTGAAGAAAAGAGTGAAAAGGACATCCTTTGTGCCACACTGGCAATTTATATCCAGAGCTTTCCCCATTAGCATGCAGCAAAGAGGAGGGTTTTGCTCTGGCAATGACTTGGGGAAAGCTAGGGAGCGATCAGAAGGATGCACTGCATCTCTTTCCCCCACAATACTGGAGGAAATGGACCTGTGGTCAGCTCTCTGAACCCTGAACCTTCTGAACCCCCTCTCTAGCACTGGCCAGGAGGTTTATGGGCAGGTTTTATATAACTGGTGGAGGTCCAGCCCAGAGCCCTGCACTGATCTGACTTGACAAGGCACCCCTGTGGGCAGAGCTGCTACTCTGCACTTCGTCTCAGCCTGTGGAGAGTTGTAGAGCTAAATATGTGGCACTCTGCAGTCTGTCCCTGCTGCCTCCCCACGCTGCTGCTGTGGCTGGGACAGAGTGCCACAAGGACAGGCCTGGGCTTGGGAGGAGGCAGCAGCCCAGCTCTCCTCTCCTCATCCTGGCTGTGCTGCTGCCTTCCCCTGCAGGGAAGCCACAAACACAAAAGTGGGGTTCTGCAAAATCTGTTGTGTGCCATAGAAGTGTCAGCAATGTTGTAAACAGAGCAGTAAGGCTCCACTGATCTAGCAGACAAGCACAAAAAAAAGGAGAAAGCTGTGCATGTGTGTTTTGTTTGTTTTTTGGGTTTTTTTCTTTTTTTTTTTTTTTTTTCTAAATACCAGCATTGAATCAATCAGATATATTGGGTAGTTACCAGGGATGGCCAGTGAAAAGACAGAAATTTTTGAGGAGATGCATTACCCTGGTAGGCACAGAGTGTCACACCATATGAGAGCAATCAAAGGAGATATTCTGACATGTTCATAGACCAGAATGGGCTATACTGACCCAAATTATCTATAACCCTGTGAAAAAAAAAAACACCTTCATTTTGTAAAGATTTAAGGACTGTTACAAGTTTTGAGGATTATATTTGGGCACAGTTGGAAACTTTAAATACTCCCAAGCATCTGAAGAGAAATCTGTATGCACAGACTGGGTTATGTTTCTGTTTAAAGGCAAGAACAAACAGAATACTGCTATAACCAAGTAGTGTTAAACTGCATGTTAACAGGACTTACTATTCTCAAAGGTACTTTATTTGATCAAAATGAGGCTTTTGTCTCTAAAGCTTACATGTCTCCATCTTTCTTTCCTCAGCTTTAATTCCTTTTATTGAAATGGAAAAACATCAAAGTACTAAGGTGTTTTGGACCCCGTTCAGTTAGAAACTTTTAAAATATTTTTACCTTTACGCACTAAGGAAATCAATAGATGTGTTGATTCTCAGTCTACAAAGCGCGTTGGGACCAGGGGGACAAAGTGACTGGGAAAAATGAATTAGAGAAATGACAATTCTGGCTGCCATCAATTTTCTGCAGAAGTGACATGTTTATCATGGAAGTCACTCCAGCAAGCAGCTGCATTCCCAGTGAGTGTCATATATCTGAGATGATGCAATCTCTCTTTCCCTCATGTCAGATATATACACCAGCTGTAAAATGGCCTTCAGAGACAAGCAGGTTGGGGCTTTTTTTTTGAGCTGACAACGCATTATTCATGCATTAGACACTGTCGAGATGGCCGTGATTGCTGTCAGACTCAGGAATCTTTTTTCCAACTTTTTTATAGGCAAACATGAGCAATAGCACAAGGGTTAAGCCTTTTCTTCCCCTCTCCGTTCTGTTGTTTCCTCTATACTTCAGGCCGTGTAACTTCCTGAGTATGACATTTTGATGAGTAAAACACAGAATGCAGTACGTGAGGAATCCCAAAAGGCAGGCAGAGCATGGTACTTGACTTTCATGTCCTGTTCACCTTCAGCAATAATTTGGTGTTTTAAATGGTTTCCATTCCGTCAATTTGATGAGGCGTGATATGGGAAGGGGAGACAGTGTGAGAGGGGAGGCAAAGAGGAAGGATGAGTAACACAGCAGCTCAAAAATCAGGTAACTACTAGAAAGTCCCCTTGAGGGTGGTTGTAATTTTTGAAGGAAATTTTTTCCAAGAAGTAAAAAGAATTTTCAGACTGGGAAAAAGAAAAAAAAAATCCTGCTTTTAGGTTTTATACTTGTCAGGACTTGCAGGCAGTTGTAGTGGTTGGTGCAGCATTTATGTTAGGTATGAGTTGAGTGCTTGTAGTGGTTTGAAAGAAAAACAAGTGAGAGGCTCCAAGTCAGAAATACAATTTAATAGGAAGAAAAGAAAGAAAAGGTAAAATAAAATAAATGCAAAGAAATACAAAAGACCACTGACAGAGTCAGAATACAACCTGATCAAGGTGATGGAAGCAGTCCAGATGAGGTGGTCTTCCTGAAGCAGTGATCCCGTAGAAAGGTCTGGTAGCTCGAGTCCTCTGGGAATCCAGTGGGTAAGCCCCCTTGTACTGTCCCAAACCCCAGATTATATCCATGTGAGAATGCTTTGTTCCTCCCCCTGGGCGGAGCATCTCACAATAGGATGTAGGTCCTGCAGGGGGATCCTTGATGAGACATTAAACAGAGATAACTCCCTCCAGGAGTTATCTATGAGTCATGGGCAAGACATTGATGGGCCATTAACAGAAGATAACCCTGAGGGAGGGGCCCCCGGGAAGGGCACAGTCCCACCTGGATGTAACATGAAGATGGTGATAGAATACTTTGTGCCCAACCCAGGACAGTGCTGCAGGGTCCAGGCCACAAAGTGGAAAGAAAATGGAGTGTGCCATAAGCTTTGAAAGCTCACAGTTGTTCTGGCCCCAGTGGAGATGCAACAGCAGGACAGGCTGGTTTTGGCACCAGCACAATCTTCACCACTTTGTTAGTTTTTCCTTCTGTAAACTAGGGATATACTTTAGTGATTAAAGACCAAATCTGTTATGGACCATTAGCTGGGATCCCTGCTTGTCATACAACCTCTTTAGAGAACAGATAGTGCAATCCTTGATTTGAGCTAAGTGTGTAGAAAAGTATGTTTGTTGCAGGACAGAGGTGCGTGATGAACAAAGTCATGAAAGCAAGCAGTAACTATGTCAAGAGGAAATGTTTTATAAATAAGTAACACGTTTGAAGTCCATTAATGTTTACAACTCATTTGAATACAGACATATGTTTCTGAACATCTGAATTGCTTTTAAAACATTTGCCTTGGAAATAGTTTGGCTTTTACATAGTTAGGGTTTTGTTGTATGCTGTTTTTGTCGTATGGCAGCAGCAGCTCCACTCCTCAGGACTGTGGAGCTGTTGGGAGACTATGAAAAAACAACCCAAAAATTTATGCTGCTGGTCAATAAAATGCCTATGGTAGAGGGATAGCCCACATAGCCCTTGCCAGAGCCAGGACTGTGAGACCTGCAGGCAGTGATGCAGCCTTTCTGACTGTATCAGTCACTGCCAGTGTAAAGCTTTCTCAGAAATCTTCATTTCACTCCTTTTTGTGATCCGGTGGTGCTGCCAGTCACTCCTTCTGCTGAGCAGGGTGTGCAAGGCTCAGTTCTTAGAGAACATATCCTGTCAAAGCCAAAAAGAAATGAACAGGTACTGCAAGAAGCATGTCCTGCTGTAAAAAAAGTGTTAAGGCAAATTTTCATCATTTAATTTCAAAAGATTTGACAAAAATGTAAACATGTTTACCCAAAGAAGCTTAATCAGACAGAGGGTTGAGTACAAGTAGGAAATCTCAGAGCTAGTTAAGAATTTGTCCTGGAAACCCCTTGGAATAGTTAATTAAATTGCTTTTTTCTTGTCTCCATCTTTTAATACTGCCCTGTGGAAGGAAGAAAATTTACTTCAGGGAAATATTTAAAGTAGTTTAAAATTTATTCAGGCTTTTTAAAATCCTTTTAGTTCAATTTTTATGCCACCAATGATTTCTGTGAGCTGCCTTCAATTTGGAACGCACTTAGGCAGTGTTTGTAAACATAAACAAATGGAAGTCCCTCTTTTTGCACATCATCAGTTGTTCTCCTTTTCCCAGTTAGGGGTGCAGAAGAAACATTATGTATGAGAGAGATATGGGCAGATGAACCTGGAAGGCACCAGAATTTGCTGTGAGTGTTTGCTGGGCCTAGGAGACATCACTGAAAATGTATCTTTATTTTTCATCTTCATTGATGTTTGCCTTCACGAAATTGCTGATAAATTGATATATAGCCCCTCGTATAGAACAGAAGTCCATCCTCACTTCTAGAGCTGTAGAGACTTTAAGTTCTGCATAGGAAGCAGTATAACTTGTGTGGCAAACTTTCAGGGCAGCTCAGTCACAGCAGGGCATGAGAGACAGTTCAAATGGCTGAGAGTGTGGTGGGGAGCAGACAGACATTGTTGTTGAGGATATTAAAAAAAAAATCCTTTTTTTTTTTGTTTGTTTGGTTTGGTTTGGGTTTTTTTTGTTAGAGAACCGGCACAAAGCAGAAAAGGATGCCTCAAAAATAAAAAGGCTTGGAAAACCTAAAATGGCTAAACCATAGTCATCAGTGACAGAATATGCAGGCTATTTGGGAAGTTTATAGTTGCATTTCTATTTCTGACCCTATATCCTGAGCCTCCAGGGACTGTACTGGCAGGAGAGGTGGGAGTGTGCCAGTGGCAGCAGCGGCGCTTTGGCAGGAGGTGGAAAGGAATTAGTTTATTGAAATATCCAGGCATGGCCACTGGGGTGTCTCAGAGTAGGGTTGGCTTATGCCATTCACTCACCTACTGCACAGTGAGGTCTCATCATCTGGAGTTACAGCAGGACCCAAAAACTAACCAGAAAATAGAGGATTCCCAAAAACCTAGAGGAGATGCTCCAGCGTGGCTGAGATGTTTTCCATTTTCATGCTTTCATTTCCAACAAAGAAATTGAAGTAGCCTGATGAAAATGCAAGTGTTCAATTGCATGCATGGAAATTATCTTTAAGTGACTTTGGAGCTAAAATGCAGATACAGAAGCAGGAGAAGCACAAACTCTGATTTGTCTTTTGCTCAGCATGTCATTATGGGAAAAATGCTTTTTTCTTTTCCTCTCCTGACCTCATTTGAAATGTTTCTGAACTGCCACCTGTAAGAACAGGGAATCAAGTGCCAGTAGGTGAGAGTGACTGAGTGTTACCTACGTTTATTAGTAGAATTCTTCTAACTTTGGAAATGAGATGCTCTTTTGAACCCGAAAAACATTATCTTCTGCTTCCAAAGTTTTGAAAAGAAACAGGGAATTTGGAATTAATTTCAAAACATAATCTCTATTTAAAATACATTTTGGCTAAATGTTTCATAAGTTCAGCATTTTTAAACAAAAATACTTTGTAAATATTAATAGTACTGGGTAAAATGTAAATTCTTCTGGCAGCTGCCTTATATATCAGTTTTTCTTTCTTGAAAAGAAAAACAACCAAGAAAACCCCTTCTTCACTGAGATTTCTGCTTGTCCAACTCTGAGCCTTGTCAGAGGCTGTCAGCTCAGGATAATTGCAGAGGAGCAGGTCAGACAGGAGAGCTCAACATCCATATTGCAGGCTTGTCTCTTTTCCAGATTTGCTCCGTGATACCTGGAGTGTCACCACAATGAGTAAATCTTACTGTGGAGTTACAATACAGAATTTTTCATTAAGACCAGGAGACTGCTGTGATAGGGACTTACACAAAACCAGAATAAAACAAAATCAACACTCACCCCTCCATCCCCCCCAGGAAACAATCCCTCCACACACAACAAAATAAAGAGCTCTTTTATTGAGAAAAATAGGAATTTGTGTTGGGACATTTTCAATTATGGTAACTGGTTTAAGTTTCCATAAGGCAAATAAATGCTCGAGTTATAAATTCTTGTAAAGGCAGAATTCACTTCTTCTCCCACCTGTGCCACCTGCTTTATCTGTATTTATACACATGTGCCATATTTATATATTTTTCTAGACAGTTCTCATTATTACCACCAACCAGGGTTGGAGAAGGAAAGTGCAGATGATGAAATAAATTGGAGTGTAGGATGAAAATTCTGCTTTTTCATAGGAAAGCTGTCAGATGGATTAATGGCTGGGCTGAGCCAAATAGCTCCATTATCAGATCAGATAAAGACCTCTCCCCTCCCTGGCTAAAATAATTGAGAAAGGGGGCTCTGATATGGATTTTGTGAGAGATGAACTCCTTGAGAGTAAATTAAAGACAGGATAATAGAGTTCCTCACCACACATGTGTAACCAGTGCTCTGATAAATTGGGATGAATGTAATCTTATATAGGCCAGCAGCACCCAGGTCTGTCAAAAACCCAGATATATCTGTATCTATCAATACAGATGTGTTTTATTTTCTTGCAGGAGTGGGAAGGAAGCTACAGAGCGTATGAATGAAATGGAAAATCACTGCAGTGGGTATGCCATACCCACACAGAGAGAAAACTCCATTATCTTCCACTCAACCATAAATAATACCTTTGTTCAGGAGAATGTGTGGGGATGTGCAATAGCCTCTCCCAACCTAGCACAGGGAACACAGGAAAGAAAGCAAAGCAGTGAAGGGAGTGAGCTCAGTGTCCCATCCTGGGCCAGTGCCCAGAGCCCTGGGGAGCAGCTGGGACCCTGAACCCATCCTGGGAGAAGTGCTTTGGCAGGAATTCTGACCTCCCATGCCCACAGTGCTCACTCAGGCTCTGAAGTGACGTAGTTTATTGAAATATCCAGGCATGGCCACTGAGGTGTCTCAGAGTAGGGTTGGTTTGTGCCATTTACTCACCTACTGCAGTGAGGTCTCATCATCAGCTGGAGTTGCAGCAGGATGTGTGTGCCCTGAACCCATCCTGGGAGAAGTGCTTTGGCAGGAATTCTGACCTCCCATGCCCACAGTGCTCGCTCAGGCTCTGAAGTGACACAAAGAGCTGCCTGGATGTGAGCACAGGTGCTGTGTGAGGGGCTGCTGAGTGCTGTAATGCACTGTTTAATTCCCTCAGGAGGAGATGCTTTGCACAGGCATTGTCCTGCCCTTGGCATGGGACCAGGGGAATCAACCCCTCCCTGGCCCCACCATGGTTGCACTGTGGGGAGGGATGGAGGGAGGCTGCTCATCTCTACTTACTTCACAGGGGTGTGCTGAAAAATTAATAAAACAAAGTGAAAGGAGAGGTCAGAGAAACTAACTGACAAGATGAACAAGACAAATGATAAAGGAGGCTGGAGGAACTGGCTGGCTGTGTGCAGAAGGGCTGCAGATGAGATAGGAAGGCTCCAAGCAGTGATTGCAAGGTGACTTGGAAATGTTCTGCAAATATTTGAGGAAATAAACATCATTGGGGAAGAGAAATTAGTACAACAAGTTTTATCATAGAGAACAGGGAGATGATCTGCCAGAAAAACTTTTTGAAAGACATTAACAAATGGTGAAATGAGCTTTTCAGGGGCAAGAGGAGATGTAACAGTGGGTGGGATTTTTTTAAAAAAAATTGGAAATTAGCCACAGAAAGCAGTTCTGCTTTGGGTGAAAGAATGAAGGTGTGGTGTGCTAATGTAGGCAGCACTGGGGTTTAGATTCTCTTGTACACCACTGCTTCACATGGGTTTGTCCCTCAGGGATGTGGTGTTCTAGGGAAATGGTAATAACTAAGAAAAGCAAGTCCTGCAAAATGCATTAACCCTTTGACAGCATGAGAATTGAGTGTATAATCATGCTCAGCCTTGTTCAGAAGCCCAGAATGACAATGTGCAGTTGTCTGTGTAGGGGCTTTGTCCCTTATTTGCAGCAGGAATGTTCCGTGTTGAGGACATTTTTCAAGTTGTAGATGCATAAAATCACTGACATTTTTTGATGTATGCTGACTCTTTAAAACCAAAGTGCATCACACCTTTGTGACACTGCTTGTCTTTAGAAAAGCTGTTTAATTCCCCATCACTACATTTATTTGTATCTCCCGATTTTGTTATTTATTGGAGCTTCTGACAATTTATACCGTGCCATGCTACAGCTATAGTTGTCTCTGGCTCCTTATGCCAGTGGACCCGTGGAGGATTGCTCTCAGCAGAGTTGGGTTTAAATCAGAATCTGTCAGATTAATAGGTTATGAGCAAGCACAGAGGCAGGAGTTTGCTCTCTGGAGCCCTGTGATTTCTGCCTGCTCTGCCTGGCAGTGCTCCTGGCTGCCGGGGGAGCTGGCTCCCTGTGTCTGCTCACCAGGTGGAACAGCAGATGAACGTGTGTCTGAGCATCCCTCCTGGCTGGATCTAAACTGATTCTTTTTCAGAAGTACTTTACTTGTCACAGGAGTATTATCTGTATTAAGATCTGAACACTGAGAGTTTTTCCTTTCATCCGTGTTTTTCTGCTGTTTATCTTCCCTGGGTTTGCTGTATGTCACCCCTTTCAAAATGCTGTATCTTCCTTTTTCTTCAGTTTAGGGATTTGATTTGCCCTCCAAAACCTGGTGGTGCAGAAAGGATTTTTCGGAGAAAGCTCTTAGAGAGGATCTGATTACCTTTGTGTCCACACGTACCATCAGTGCTTTTGTTCACCACTTATCCATCATCCCTGAGTTTATAGTAACAATTCAGAGATCTCACAGAAGAACCTCATTCTTGTCTTTACCATAGCATCTCTTTCCAAGAAAATGCTCCATCTTATGAAACGTCTTCTCTCTGTTTTGCCTTCATCTATTTCTTAATTTTGCATAAAATAATTTTGTGGCCTTGGTAAGAGGTGCTTAGCAGAAGTATCTCTTCAAATACAGAAGGATTTTCTGGTCATCTACCCTGCCTTTATTCTCTTCCTCTTTGAGGATAAGAAGGGATAGATGGATGTGGGTGAGTCACAGCGCATTACAGACTGACACCAGGATGCTCTAGCAAACGTTTCCTAAACCAGGGGTGCTTCCACTTTTCAGCCTATCTGACCCCTGTTAATTGCAGTGCTGCTTTCCTCCTGCTTGTTTGCAGTCAAATGCTTGGAACAAGGTGTAGTGCTACAATCTGTCCTGAAAAGCCTCTCCAAGAGGACGGGAGTTGTGACTGCTGATTCGCTCTCCCGTGTTGAGAAACCAAGCGGAACAGATTAACACACTTAGTGCTAACATGCCTTTGAATCTCAGAGGGTTCCACTTGTTCTTCCTCCTTCAAAGCAATTAACTGTATATAAATTCGATTCTGTATGGTGTATGCCTTTTGACTGTTTTAAGATCTTTTCCTGGTGACGGTGAGCTTTTCAATAAAACATGAAATAATTTACGTGACTGGATTACCCAAGGTCCTTTTTCATACGGCCGAGTGTGAGTAATGAAAATGTGAGACCTGAAATATGTCTGTGATGTCCAAAGCCACAATATCCATGCTACTTAAAACCTATTTAAATTACAGAAAAAAAAAAAAAAAGTGAGCTGGTTTTGCTCCATCCTTCTATCTGAGAAAATGACCTGCATAGCAATCAGATGCATTTTACTACTTAATTCTTACTTACAGGGTTTTGGAGAACCAAATTATTTTCTATCTTCCATGCAGAGGTTTTGCTCTGAATATTCAATCCTGTCACTCTTTTGTTATCATGCTTTCCAAGTTCTCACTTTCAGAATATTTAAAAAAAAAAAAAAAAAAAAAGACTCCTTTGCATTATATAGAAGGAAATGGAAGGAAAGCAGAGTGTCAGGAAAAGCTTGTGGGAAAGCAGAAAGCAAAGCAGCAATCTTAAATCCCTTGTTTCACCTCCCATTTCTCTGCTGTGACAACACAACCATTTTGTTTCCCAAACATCCTTCAGCTGGGTTCCCTCTAGGCCATCTCAGCTGCACACGTCCCGTCCCTGGCGTGTGCTTCCTGCAGGAGTGGCACTGTCCCTTCCCCACGGATTGTGTGCCAGTGTCACAAAGCATGTCCCCTTTGTTTGTTAGCAAGATGACCAGCACTAGCAGGCTGCTCACAAATGCCAGCTCTAATTACAAATTTTGCTTTCAAGGGGAGCATGCAGATTATGCCTGGGTATCTTAAAAGTGCCTCTTGCCTTTTGAACTCTGACTGTTGTGTTTTCAGAAATAATCAGGGTTCTGTTCTCAGGATTACTAGTCCTTGCTGTCACCCTGTCCTGGGAGGAACCCAAACAGAAGCAAATGACAACAGACAATCTTGTGCATCTTGATCTGGCTGACGGTAGAAAATAATGCAATTTCCCGCTAAAAAGAAATAAAAAAGCACTGGGAGAATAAGTTGCTTGCATTGTTTTCTTCAAAAAGAACCTGACCCTCTGATTCTTGACGTTCACCATTGCAGAGGGTGTCTCAGGAGCACTCGGTGTGAAACAGAGAGCACCACATTCCTCAGCCTGCCTTGCTTTAAGCTTGCATGACCCACAGCTGTGGACTCATCACTATGCACAGTAACGTGAAAACAACTGGCTACTAATTCCTTCCTGGATGATGAGCTACCTTGTGTGTAATCTCGCTTAATAAATGAGTCCATAATAGTTATATTAGTCACCATTTTGGCAGAGCGAAGTGGATGAAAACATAATGATGTTTACTCTGCAGGCCCATAACACTTTCGTAGAAACATAAAGAAAACCTGAGAACTGTGTCACAAAAAAACATATTGCCTGAGTTATGCATCTATTGTATACAGTTTGAAAAAAAAAAAAAAAAATATATATATATATAAAAAATCATACATACTTAGTACAACACAGGTTCAAGCATTAGATGGTGACGTATCTCAGATTCAACAAACTTAACATCAAAATTGACATCAAACTGTCATGTTTTGGGCCAGTTTTACTGCAGTATATGGCTGAGATTGTTGAATCTTTCTATGCAATGCCTGGGAAAGATGGCTGGAAATTGATCTGCTTACTCAGAGTTTGTTCTTCAGGGACTTGCACAGAGAGGCGTTGTACGTGGTGAGCTGGCCAAAGGGTTCAAGGTCAGTCCAGCAGCTTGGCAGGGCTGTGTTCCTTCACCCATGATATTCAATTATCTTGCTGACTGGATGTGGAGATGAGCCCTTGGTGATTGCAAAGGAGAAAGCAAAGTTTGGGGATTTTATTAGTATGTTGACAGCTTTTTTAGACTTTGCTGCTGACCTTGGGTATAATCAAACAAACTGAATTTTTGCAGAAATCACTGCTTTGAAGAGGAAACAGAAATTATCCTGAAATATGGGGCTAAGGGTTTTATGGTCAATGACCAGGAGAACTTTTTTCACGTCTTTAAAATTGTAGGGGTAAAAAAAGCTGGAGGAAAAAGTCATTTAAATGGCTTTCTTTCAAAATAATGATACTTGATCCTTTGTAATTTTCTTGGATTCTTATTTGCTCTCTGCTGGTATAATTCCACTAATTTTCTGTACCATCTCAAAGGAATGAATTGTCCCTCACTCAGGAGATATTAAATAAAACCAAAGAAGGTGATGTGCATCGTTCTGAGCTGCCTACTGACACTATTTTTAGCCATGGAAGGTGGTGGCTGCACTCCAGCTCTGAGAAAAACAGAGATGAGTGCATTGATTCATTCAAACATTTATGCACATTCTTCATGTTTTTCCTGTCTCACTTGCTGGTCACTCAAAAGCAAGTAGTTGGTGGTCTTGTTTGTTTGTTTGTTTGTTTTTATTTCTTTTTCGGTCTTGTTTTCCTAAGACACCATAACACAATATGCTGCATAAGTTCTAGAAAACAAAGTGTGGGTCACATGCTCAAAGGGTAGAAAGCCACAACTCTAAATTTGCTGCTTGTTGGTTTATGGGCTCAAAGGTGCAAGAATAACAGACAGAAGTCAAGAGACGAAGTTTGTTGCATGTTTAATTGGTAGGGATACCATCAGCTGAGGTATAATTCTGATTTGAACAATTTATTTTTTGTGCCATAACTGTCATTAAATTATTAACTTGAGAAGGAAAAGGTTAAATTAATTGTTATAGGTCGATTTTCTTCATGGAGCTTTTAGGAACAGGTCTAAGTTAAAATATATAATTTTTTAAATGACTTTATGCAATTTTTAAAAGAAGGTTTCTTTGTCCCTTCTGCTTTTTAAAAAAAATGCAGTTCTCTGGTTAAGACTTTCTGGGTCAAAGCAGCTACTTCTAGAAGAGTCAAGCTGCCCTCATACATATTCCATTGCAGAATATTGACATCATATGAAAACAGTGGTGATTAATCCTAGAATACTCTAGAGTAAGTCACTGAATAGCTAGTGCCAGGGAAATTAATTTTAGCTTAGAAAATCTATACTTACTCTGGGTTGAAAACCAGGGAAAAGTACTACATGAGATTCAGGCAATAGAAAAGTTTTCTTTTGAAGGTAAGTATTTGTTGTATCATCCACTGCAGCCATTTGGAACTAGGAGTAGTCTTTTATTATTAAGAACCCCTCTGGCACTCCCCAGATTCTCTTCCTTCACCACAGTCCATGGTTTTCACCACAGTCCATGGTTAGTGCCAGAGGGGTTGGATTTAGGTGACCAAACTCAGACTCATCAAGGTCTCACTTAAGAGCCACCAAAAAAAAAAAAGCACTTCCAGGGCCTGTGTCCTCTCTCCTAAAACATTTTCATGAAAGCCAGTTCTGTTCTAAAACAGAATTCTTTGTTTCTGCTGATTCCCAGGGCGTTTCTGGCCATTAGCACAGATTCAGGTGTTTGTACAACAGCCCCCTGAGTGCCTGGTCTCTGTGTCTGAGACAGTGTCTGGAGTGATAATCAGGAGGTTTCTTGGGCTGACTGTATGAAAAAGAAGTTAGTGGAAGAAATTTAAAGAATAAAATGGAAACAATTGTGCTTTAATGAAAAAAAAAAAAATGTAATGTTTTCTACCTTGGTGAGAACTCTCCTCCACGAACAAAGTGCTTGGTGGTTTTGTCTGATTGTAATGCTAAGGATATTTATGCTAAATCTGGTCTTCGAAATTTGAGTGTCTGTGAATGAGGGCAGTGGTCGCCCTTTTTCAAAAAAAAACCAAAATTAACTGCCCTTAATATAGGTTAAAGAATATCCTCACAAAAAACAAAAAAAAAAAAAAAAAAAAAAAAAAAAAAAAAAAAAAAAAAAAAAAAAAAAAAAACACAAAAAACAACCCAGTGAGCGAGCCCTGTAGGGTGCTCAGAGTATCTCCTAGCTTATTTTCTGATTAAAATATTACTGTGGCAGAAATCAATATTGCTTGATCTAATAAATCCTTTGCTACCTCTGTGATGACAAATATCCTCTACCCAATTTTTTCCTGGTTAAACTTCTCCTAGAATAAACATTAAGTACTAACTCAAGCAGAAACCAGGTGAGTGACGGACTGAGTGAAAAGTTGTGTTGTCTTATTTCAGCTAGGCCTGGTTTATTCAGGAGTGTCAGAAGCTGCCAGCTGGAGGGGAAGTACTTGAATATCCATGGCAGAGACAGCAGGCACAGTGGTGGAGCCTGGCTCACTTGTGCCACCCTGCCCAGAGGCAGATCCAGCTGTAGCAGAATGAGAAGTATTTTCTCTTCCAGCTCAGTTAGTCTTTGGATCTTTTTGGGAGCTGGGGAACAGTTAGAATCAATATAGTATCAAATCAAAATAGTAGGAGTATTAACAGGAAAAAACAAATTAATCTGTATTAAAAGAAGATAAAAGGAGGTTTTATAGCTTTGTGACACCCTGCATGTGCCCAGTTTGACTTCTAGAGAATAAAGGAGTAGCAGCCAAAAGGCATGGAGATACCCTTGTTCCAGCATGTATTACACATAAATGAAAGAAAAAGGAATGGCATGATCATCCTGCTCAGGTACTGAGAGGTTCCCCTGTGCTGCTTAGGACAGGGGAGGATGCTGGGGTGCACTCCACAAGTGGAGTGGGCTGCTCCCAGCAGAGCATTTCAGAAGAAACATCTCAAGGCTTTCTCTGAAATAAAATAAAATGCCTACAAGTTTTTTTCTCTGAAGGGACATAGCTGTGGTCTCTTAAACTCCACTCAGCCTGCTGCTTCCCAGTGTATTTCCCAGAGCACGGTGCATGTTGTAGCACTGGCTGGGACACAGTGCTGGCAGGCAGCATTCATGCTCATTACATCGTCTTATAACTGCAGGGAGGCCACTCTACCAGCCTCAACACCACTTGAAGTTTTTGAAAGTTGGAAATGCTGCTAGTCACCTGTATCAGCTTTCCAATATCCTGATTGGATAAGTAAAAAGACTGTTATTCCCATATATATATATATATTCCCAAAGAGCTGTTATTCACTCTGAGGCTTTATTTTATCTCAGAATCGACATTTCTTATATTTAAAATGACTGTTTTGCTATAACAGTATAAATAAGATTACAGACTAGAAAATGGTTCATGTTCTGGACATGAACTCTATCTAAGGATACAGTTTGGCATCACTAAACCATATGCAGTAAGAATAGTATGGATGCATTACCAAATGCATTCAAGGAAGTTTGCTCCCATTAAGCTAAAAAAGTAATGCAAATATAAGAAAATCTCTGCAGGAGAAAAGTTGATAAGGAAAATTTCAAAATAAAATGTTTTTAAAGCAGATCACTGAAAAAAGATATTTTAAGCGTCAGTTGTAGTGTTAAGACACAGCATAAGAGTTCATATGCCTGTTCCAGGGACTGTGCCACAGAACATCACACTGTGAGTAGGGTAAAAAAGTCACAGCTATATCTTTTTTTTTTTTTTCCCTAAGAAATGCTAAGGCTTTTTTTTGAGAGGTGAAGCCATGCAGATGGCTTCTCCAAAGCATCCTACTTCAGTCACAAGAGCTATTTGCAGTAATTTGTTTCTCCTTGCATTGAACTGGTTTTGAACAGACACAGTGCTCATCAAAATATTTCCAATTCCCTCCGAAAGAATAGAGAGAGATGAGTTTAAAGGTATGTGGCAAATGAGTTCATTTGGTGATGTTTCTGTTGATTATTCCTAACAGGCCACTGAGGATAGGTTTGCAAGCAGTAGCACTTCAGATAGTGCTGACATCCCTGTGACTTGAAGCATTCTCATGCTGTGGCTCTTCTTCTAGTCTGGGTTTTTTTGACAGTCACAAAGCTGAAAAGCACTGAAGTCCCAGAATCTGACTTGTCTTTGTCTACTTCTGACTGTGGCCCGTGCTGAGGGTCTGTCCCTCCTAATGAAGTGCTTGTCTTCATCTGTGCCCTTCTAATGGCTGGAGCCCCACCATGTTTTTCCTTGGGAAAACTTTCCTGGGATTCACTATTTTGCCCTTCTTCTGCGTGTCTTTCTTTTGACATCTTCCTTTCACACGATGGGATGATGTTCTCTCTTTGCAAGTCTCTGTGCCCAGGGACGAGAGTTCACATTTTCAGGCACACTCATCCCCAGGGATGTGTCAGAGGGAGGCCAAGGGCTGGCTGTGTGGGAGGCAGAGCTGCCTGCTTTCTGCATTGCTCATCTGCCCTGGGTCAGCCCGTGGTGGGAGGGCAGGGGGGTGTAACTGCAGTGGGCTTTGCCTCTAGTTATGCTGTGTTGACTTGATGAGTGTCAGATAACAGTATCTCAACCTGTGTCAGTCCAGCAGCTTTTTAAAGAGCGCAATTGCTCTTAAATCCCTCTCACAGATTATGTTAGACTTGAAGATCAAGCCCAATTATTTTCTTTCTGTACCTTCTGCCACCAATCCTTTTCTCACCTGTTTAATTAGCGTAGTACTGGGACCACTTTTATGCACACTGCCAGTTTTACTGGGCTGTTTTTTTTTTTTTTTTCCTGGAGTGCAGAAGAGAAGTGTATGTCTCCAAGAGAGTAAGATTTGCTTCTCAGATTTTCTGTTTGCTTTTTAGCTCCCATCTAACAAGAAGAGAGCTTGTTCCAACTCGTGTTTTCTGATGGCAGATATCAAGGGTTTCCAGCCTGGGACATGGAATCAGTTTACACCCTCCCAGTGCATCCCCTGTGGCTGAGTGTCATTGGAGAGGGCAGCTCCAGCTGCCATGAACCTGCTGGAAACTTCTGTGTTAAGATTTTATCCAACAGAGTAGTTTGCTAGAGTTTGCTGAGTAGTATAAAAGGAGCAGAGTGTGACCTCACGACAGTGAATTTTTTGGGGTATCTGAAGTCTTGTTCTAGTTGCCAACTTTATCCCTTGCTCAGTTGCTCAGTACATTTATTCATATTTTAGCTCCACAAAAGTCTGCTGAGCTCACAGAACAAGTGAAGGAAAAGAAGTCATCTTTCCAGTTCTGGGGTTCCAATTGCACCATTGAAAGTGCTCCAATCTACTGACATTTTATTTTCTTTCCCTTATTTCTGGCTGTCATAGACATGATAAGTTAAAAAAGCTATACTAGATCCAAATTCTGATTTCATATGTCTGCCAATGAAAGTTTTCTCCCAGAAAATACCTTTTTAGTTACAATTAATCTTCAGTTTAGTTGTTTTTAAAACAAATTCAAATGGAGTTTCTGCCATTTCTGCTACAAAACTAAAACACAGCAATGAATAACTTTGTGTGGGAAGTCCTTGACACTTTTTCTTTTAATATGATGTGTGGCAACTTTTCACTACCCATATTTCTGATTGCTTAAATGGCTTTAAATCCAGAAGATAGTATTAGTACAGCATGTTCTTCTGTGTGATGCAGAAATTTGGGATATGGGAAAGCTGACTCTTTCCAGTTCTCTTACACTCAGCATGTTCCCACTGATTTTGTCATTGCAATATCCCAGATCATTTAGCATGCCATGCTTGCTCTGCCTGAGTTGCTTTTGCTGGTGGGAAGAAGTCGTGCCTTAGGTGTGCAGTGTCTCAGGAACAGGAAGCCTTTCCTGGCTGCTGTGGTGAGGCAGGTTTGCCCCGCTCCCTGTGACAAAGGGGGATCTGATGTGACAGGCTGCTGTACCTGCAAGAGGAAAAGGTCTGCCCAGGACAAGGAGCGAACATGCTGGGGAAAAAATTTACTCAGAAGTCACTTCTGCATGCAGAGTTATCTTGAAGTCTGGGAAAATAGGTTCAGGATGAAACAGAGAGTGAAAACAAGCAGCTTAAAGAAAAGCTTGCCTCTCCTGTACAGCCCTTAACGAGGGTGAGTGATGCCTTAGCCTGAGTGGGGACAAGGGTTGCCTGTGCAGAGAACGAGGTGTTGCCACCACTGCAGGGATCATCTGGGATCCAGGCTACAACTCTCATCACCCACAGGGCAAACCAGAGGACTCTTAATCACCACAAGCACAGTGTGCTGCATTGACAACCCTCATGAGAGGAGATTAGAAGGGCTTTGTCTGTTCACGTGAGTCTAATGAAGGGTGAGAGACAATATGGAAACAGCCAATAAATACATCAGGAGAGAGGAGAGCAGTGTGGGTGAAAGGAGTGTGCTGGCACAAAAGCCAAGAGCAGGTATGGTGCCTATGAATAAACACAGGCTGTGCCAGAGAAGCATCTTCTGATCCATAAAGGATGGAAGTCTGGCATGGTAGAGACAGAATGTAGCTTTTGGGGAGGAATGTGATTATTTTATGGGACAGTTTATTTCGTAGGTTGTCTACAATAGCAAGTGGACCAATTTCAGTAATCTAATCTAATCTAATCTGTCACTGTCCTGGGTTTGCCCTGAGTGGGAGCCCACCAGTCAAGTCAGTCCTCCCTTTCTTTACCTTCTTCCCCTGCTCCCGTTCTCAGGAGCCTCCTGTGCAGGGACCTGTACCCTCCTACAGCCAGTGACATCTGCAGGAGGGGAAGATGTCCCCTTGCAATGCCCCTTTCTGCCAGTGATTACACCGGACCCTATGATGAATGTGCAAAATATTTTGTTTTCTTTTAGTATTTTTCTGAGAAAAGAAGTTGAATTGCTTAGGCTAGGTTTTTCAGTGAGATATTCCTTTATCTTCTGTATAGGGAACCTCTATTAGCAGTTATGACTCTTTGTGTGTCTCCCACATTGCTTCTGTGATGATCTAATTGTCTAATGTTATACACTGACAATTTACTAGATAAAAAAAGAACTTTACTTGGTGTAGTAATAGAAATATGAAATTAAATTGGTTAATTTGGATTTAGCTATTTTACAATGAATGTAAAGATCCTCTCCCTTGCCCTAAATTCAGTATCCTATTTATTTCAGCTGTGATATTGTATCCCATTTATTTTAGCTGCAGTAAAACTTTGCTTATAAATAAGGCATGGCACCTTAGTTCTAGATGCTTCTCTGAAGCACTTCAGCTTGTAGCTTTTAATCTAGCTAGTCAGATAACACAGTAATTACTGACGGGAAAGATCAATGCCTCTGAAGCTCAGTGCATCCGAGGAGAACCTTCCGTCATCCTACAGAAGAATATGCTTCTGCATTGACCTACCCAGCAGCATCAGAGGTCCTGTTTTAGCTGAGGTGGATGAGTGCTTAGAGGAGTGGATCTGGACTAAAGTGTGTTCATGTTTGCCAGTATTAAAATCCCTTTTACTTGCTGTGTCATCCATACTGCATTTCAGCTCCAGGCCTTTTTATATTTTGTTTGTAGCTGTATAAAAACCTGTTTAGGGTTAAGGAGTTATGCCCAACTCTATAGTGTCTGGTTTTATTTCTCCGCTCCCCATAGGGATAAAGGGAAAGATAGGGAATGTCTCCATTTGCGTATATTGTGACAGTATGACAGCCCTGTCTCTTAACAGGCACATGATTTAATTTCAGGTAGCTTTAATATGTGGATACAACTACTGGCATTGTTTCCAAATAGGTTTTCTTGCTGTTATTCTTACTGTTCATCACTAAATATGGTAGCTAAATGGTACTGTATCACCCATATGGTTTTGCTCTTGGAAATTTTCTTGAATAACAGCTGAATGTTATGTGTAGATAGTTACAGCAATTTAAAACCTCACCTTTATAAAACCAAGGACAGGGCCTGCTAACAGAATATGAAAGCAGTAGGTATCTGTAGACTCTGCTTTCTCCTCTGAGAAGTTGCTTCCATCTGCACAAAGGGTTCACCTGCTGCAATTCTGGTTTTGCTTTACAGTCTGTTTGTTACTACTTTTGACTTGATTATTGTTTTAACTGGAGATACTTAACATAAAAGTTTGTTACCAAATGGGACACACAAAGATTGGAACATGAATTCAAACAGAGAGGAACCGAGAGGGAAATCAATGCTGCTTTCCCAAACTTGATGTTATTGCATCCTTGCTGAAACATTTGGAAATCTGCTGGCCTGGTTTACAGCCTCACCAGGGTTAAGGGCCACAAGATGTCAGTGTAGCACCAAACATGAGGGAATGGCAGGCGGGTTTGTGCAGCCCCTTCATTTGCCCTGCTGGTAAAAGCCTGTTGACTCTAACTGCAGAGAGAGGCACAGCGGTCAGGAAATGGCCCGTGTGATGAGGAGCCACTTCTGAGCCTGGAGCAAGGGGAAGCAGCCGGGGAAGGCAGGCAGGAGCAAGCATTTAGTAGGGCTTGTATGGAGGTTAAAGGCTGAGTGTGCCTGCAGGAACTGGGCAGTGGAGCAGCTCCCATTTTCCTGAACAGCACAACCCCCTGGGCTTGCCCAGCTCCATCAATCCCACTCAACACGTTGGTTGCTACTAACAGTAGTTGCTACTGACAGTCAGGAGAATTGTGCTTTATTTCACAGGTCCTACTCTATTACTATCTATAAAGTAGTAATTCTTGATACTCTGGGGGAGCATTATTGAATAGGGGTGAAAAAAAGCAAGTGAAAGAAGATCAGTTCCTTGCATTGTCCTTTGGGTGACTGCTAAAGAAAATCTAGTTCTGAAGTTCTGAGACTGATAATAGCTAAAGAGACATCTCCAAAAACTTGGTTTTGTTGT
Organism: Sinosuthora webbiana; assembly: GCA_013397395.1. Taxonomy (NCBI): domain Eukaryota; kingdom Metazoa; phylum Chordata; class Aves; order Passeriformes; family Sylviidae; genus Sinosuthora; species Sinosuthora webbiana. The sequence continues at coordinate 517,854 of VXBN01017339.1, read as the reverse complement.
TAATTTGTTTTCCCTGATTTCTGTTTCTGGGAAGTATAGCATGAGTCCAATACTGAACAAAAAACCTTTTTGTTAAAGGCATCTCATCATACTGGAATTCTGCTTCTAAGGGGTGGCTGTTTCTGTGTGAAAAAGGAGCACTTGCTGTTTGTCTGTATGTATCTGTACACCCCCAAGTGTGACAACAAAGGAACCCAGAAGAAATGGCACTGGAACAATGCAGAGATGTCTGGGCCTGGTTCCTTAAGTTAAACCAGCTGTACAAACTAGTCACTCATTTATTTGTTCTTTTCCCTTTGCTCTTGCCTCAGAGGTGTTATCTCTTTTGGATTTGCTTGGTTTTCTTTACATAGTTTCCTCTTCCAGTTCAGTTTCGTTCAGTCGCAGTATGGGTGATTGCAGGAAGGAGAGAGAAATTGCCAATCGCGGACTCATTGTCGGCTATCGGATTTTAAAAAATAATTAAAGGAAACCAGATATTTTATGATGTGCCAGATGAATAATTCCAGAACATATTTTATTAAAGAAGATGAAGCGCGGTGCTAATCTTTGGGAAAGTTTCCCTTCATTAGTACAGAGCTGTTAGCACAGTTGTGGCCTGGAGCGAAAGTTGTGACTGAGCGCCACTCTGAGACTCAGACATCTGTGTTTGGGATCTGTTTGGCACAGGTGCTTCCAAAATACTCCCTGGCTCTCTTGTGGGCTGAAGCTAAAGCCAACAGATATGAAGAGCTGAGAACTCAAAACCCAACGCTTGGCCACCATTTTTCAGTTGGTCCCTCTTTACATTTGTGCTTTCTGAATTACCGCTTTCCAGGCTGTTTGTCCATGAAGACAGGTTTTGGGTATCACTGAGAACTGGGAAATGAGAGCCATGGCTGGGAGAAGACCTCAGTGGGAACTACTAACCTGTCTGTGTCCCTCCAGGGCAGGGACAGAGCTCATCTGTAATGACCAGACATATAATGACGTGCATTTCTCTAAATCAGATTTTCTCACAACATTTGTGTTCTGTTTAAACGTGTCTCAGTGTTGTGATTTCTTAAACTGCTTGGGAAATCTGAACTGAGGGTAACAGAAACTACAGCGTTTCTCTTAAGCAAAATTTGAAGCAGTACTTCATGCAGAGTCTCATCCGAAGCAAAGTAAACCCAAGCAATCTAAATGACAGAATTTTTTTCTGAACAACATTGAAATGTGATTTTGGTGTATTTCACATAAGTATTTAATTTCATCAGTGAAAATTTTAAAAAAGATCAAAAAAGATAATAGTGACACTAAGACCAGACTTGCTCAAGCTGTTTTTATCTCTGTGACCATGCAAGCCAGCAGCTACTGAATGTTGCAGGGTAAGTGCCAAGCTCTTGGGCGTGATGTTTTTGTAAAAAAAAACACTGATTCAGTGACAAATAACTGACAAAACTGACTGATAAAACTTGTTTTATTGCTATAATACTCATTCCTTTTTATTAGATCTGTGCTGTGGTAGGATATAACCATCAGAATACCCAGGCAATTTTGTTTTGCACACTAAAACCTAATCAGGCATTACCTAAACACTTTCTTACCGTTGTAAGTGACAGCATGGTTTGATCCTACTTGTGCCAAAATCGATACGTGAAAACTCACAAAGACAATACTTCAGATAAACTATGGCACTCATCTATTCTCCTCTTCTCTTTCTCTGATTTTATGAATGTAAAAATGTTCCTCTTTACATTGTGGGCTTTTAGAACATACATATATTTGGACTTTTCTGTGGTGAGAATACAAAGTGCTATGTCTTGATTAGTGATGGGGCTCTTACAGCAGATGCATATGGATGTATACTCTGATTTTTATTGCAGCTTGTTAAATTATTACCAGTCTGCTCAGCCAAAGTATTACACCTTAGGTAGAAGAATTAAGTATAATTAGCCTGCTTTGTTATCTTCATTGTGGTAGTGGAGGTGGATGAGTAGATTTCGAGCCGGCAAATATTCTTGACAATATTTTAAGGTTGTTTTTCTTTATGTACAGGTTAAGGACAATCTGGTGTTGGTGAAGCATCTTGTAACAAAGTGAGCTGGGAGAAAGGAAAATCAAACAGCTTGGCTTGAGGTAACATTCTTTTCACTCTTGTCAGGTGTGTACACTGCACTGACTTCAAAAGCTGCGCTTTGATTTCACTTAAGTGCAGCAATTACATATTGCTATCACCCCAAAGAAAAATGCAAGGGATCTTCTAATCATATGGTAGATAAGAAAAGAAAAAATTAGTTACTTTTAAGGCCTCATTTGAGGAGGCTAAACTGAAGTATGTGTCTTGTGCTTGGTGATTAGTATCTATCGATAAATCCAGGCATGAAAAGCTGGGAGTGCTGATGCACCTACAAGAACACATCTAAATGATACAGAGATAGCTTTATGCAATGCATTTATCTGGCAGAGGCACGAATGGATCTCTGTTTCTGCTCCTTTTGTATTAACATGAATGGATCTCTGTTTCTCCTCCTTTTGTATTAACGTACTTTGGTTCACCACACTATCCGGTCACCTTTTGGTGTGAATGGAGGTAATTACTTCATTGATGTCCTAATTACCATCAGGTTGCATTGTTGTTCAGTGACAGATGATCACTGTATATTTGACCATAGACTTAAAAACCCCTTTGTCCTTCATGTTGCTCTCATATACATCACGGCTAGCACAAAATCTGCTGTCATCCTTTGTGCTTTTGGGAAGGTGTCCTTTGATGGAAGGCTGGAGTTCAGAGAAAATCTTTGTCATGCAGGCTTGCATTGCTGCTTTTTCCCTTCAAACCCATTTTCCCAGCCACTCTGGAAACAGGAAAAAAACCCCAAATCTTCTTTGACCAAATACCCCTCCCACCCCACCTCTCCCAAGCTGCAAATCCAGGAGTTGAAAGCTCCAAAAAAAGTTTTGCTCCTGAATTTGAGCAATCTCCCTTTGCTCAGTGGGACGTGGTTATTAAAAATACACACCTGCTCCTTTCAGGGCTAGCTTTGGACTATACGTGATGTCGGCTGCTGCTTGTCCTTCCATATCTCAGTCTGGTTCTAAACAAATGCAGAAACGTGTTCCTCTGCCTGCCTGGCACAGTTTGTCCTGCCAGGTGATGCAGCAGCTCTGAGATCAGTATTAATGAGGGTGGGAGCAGAGCCACAGCTACATGGTGCTATCAGCGGGTGGTGCTGCCCTTGACAAGGGATGACAAATTGCCACACACGTTGTGTCCTCACTGATTTGCATGTGTGCTCCATGTTTGTTTCCAGTGCAGATGTATTTCAGATTTGCAGTATTCTAACGTGGCAAATAATGCAGGCTGAATGCCATGCAGAGGAAGACAATGTCCACTTCTTTGACAGCAGAATTTGCAGTGTTGAAGTATTTATAAATGTGCTGTTTGAAATGGGACACTGAAAACTAGTTACTGGGGAAAAAAAAAAAAAAAAAAAAAGATAAAGGTTGATAATGCCCAAAGAGAGATTATGGAAAAATGGAAGTGCTGTGTTGAAGAGGTCTGCAGTGCAATTGCCCAGATAGCCCAGGGTCAGATGGTATCAACAATATCAACACTGCTCATGCCAGTGAGCACCTGCCTCACTGCATTTTCCCACTGCAACCAATAATGCTGGGAATGCTCAGCCCAAGGCTGTCAGCACTGCTACCCTACAAAGATCCTAGGAAACTTTTAAATGTTATTAAAGGTCTGGTAACCTCACAGTCACCTCACCGGCATGCCTATGGGACAGCTGACTGAGTACGGCCATTGTTAACCTGACTTCAGGTACAGTTTATAAGTAAAATTGGATGGATAAAAGTATTTCTGCCATGTGAACTACTGATGACCATGTATTTGCAATTATTATTTCTTTTTCCAGTCATGCTGGGCCAAAACCATACTGGCTTATCAGGGTCTGTTGCAGATTTCAAAACATGCAAATTTGCCCAAGGATAAAGACAATCTTGTGTAAATCAGTTTAGGTCAATACACAGGTCAATAGCATGAAGAAACAACTATAACGGCTGAGCCAAATATCAGTGAGGATTCAGCTTTGGGTGGATCTGAAACTTGTTAAAACCTGGAGAAAGAACTGGAATTCTTGTGTAGAATTGCACTGGCTGTATGAATACCTGTCATCCCGAATGCTGCTTATAACTGATGTTCTAAGCAGAAATGTGTTCAAGTATAGCTGCAGCTTAATTTAGGAGAAAGGCTGAGTAGTAAACTTAAAGTAAGCTGATGTGAGGCTTGTTCCTTCTAGAAATTTGCAGGAAATCGACAGTATGCTTTTTAATAACCCACATAGTCACTGATTGGCACTTAGCCTCAAATAGAAATGCTTTATTTCCTTTATCCTTACATGAAATGCCTTCCTCCTCCTTTTAAAGGAAAGCTTCAAAGTTGTCAAGCCAAAGTGACAATAATGCTGTTTGGAAAAATTATCTGTGGCATGAGATTTCACACCAAATGCTATGAAGTGAATAAAATCATCCTGAAAAATAGCACTTGAGCATGAAAGGCTATCTCAGCATGTTTCAGTGATTCATGCAAGATACAGTCAAGATTTATTTGACCTGAGTTTTTCCTTTGAGCATTAAGATTCCTAATAGCTAGAGCAACAATTACTCCAGCAATATCTTTGGGATACCATCTGCTTGTTGGGAAACTTCCTGGAGATCATTTAGGTTTTATTCCACCATAATAACATGGCTAGATCATTCCTCATCTTTCTTTGGAATCTGGAGGAGCGCAGTCTGTCTAGTGATTTACCCCAGAAGACAAGCTGTGCACAAAGCAGAACAATGCTGTGATGTGCACACAGGTACTCATGAATCACGGCCAGATGTACCTTTAATTTCAAACTCAGCAGCCACAGCCATCCCTTTCAGTGAATTTCAGTGAATTCAGAGCATTTCAGAAATAATCTAATAAATTTCAGACTGCATTTTTTTTGTACCATGGAAAGCTTTCTGTCTTTCTGGCCCTTTCTTGGAGATTCACTTTCTTTTAAACAGATCAGCAATACCAAAAAAAAATCTGCTCCCTGCTTTTTTGCTTTATTTTCTTCATGTGTTCTTGAATAAAGCCAGTTAGGGCTCTGAATTAGGAGCTTTTTGGGTTTGGGGCTTTGTTTAAATAACAGCCTGGAAGAAGAGGTTCGAATACCTGCTGTGTCTTGATGGAGTGTCACAATTTGATTTTCCCAAATCATGATATTCTTTCCCTTTCCTCTCTCCTCTTTTGGTGTCAGGCTAATATTTGTACCTTTTGATAAGCAGACCTCCACAGGGACTTTGGGCCTTAACCCCAGCCTTCTCAGGCTGTGTTACTTTTGATAAAACCAAATGGTTTTGTGATCACTAAAAGCTTTGAAGAAAAATTCCAGAAAAAGTCCTTTTTTTTCTCTCTCTTTTTTCCTGTTTTGGGGGATTTCAGGCCCCTTAACACTCCTCCAGAAAAAAAGATGATTTTTTTTTTTTAAGAGGGAAAAAAAGAAGGGAACAATGTGCTGTTCCCTTGGAGCCCTGAAAGACACAGAGCAGGGAGCACAGAATACTTATGTGCCTGATAAATGGCTGTGTTGCAGAAAACTAAAGCTCTGAAATGGCAAGACAAGGCATGGAGGTCTTATCTTGTATAAAGGATGATGATATACACTTGGTTTAGGGAAATCAGATTGTTAGGCTGACTCAGGGCTTTGACTTACCTGGGACTTGATCAGTACAACAGATTACATATAAAATAGTTCATGTGATGAAAACAAGGAATAGTTCTTTGTGGAAAAACAAAAGCAATTGATAATCCCCTAACTAGAATATGAGTTGATTCCCTCCCATATGATTCCGTTCCATATGTGGGACCACTCAGGGAAACCCTCTTAGCACCTTGTAAAGAGGCCAGAACCTCACTGGAGATGCAGCTTCCCTGAGGATTTTAATTCTGGGGAATTGTTTTTGCCAGCTCCTCTTCAAATTATATTTGGATAACGCTTTCTAGACAGGAACACTGGTTGATGGGAATCTGGTGATAGGTCTTACAAGTCCCACACTTGGATTTATGCCATGTGGAACATCTACCTTGTTTGTCTGCAGAATAATGCATGCTGTTTTCCCCTTTGTAAGTTTAAGAGTATTGTTATAATTCAGGGGAATGAAGAGTAGGGGTGCAGTAGAACATGCATGAGACTGGAAACGTGAGCTGTGAAAGGTGAGGGCAAGGCCACAGGCTGAATCAAATAATGGAAATGTGAGTTATGCCAGAACAGAGCAAAACAGGGCCAGAAACTGGGAGATGTACAAACCCTGGTCATCAGCAGGGACCCAGAAAACTTCTGGAAATGATCCCTCAGAAGCAGAAGGAACATAAAAAATGAGAAACCAGCAAGAAAATAAAAACTTGGAAAAGAAGAGGTTAGGGGTTTATTTTCACATGTCTCCTCGACAGGATGGGGATTATGGGTAATGGGGCTGAAAAAGCATGGAATGAGCAGCTCATTTTGAAGTGGATCAAAGCCACTGATTTTGGACAGAGTAGGATTTGTCAGGATTGTGACAAGGTTAGAATGTGGGCCCTGAACTACTTTAAGGCGTGCTCAAAGCTCTGCAAAGTGAGAGAAACTAACCTACTGCTGCAGCTCACCCAAGGAAAACTGCTGTGTGACAACTTCAGGAATTTAGGCCAAACTGAGCAGGGAAAAGCAAAAAAAATCTTTAAAAATTCCTTTGCTATTTTCAAAGTTGCATTGTATTCCAGAAATGCAGAAACTTCTCATTTCTACATTTTTCAAAGAACTTATTGTTTCCCAATTATAATAAGGCATTACAATTTCACTTAAAAGATGGTTTAATAAGAAAAAACCTCAAAATCTTTCAGAAAATTGAATACCACCAGAATCATAGTATAGTGAGAGGCTCCTGTCTTTCTTAATTAAAATTCCCAACAGTTAAAATAAGTAAAGTGATTAGCATTTGATCTAACCTTTTTTAAAATTTATGTTCATCCACCAAAGTTAAAAAAAAAAAAAAAAAAAATCCATTATTCTCCCAGATCTAATTAGTTGTGGATACAGGTACAGATTTTCTGCCCTTTTTTCTTTTGGTTTCAGCATTCACTGGGCACAGTATCTCTTGATCTGTCAATTTTTTCTGAGCCTTAACTTAAGGAAGATAGAGTTACTGTTGAAAAGTCCATTGTAAAGAAAAAGATTGATCTAATGCTAACAGAGGTACTAAACCCCAAGGAATTGAAAGACACCTGTGGATTTAAAAGAGAGGAAACACTTTCTATGCGGATAAACTGTGGAAAGAAGAGTTCTATTTATTGCATCTGTTGCCCAATATCAAGATGTTCAATGCTGCAAGCAGGCAGGAGCCAATGCTTCTGAGAAAAGCTTGGAGTTTTAGCCCTTAGCCAAGCAATCATTAAGTCATTTAAGCAGCATTTCCGATCCTTGAGACAGCTGTACAGGTTACATAAATTTCCTTCTAGAAAAGCCAGTAAAACTACCCAGGGCAGCACTGAAGTTTTCCCTGCCCGATGTCACAGTCAGGTTGGCTTTCTGCCTTACAGAACATCCCAGCTTTCCCTCCTGCTGTCTCTCCCAGCTGAGCCCCCACAGGCTGCAGAGATGCCCTCATTTGCCTTCTGCCTCGGTGGATGCCTGAGCAGAACCTGCTCCAGCAGGGAGAGTAAGGGCACTGTCTACTTGGTCGGGGGGAATTTGCCATTTTCAGTGAGGGTTTGTCCACTTGATGCCTTGGGAAGGCTGGCCTGAGATAGAGACTGGACAGAGCTAGAGAATAAAGCACATATTTATTGAAAGACTTGCAAGGATACACCTTGGGCAGGACAGGAGCCTGACCAGGCTACACCTGAGGTGGACTGAAAATGGTCACAAAATGGACCACCAGTCATGAGGTCTCACACTTTGATAAGTTTTGGTCCATTTGCATATTGGGGTTTAATTGTCCAATTATAGCTTCTGGTTGTGAGGTCTCATCCTTCTTGTTCCTCTCTTCAGTCCACTGTTTGTGCTTTTGGGCCTGAAAGTTGTCCTTGGTCTTCATCAGGAAAAGGATTTGTTTTGTCCCCTTACTCTGTGAAGGGAGCTTACCAGCACTTAATATGAGGCTCAGAATACACCCCTAGGCAGCACAGAATCTGAAAAACATGAAGGCTAAAACTTAAGGCATCGCACCAAATGTACTTTCTTTGTCCTGTCAGTGCAATAAACCACTGCAAGGACAGTGTTTGGAGTGAAGGAGCTCAGACACTCCAGTCATACTCTAGGATTCTCTCTCTTCCCAGCAAATAACAACTAGGGGTCAGTGCACTGAAGAAAGATAAATGATTGCCAAGCTCAGCAGATCTGTGAAAAGGCAAAAGGCAATTTCGTTCTGCAAAATTTCCCACTCCTCCTCCAGATGCAACCTGTGTCTTTTCTCTTGGTGTTATAATCTGCCATGCATGTGTGTTCAGGCTAGAACCAGGGACCTGAGTGCTGAATCTGGCTGGAACAGCTCAGTCTGCTACCAAGCCCTGTGCTGTCCCTGCCCTGTGGCGAGAAGTTGCCAGGGCTGTGGCAGGGTCGGCAGAGAGGAGCATATGCAGCACCTCAGCAGTGACTGCAGCAGCTCCTGCATAATTTGTGAGCATGTTGTCATTGACTCTTCAGGCTAATTAGGGCAGAGAGGTGAGATCACACTGGTAAGAGAGCCTGTGAGTGGGGATGGCTGAGATGTTTGCACACATTCGCCTCCGCTGCTCTTCTTGGGGTGTGCGGGAGGTCAGCCAAGGAGCAGCGAGGTCAGCACGGTATGGGAACAGCTTTAAACACTTCAGCTACTTTCACCAGGGCTCAGGAGTCAAGCCCTGGGCTTTATCCTTGTGGGCCTGATCAAATTGCCTATGGTTTCAAGGCCTTTCTTGAAGATATTTCTTTCCTGAAATGCTACTTTTTAAAGAAAGGCTGGAACATTAGAAGTCAGAATTAAAAAATACAGTCACACAACAGGAAGTTTGCAGGTCAGTTAAAATCCTTCTCTACCTCAACCTCACATAGAGCAAAAACCTATTTTTTTGTCTCCTCCAGAATATGATACTTTTCAGTGACTTTTTTTATTTCTTTTCTTCCTTTAATAGCGTAAGTCCTCTTCACTCATTCTGCTTTAAGAAAACATTACTGAAAAACACCAGTGCCAAATTTTCAACTCCTTGCAACACTCCTCTACACCAAACGTCTTCCTGGGGAATGTTCCCTCTCCTTGTACCTGCTCCATTTGATGATCTGATAATGTTTGGACAACAGGAATATGTGATCAGGGATTTATGGCTTGGATTACAGCAAGGGATGGGCGTCTGTGTTCAAACTTTTAGACCTGGTTCTCTCCTTCCAAGTGAAAAAAAGAATGCCTTTGCTTTCTCTCTAGTTTTCTCTCTGAGAAAACTCTGGTTAGAGTTCATGTATTTCTCACTGCCACCAAAACTGCATCATACCAGGCAGAATTTTGAAGAAATAGAAGGAGTTGGTTTATTCCTTTTTGGTTTTATCCAGCTGTGGAGAGGGAACATCATGCTAGAGCATCCCCTGGTAACCTCAATGTTGCTTGACCCAGAGCAGATGTGATTTTTCTGAGAGGCTGAGCTGTGTGACAGGGAACAAGCTGCTGGGATAGTGTGGACATCTGGTATGGGCTGTGCTTCAGAAGATGTACAGAAAAGTGGCTGCAGTTTGTGTGCTGCCTGGAGCTGCCCGAAGCAGCACGGAGGGGAACTCTTACCCCTAGGATGAACTGTGGATGGCAAGAACAGCTCCTCTACTGTCCTGGCCAAGAGCAGCAAAACTGGGATATGAGCTGGCAGAGGCACAGGCTCAAATGTCTGTGCAATTAAGATATTTCACAGAGATTTCTGTGCTTGTGTAATAAAACCACAACTTTTGGAAATGCAGACATAACTCTTCCCCGCTACATTCACCATGGAGCGATGAGACAACTTTTGATTTTTCCTTCCTGATGCCATTTCTGTGATCCAACAAAAAAGGAAAGGAGTCAGTAGGGAAAATCCCTCGGGAGCAGAGTATTTAACACTCATTTGGCAGGTGATATTTACCCTGTTTTAAGAGGATTAGACACAGTCATAGTCCAGAATACCAGTCAAGGTATCTCCAACATCGGCGATTGCTTTGCACAGTCTTTGCCCTTTTAAGCACCTCTGTTGTAACGCTGGGGGCCACTCCTGGTTCATCCTCTGTGCAGGGCCCGAGGTTTTTCAGAAAATGAGGGCGTGAGAGAGAGGAGCTGTGCAAACAAGACACATCAGTGCAGTTGTATTGAAGTTGCTATCAAGGCATTTATTGGTATGCCAATTGCACTTCACCTTTCCAACTGTACAACTTCCTTGTTTTTCAGACCTGCTCTTGCTTGTAGCATTTGAAAACACACCACGGAAAAACCATTTAAAAGCAATAGTGTAAAATGCCAGTAGAAAAATAGATGGAGAAATGAAGGGGTTTGTCAGTTCTGGGTTGTTTCTTATTTACTTATTTATTACTTGATTTGGATTCGGAGTGGAAAGTATGTGTAATCATGTGGAAAGTAAATTAAGACAGCTCACTTGTGGGTGTTAAAGAAGCACCTAATTTTTCTGAAAGAGGTGTCTGTTGAGAGATGATAAGGTAAAGCACATTTCCGAGCTGAACTCCACTCCAGAACCTTTTGTAGGGGAGTGAGGGTCCCTCCAGCCCCGGTGGTGGCACCAGGGCCGCCAGAAGTTGATCCTGACTGTGTTGACAAGGTATGCTGTGAGCCATAGAGGGGAAGGGGGACTCTTCTTCCCTTTATTTTCTTTCTTTGCTTCTTTCTAAATCTGCACTTTCACCTCCATTCCTCTTCAGCTGAGATGCCCCTGTGCTTACCTGGCTGTCCAAGCAGTGCTCAGCTGGCAGCTGTGCCAGGCAAAAAAAAAGCCTGTGGAGAAGGAATGTCTGAGACCACGCCTGTGGCAACATCCCTGGGGCTTTTATCTGCTTTATAAAAAGGGAAACTGGTATTCTTCCATCAGTTACCTGAATTCATGAATGGGTAATGAGAGTAACCCTGCAGCTTTTGGTTAATGTTCATTGCAGAAGCCAGACCTGCTCCCATAGCTGCACCAAAGGACACTGTGTTTAATCCTTGGGCAGCAGATTCTCTTAAAGCCTTGCAGAAGGGAAAACCTTTTATCACCACGTCTTTTTCTCAAAAGCATGAAAAATGGAGCAGGTTGAAAAAGACTACTCGAAGGCTGCTACATCAGTAGCAGACAAACAGATGGGGAAAACAAGCAGAGGAGGGATCAAGCCCAGGGCAAGTGAAGAAACAATTTCCAGTGAATGCATCTCTTGGTCTGGGTCAACCCTTTGAAGCAAATGTGTCAGATGTTCGAGGGAGTGCACACCTCTTACATCGTACATGGAAACTGGGATGTGAGGCCAACTCTGGCTTGAAAGGCTTGTACAGCATTCTGTGCTCAGGCCTGTGCTGGAGTGAAATGACAGCTACAATAAATGGCAAATACTGCCTTTTATGCATGTGCTTGCTATTCCAGCTGCTTGAGTGAACATTCCATCAAACCTCATCCCGGGGATTGAGCCTGAGCTCGGATTATATTTTGTTTTGCCTACCTCATCCCTTAGCTTCCCGCTACGGGTGGAACTGGCACCTTGAGGCCAGGCCCACTGGGTTATTTATTGTGGCACGCAGCGTTTAGACATCTGACTTACCAACCTCCAGCCAGGGCAAGGTGTCTTGGCGTGATGTGTGGAGCAGGAGGAGTCGCTTGTCTCGGAATGGGAAAAAAGGCAAAGGATGCACCAAGCAGGGAATTTCAGTCAGAATTCATCAGGCGTCAGCCAGAGCAATAAAGATCCTAGAAAGGTTTTACTACCCATCGGGGAAGTTCTGCACATTTCCTCAAATCTAAAAAGATACAGTGGGAAAGACTAGGGGCTTAATGGCTCATTTTCTGGCTTTCATTAGGTCATTTCAGCCATTCTTGGGAATATTTTCCACCTATTCTTAAACCCACTTTTCATTTACACTTCATGTGCTGAGTTCTGCAAGCACGTCTGCATTGATTATTTTCTTGAATTGTCCAAATATGAAACAATGGACTGAAAATGTTTCATCAGCATTTTCTATGCATTTTCTATTCAATATTTGCAGCTTTTCTTAGTATAATAAATAAACCTCTGTTGAAAAATCACTCTAAAGAAAATGCTTAATTAAAAAAAGATATTAAATTAATTATTTTATCTGGCTTTTATATTAAAATGCTAAGAAAACAAACATTTTGAAATGCTGTAGTTGTAACATTGTTTTTCTTTCTTTTTCTTAAGGCAACTGCTTTGATAAATATTTCTAGTTAGTCACAATATCATTATGAATTTGCACTAATACGATTTTCTCATAATTATTTAACGTTACATTAAATATTTCTGGGAAAAGCTATTAGAACGATGACTACGATTTTGTAAGCAAACAGAAAATCTGAAAAGTACTCCGAGGGTATTTTTATTGCTTGTTGCATTGTGGGTCCTTTTTTGGTGGGAAATGCTGACAGGGAATGTGTGTGTGTGTGTGATGTGAATGCAGGGTTGTGTCCACAGCCAAGGCTATGGTTGAGTGGGTGGGATTTGAAGTGTGCTAAGAATGCTGTAGGTTTCCAAAGGGAGTTTTTAGCTCTGGTAGTAGCCAGGCTCTTAGGATGAATTAACTACAGGGGTGTTGGGGAGGCTGTTTAGGGGAATGAAAACCTTTATCTCACTTGCCAAATACAAAATGAATTGATGGAGTAATTTTGGCGCAGTGACTCAGTGAAAATGCCACGTGTGCTCATTTCTTAAAATGTTCTTTTCTGCCTGAACTTGCAATGCTGCTGAGTTCAGTGGGAAAAGTAATGTAGATAAATGTACGTTTCATGTCCCCCCAGTGGCTCCAGAGCTCCAACATCGTGCAGAGCCACACATGTGCTCAGGCTGTTTTATGTCACATGTGTTCATGGGGACTGGGGGAGGAATACCAGTGTGGTGGTCTTGCCTCTGACAATGACTTGCCCTATGGCCTGTCTCACTATTTCTGTGAATTTTGTGTCCTTGGGTAAAATGAGGAAAATAGTAATGATTTGCCCTGAAATGTGAGCCTTGCAGCTGAATGAGGTCATCTTTGTGAGGTTTTCAACTATGGAATGTGCTATAAAACTCACATTAGTCGCTGAAAGGAGGATTTGGAGGGCCAAGCTAGTGACACAAAAAACAGGATGCACAGCCTTTGTAACACTGGGTGACCATCTAGAGATGCTGCAGAAGAAAAAGAAGAAAAATCTTACATCATCATTAACTGTACATTGGGTCTTCTGTCTTCCTAAACCAGGGGTGTAGACCCACCCTGCCCTCAAAGGGAATGAGATGTTCCCCCATGGTTACCTGGGCCTGGACAGACTCTCCTGGTGCTGAGCTCTGCTGGACAAAGTTACTCCTGTGCTTTAAATGAGAGCTGTCTCAAGGATTCTGCTGGATGTGAGCTTTTAGCTCTGCCCCATTGGTGGTCCACAGCAAGTGATGCTGGAACGTGGCTGGCAGCATCCTTTCTGTGCCAAAATGCTTGAAGGAGCACCAGCAGGGCACTGGCTCAGCCTTATGTGTTCCCTTTCTGGCTAATGCCAGTGTCACCATAACATGAACCAGGGCACAAGGGTGAAGTGAACCCTGGGAATGTTAGTGGTATACAAGATTTTCTTTGCTCATATGAAATGTTCCTCAGTTTAAGTAGAATTTTTAATGTGAAAGATTTGTAAGCCAAAAGAATTTAGCCAGCTGTTCTATCGTGCCAGGCAGCTGGCTCGCATTCAGGGTATGTTTCTTGCTGTTCTGAAGTCGAATAGAAAAGCCAGTATTCCTTGTCATATTTAATGTGTCTGCCTTGGGAAAACCAAAAGTTTCCTGTACCAACATTGCCTCTACAGCAGGGCCATCTAGGTCTATTCTTTTGTGAGTTTTAATATGCCAGTGCTGTGTTCACTGCTCTCATCCTTTACCTACTTTCTACCTGCTGTATCAGGAGGAAGGTGGGGTTTTTTCTCCTCTTTTATCCAGTACTGAGCTGATAGATGTTTTGAACAAGGCAGCTTTGGTTGGAATTGGGTGTACTGCTAGGGCAGGGAAAACCGATGAATTGTAAATGCTGGTTTTGGAAAGATGTGTCCAAGGCACTGCAGGTTGTGCAGGACACCACTGCAGCTTCTCTCAAAAAGAGGAGAGGGAAGAGGGAAGGCATCTGTAGCAAAAATATGTGACAGTGTTGCAGAGGATGATAGCCTTAGCAAGAATGAGGGATCTGAAGCTCAGCTGGGGGCTGGAGCAGGAATCACCTCACCTAATGCTAGAGAACTGCTTGTCTGCTCCCATGCAGTTAGCCCAAATGCCCCTTTAGAGACAACTCGTCTGGCCTGCTTCAGTGTCAGCCATCAAATGGGATTAATTAGGATCTAGGAAGAGCTGTAAGGAGAGCCTGGCTGTGTCTTGGTCGTGTCAGGTGATTTCCACCTGTGCACTGGGGTCACAAAGAGGTGGGGATTGTTGCACCAGTTTAGAAACCCTTCAGCTGTTACAGGGAATGCTGGTCCTCTGGGCCAAAGGACAGGGCCTTGCTCAGAGCCCCCAGGTGAGCAGGATAGCAGCCTCATGGGGAATCCATGGACACTGTGCATGGCACAAGCTGTAAAGGATGCTGTCCTCCTGTGCACTAAAGCTGCTGCCTTTGGGGAGCACTGACACTGGCACACATGTGACAGACACACCCTGTCCTGACACTGGCAGAAGCTGCAGTGAAGAAGGAGAAGCCAGCAGATTTACATAGTCCTGTACCACCTTTCTTTATGTGCCCCTAGTACAGCTCTCCATTTCACAGTGCTCAGCACTGTATTTCCCGGTTTAACACCCTGATCTGCAGCCAACTCAAATAAATAGGGAAGTTTTAGATAAAGCCATAATTGAATGAAATCTTTACTGTGTTTTCTTCTCAAGTTGCTCCAAAATTCCCTTCACAGTAAATTCTTAAAGATGGAGGATAATTACATAGGTCAAAAACCCCCAAAAACATGCGTGTGTGTGTTTCCTAATCCAAAGTCAAGAAACATATAATTTCTTTCTAGTTAGGAACCTTGTTCAGTTTTTCCCTTCATGGATTAAAATACTACTACCATAATCAGCCTTTTTGTTTTTATTGTGCATTTAGAAGGTCCATTCATTCAGAGGATAAATTTATCTAATTGGATCTAAAGGCGACATCTCTTTCATTATACAAATAACTATGGAGGATTTTCCTGCAAGCGAGTACATAAATACTATCTAAAGTTTCTGTTGTCATTCCTGACTAGGAAATACAGCTACAGGCAAAAGCTAACAAAATAGCCAGCTTCAAAGAAGCTGAGTCTTTCTGCTTTAGGTTTTTTTTCTTTCTTTATCAGAACACAGTAAAGAATTCATGGCCTTCCTGTGTGTATGCCACAAGCTTTCTTATTTTTCCCTTGTAACCATTAAGTTCTAACAGAACTTTTACAAGTTTTTGTATGCTGGATATCCAGGATGTGTCATTAAGCACCAAGCATGGAGAAATTTAAACTTGAGCAGTGCTGTGCCAAATTCTGGCACAGCATCTGGCAGGGGATAGACACAGTTATATCCCTCCTCTTTTTGTGCAATCTCCTTTTCCATTCTCTCAGTTCCCTTCTCAGCTTTCACCAGAGCACTGTAGGAGAAGGGAATACAGGTGAGAGGGCCCCTGATAGGTAACAGCTGTGTTAATTACCCAATTCAGCCTTGCCCTGATGAGTCAGTCACAGCTGTATCCAATAAAGAGAACTGTGATAAAAGGGAGTGGGTTAGCTGCTGAGAGGAGAATCATCTTGAGCAGGAGGATCAGGAAAGAGGACAAAGAAGAAAGATCCTGGGGACAGAGAATCACTGCTGTGAGGTCAGTCTGGGTGTGCAGTCAGAGCCTGTTGTTGGAACCTGCAGTCACAGTCTGGCTGGGTCAAAGCCTGCAGTCACAGTCTGCAAACGGATCCCTGCAGTCAGAGCTCAGCAGGAAATAACCTGCAGTCAGAGGCTGCAGGGGAAACCTCCAGTAGGAGCTTGGTGCAGCCAGAGTCAGGGAATGGTTGGAGTCAGGGTGGCTGAGCTGTGAAGGGGAATGAACCAGGACCGTTTTCATGCTGTGATAAACAAGAAGTCTGTGTCTTGGCTCATTTCTGCCCTCTAACAAGAGGGCTGCTGCAACAGAGCACCAGTTCTGGTTAGGAACTGGAATGTGTCTCCCAAACAGAGACCTAGGTTTGTGAAGACAAACCTAACTGTAAGCTGGGTTTTGTTTTGTTTTCCATTTCTTTTGCTGCTGATGAAAGAACACAGGCTTGAAAATGGGATTGTCTTCCTGCTGATAGACTGTAGGGCTTATCTGTAAACAAAAAAGTATTTATGGGAGTTGGTGTTAGTTGTGGCTTTTCACAACTGCCTTGAGGTATGAGGAACTGTGGGATTATCTCTTTTAGGGTTTGTTTTGGGGTTTTTTTTTGCTGCTCATCCCTCCAGTATCTGTACATCTGCTGTATAAAACAGACTAGGAGAACAAAGACCATTGTGGATCTCATGGGTGTTTGACTCATCAGCTCTCTTTCTGCTTACAGAAAGTTTGGGCTGGTTGAAAAATATTGTTTATAAGTGCCAGAAAAGCTTTCAGTTTCTCTGGTCTAGTTTGAGATGTTAAAACTTTTAGAGAGTGAGGAATTTAGAAGCATCTTTTCAAAATACCCCTTTAGACATCCAGCTATTAGATTATTTAGAAAGGTGTCAGGGAAGAAACCTTTCATGAGGTAGAAACCAGATTTCAAACAAAGGTCCAAAACACAAGAAATATCAACAAGGAAAAATACATTGTTTCTTTCCCAGAGTTTCTTTTGGTGAAGTCCTTGTATTAATTGTGATTTATTGTCTAGGTCTGTGCTGAGAAAATGCTTTGTCTCTCCCTATTTTTCATATCAGATGTCCATAATGTATGACTATTGGATTTTATTTATTTCCTAATTTCCAGTCTAGAATCTTTAAAACAAGTTTAGGGGCTTAGGGTTTTTTGTTTTTCTGTCCTTGGTTACCACCAGCAGTAAAGATTATTCAGGCCACACTAGAAAGACAAGTATCAAATTTAACAGAGAAGAACAAAACAAAAATTAGACATTAGAGATTCTCTCATAGTTTATGCTTTAAATGTGCCTACTAGTTTCACTTGCAGTACAAGCCAGTGCACTCTGGCACTTAGGAAAACAGGGCAAGTAAATAGGAGGGGGAGACATGGAATGAAGAGACTGTTTTAATCAAGTCAGGTTTACCTGAGGGCAGGTAGGCTCAGCTGGGCTCAAGTCACACTGCTGAAGGACAAAGGGGAGGATGAGGGACAGTGGGTTTTGGATCATAGGTCTTCTCTGAGTTGTGAGCTGCCCAATATTGCATCCCAAAGGAGGACTGGCTCTGCCAGCTGACTTGCTCTGGTTGGGTAAGTCCAGTTTGCTGAAACAGTAGGGTTTTGCAAACATGGCTCATTTTAAATGAGATTGCTGAGGGGGTGATTATGCTGGCAGCTTAGCGGACAGATACAAGGGACAGTGTCTTTTAGAAGGCATTTTTTCAAGCTCTTTTAGGCACAAAGATGTTTAACTGGGTGATTTTTTTTTTTTTCTTCATAAGTAACACCCTAAATGGGATGTAGCTATTTTGTATGGCTTTTCTGCTCTTTCATTTTCATTGGCAGCCTAGCTGGAAAAGAGGAAATGCCCAAGTGGTCTAAATATCCTGTTGGGGAAGGCAACAATGATGCTCTCAGGGCTCTGAAAAAAGAAGCTACAAATGAGAGACTGAAGGAGGAAAGGAGAACAGTGCAAGTGCAGACAATTTGTCCAACCTATGAAAAAAAAAAAGTTTAAGAGTATCAAAGTCTGTGCTGTGATTAGTCAACACTAGGTGAAGGGAGGACAATGTACTTGCACAAGATGATAATATTGAGAGCAAAGATTTTGAGGGAGAAAATGGAAAATGAGGTTTAGATGAGAATAAGGGCCAGATAGTGACATACAAACTTTTTTTTTTTTAATTCCACTGTTCTTTAAAATCGAAAATTTTGCTCATCTTGCCAGTTAATCAAAGTAGCTGCCTATCAGGGCTACAATTAAGAAAATTGTACAAAGGTGTTTTTTTTTTCTTTTGAAGCTAGCATGTTCTTGCTCATTATTGCTAAAAATAATAAGTACATAAACAAATACTGTGAGGTGTTCCAAACCCCAAGGCTGGCTGTGTGCAGCACATGGCTCACCTGCTGGCAGGGTCTGTGCTTCTGGGCTGTGTTACTTTCCCTCCAGTGACAGTCTACACTGATGTCTTTTTCCAAAGCAGAAGTCAAATCCTCCACCAGAGGAGGATTTTGCATTGGAGTTGCTATTTTCTGGCCAGCCATCCTTGCTGTACCTCCCTGTTAGGAAGTACTCACAAATACACTAGCAGGAGAATTATTCTTTTAGGCATCCCTTGAATCAGTAGCATCTGTATTCCAGCTTCATCTCTCTGAATTGTTTGCTGCCTATGCAATTATATTTTGTCTTCTGCTGAGGTCACTGTCATTGCAATTGTTTTAATTGCAGCTGATGAGTCGTGGGCTTTTTGAAATCATTAGTGGTTCCTGTGAGCTCTGGAAACAGAATAACATCATTTCTTCCTTGCTGTTCTTAGTCTTCCATGAAAGTGAAATCTATACAGAACTTAATTACATTTTATATCTTATGTGTTGTTTTAACTGAACTAATATTTACAAATGGATTTGATGAATATCATTGCACTTAAAGGAAGGACCCCCTCTGTGTTGTCTTTGCAAGTTGCTGAAAAGAAATCAGAAAGAATGTGTTCTTTGGAAAACCTTAATTACTAGCTGGTTTCATTGACCTGCTAGGCTGGTGGCATCTGCCTTCCAGTCTTTTTCAAATCATTTCTCTTTCATTTGGATGTTTAGGGATACATTAGCATGTGGCCATAAAAATTACAAATTATAATGATTAAAAATTAGGGAGTTTCTGCTATCAAGAATTTTTCTCATTCCAGCCAAAGGCAAAATACAGGCACAGATTTCTCTTCTTTTCTTTTTACTAAGGGGATGAGATTTGCAGATGAGTGTTGGAGGAAGGAAGCAGCTGATGGCAAATTAAAGGAAGAAAGGAAGGATTTTGTGGGGACTTTTTGAAATCCCTGACTCACGTCCCTGTGTTAGAGGGCACTCTGGGCTCTTGTTTCTGGCCACAACCTGAAGCAGCTCTTGAGTAGTAAGGGTTGAAGTCTTGGTTCCATTGTACTTTACGATTTCGGTTCTCTGACTTAGCCTTGTCCATCAGTTTTACATTTTGCCTTTGTGTTTCTAAACTTTTAAATGTGGTAGATGAAGTGACTGCAGGCATTTAATTAACAAATACTAACAAGTTCATCTGTCGTATTGAGCCTCTTTTTAAGTCGCTGTTCACAGCAAGAAAAGACAACTGTGTGTCAGTAAAAGTGAATTGTGCATTTTCATAACCCTACACATCTGTCAATTACAGCAACACTTGAGGCACTCCCTGAACCCTCCGTGACCTGTCTTTTGACCCCCTCATCTGCTGTCAGACTTCTAGTTAGAGAAATTGATTTTTGCACTCTTTTCTGATCTAAATCTTTAGAATATGCAAAGGTAGGACCTGTTTTACAGCAGCTTTGCATTTGAGATGGGGGCCTTCTACAATTAGACCAATTACATGAAGACAGCTATCCCATTCCCCTCCCTAAACAGGGATAGGAGGAATTCAGTTATACTAGGCAGCTGGGAGATGGAAAAAAACCACCCCTATTCTTCCTCCAGTCCTGGATTTTTCATATACAAGCCCAAGAGAGGAGTTGGGGTAGAAGCTTCGAATTCTTTCTCATTCTTTGGCTGTCAAAGGAGGAGAGGTTGGTTTAGTCCAGACAGCCAGCACTGCCAGAGCTTCACGCTTTGTAACAAAACTTCTGTCTGTTGCAGCCCATCTGCAATGAATTCTTCAGTAAACAGAGAAGTCCATGACACCTCAAGCATCCCTTGCTTGCCCTGGAGTTCCTGACTCCAGAGCCCTGTGTTCATACCCTGCAGGAATGGAGGCTTGGTGTGTGCAGTTCTCAGAAGTCTCAGTATGTAAATACTGGACTATGACTTCCTCTTTTAACTCTACCACTTGCTCGTCATTCTGAATTTAACGGTAGCAGCTAACTAAAATTTATTTTCTCAATTTCTTGAAAATGTAATTATCAAATTCATTTTTAACCTGGCTGCTTTCTCTGTCCCAGTTTTCGCTTCCTACCTTTGTTTCTTTTTTCTTTCCTTTGTCACCTTTGTAGGCAGCTGAAATGCTCATTTTCCTTTAATAATCCAGTCCTTGAATCTTGCATTAGGCTAAATCAGGAAGGGAAAAATTCCTAAACCAACCTGAAGACAATTCTTGCTTGATAAGTGAATTAATATCTTTCAAAGGAGAAGAGAGATGAAACCAAACCACAATTAATTTAATACATTTTTCATCTTAATGTTTCATGGGAGGTTGATGCTTCTTACATAACAGGGGAATTTGTCTACCTTTGTTCCAACACAGCTGCTCTGAGCCAGATGTGACCAAGAGTTGCCCTAAATGCATTTTTTTGTTTAATTGGGCAATATATCTCTTTTGGGCCATGTAAACTGTGACTGACAAACATCTGCCATGAACATGACTGCCTCTGCACTAGAAACATGCAAATAGATCTGGCATCTTCTGGAAACTTTTCAAACATATTAGTGAATATTTGGAAATGTTTCTGACTTGAGTGTTCTATTTCCTCTTATTTTATTCTCTCAGCATCCTTTATTAGCAAAGCCATTTACAGGAAAGTTGAGATGCTGCAGGGGTTTTTCTGTTGGTTTTGCCTTTGCTGATGCTATATAATTGGTGTATTTTTTTTTTTTTTAGTATTGCTCACCTTTATTACTTAACTAAAATTTACAGTACCCTGGCTGCAGCATCTGCTTCATCACCACTGCAATGTATGAATTATTCTGAGAGTTTACTTTTCTTCCCTTTAAACAGAGCTGTATTGAGAGAGCTAGAGGTCAAGTAAGCTAGGAGTTTCCATTATAAAGGTGATTTTTTAATTACTTTTTTTTAGGTAGAGTGGGCTGCTGGTTTCTAGTGACGTTGCTGCCTTTCCCTGGGAGTAGGACACAGGAGGAAGGAGTAGGGCTGGAGGGAGGTGGATTTCTGTGTGGTGTTAAGCAAATAGCTCCATCTGAGCAGGTTTTTTTTTGTATTTTTGTCACAGTTTGTTTGTAGTATTTATTTGTTTCCTGCTTTTAAGAGAAATGAGAAAAGGAAGATATTGCAAAATGTCATCAGTCTCGAATCAAAACCATGGCTGACAGAAAGTATTTTCCTGGTTTTTCCACTTCTTTTTTGTATCCCTTGGTTAAAGGGGCAGCGCTACAGCATTATTCTCAGAAAGGAAACACAAGTGTTTTTTGTGAAGGTACATGAGTGACAGTGTCTCATTCAGTCTGGGGTGGTGGCTGTGACTGCAGGGGCACTCCCTTGTCCCAGGCTGTGCTGGCGTGAGCTGTGGGAATGGCATGGCAGGGGTCTGCAGGAGTGAGGAGGAGATGAGGCTGAATACAGCCAAAAGATGATGCTAACAGTCTACTGAACAGCTCATTTCTCCATTGGAAGCTGCTAGATCAGTTGTGGAGTCCCATGGAGGTCCCAAAAATCAATTATTAGGACTAATTAAAGATCAAATTATCGTGGACCTCCCCAGAAGGCAGCGGTGATTTTGTGCAGACTTATCTCTGGTGTTTCTCAGTTCTGGGACCTCCATTTGTGGGTAACTGGACATTAAATTGTCCAAGTTCTAAACTTCACAGATTTTTGATCATAATGTTGCTCTCTCACAATGGGAAACAGAGATGAGCATTTCACAGAATCACTGGGTTGGAAGCGACCTTCAAGATTGAGTCCAACCCAGCCCTAACACCTCAACTAAAATATGGCACTGAGTGCCACATTCAGTCTGGTTTTAAACACACCCAGGGCTGGTGACTCCACCACTTCCCTGGGCAGACCATTCCAGTACTTTATCATCCTTTCTGTAAAAAGCTTTTTCCTAACATCCAACCTATATTTCCCTTGGCACAGCTGGAGACTGTGTCCTCTCATTCTGTCAGTTGCTGCCTGCAGAAAGAGACCAACCCCACCTGGCTACACCCACCTTTGAGGGAGTTGTAGAGAGTGATAAGGTCACCCCTGAGTCTCCTTTTCTCCAGGCTAAACAACCCCAGCTCCCTCAGCTGTTCCTCACAGGGTTTGTGTTCCCAGCCCCTCACCAGCCTCGGGGCCTCCTCTGGA
>VXBN01017339.1:478910-495249 GCA_013397395.1 Sinosuthora webbiana | reverse complement strand
CTCAATGTCCTTCCTAAACTGAGGACCCAGAGCTGGACACAGCACTCAGTGTCCTTCCTAAACTGAGGGCCCAGAGCTGGACACAGCACTCAGTGTCCTTCCTAAACTGAGGGGCCAGAGCTGGACACAGCACTCAAGGTGTGGCCTCACCAGTGCTGAGTACAGGGGAAGAATGACCTCCCTGCTCCTGCTGGACACACCATTCCTGATCCAGGCCAGGAATATGCAGCTTGACAGATCTCCCCACAACTCACACTTTTCCCTGTGGCTTCTGAAGCCATGGGACAGGCCTGATATCAATACCTATTCTGCTGCTGGTTTGCAGGTGACACTAAACTGATGAGGAAATTTGTAAAGCAGAGTTGAATGAATTAAAAATTCCCATCATCCACACCAAATTTACTTTTTGTTCTGTTTTATGGATGATTCAGAAGGGTTACTAATGATGATGCCAACATGATACAAAGCAACTTGAGAAATGGTGTACTTCTTCTGAACAGAGCATTTAAGAGAAACGGCTGTAGTATTGTGCTTTCATTTTTTTAATTTGATAATTTTATTTTAAATCAAACAAATCCCACATTCAGAGTATAGATTTCTGTGTGTTGGGTTCACTGTTTTCTATGTCCACTTAAGTACCAAACTTGTAGCATTACAGTTTAGAGCAGGATGGAGTTTTCTGAATTAAGTGTTAATGATTGCAGACAGAGTGAGGCAAATTCAGCAGTCACTACTGCATCAACACAATGGCTGTGAAAATAAGTTTTATTGATCCACACCTAAATAGGTACATAAAATATTTTTGTTTTATAACTAATCCTTGTAGAAAAGGCTAAGATATATTTCTAAATAAAAATGTTTCCTGAAAGGGATGAGTATAATTCAATTCTAAAATATTTTCCTTATGCAGTACTTATAAAACAGCACTAATAAAAATCCCAGAGTAATTGGTCACAAAGCTGGTTTATGAAATACATGCTCTCGTGTAAATAGATAAGCCATAAATCCTGAATGAAATTCTTTCCTAAAGAAGGATCCATGTTCACTTGCATTTCCTTCCAGATATCTTCTCTTGCTGGTAGAAAGCAGCCTGTGGCTGGCTTCCACACTCTCTCAGCACTGTGCTGCTTCACTCTGATTCTGTTGTCACTCTCAGGACGTTTTGTGGTATAAATCAAACATTCCTGCTTCGCATGTAAAGCATGGATGGAACTAAACCAAGTCTGTCTTTCCTGGCAAGTGTCAGATGCAGACTGTTCCCTGTACCAAAGATTTCACAGGTAGCAAAACCAGCTGTGGCAGGCTGGGGTTTGTGTGTGTTGCGTTGTGGCAGGGAATCTGTTCCTGTCAGGCATTTATCAGTTCTGCCGTGGCCATGGTAAGGAGTTTATCTATCCAATTTGTGCTCACAGATATGGGGTCTTTGGAGAGGAAAACGCTGCATTGTGGCTGGAGCAGCCCTGACACAGAAGCTGCAGCGTGAACTCACACTGTCAGAGCTGAACTATGATTCTGTTCCTGGAGAAGCCACATAATGCATTAAAATAAGACCTGGGGAAGGCTGAGCAAAATTTTGACTATTTCTGACACGAGGGCAAAAAGACAATTACATGAATACTTGTTTGAATCTCTGCAAAGGGCTGATATGGTAAAATGTTGTTATATGCAGACAATCACTAATGCTTTTGCTGCTGGTTTTTAATGGGGTATAGACTCCTGGCAATACCCACATCATCTTAAAAAAAAAGAATAAAATTAGTTGATACACCAAATGTATTCCTTTTTATATTAAAATGTCTTTTGGGATACCATCCTAGGACAAAAACAGTTTCTCTCTTATGTAGATTAATTTTGTTCAGTTTTCTTGGATATATACAAAATGAACATGAAATATCTCTAACCTTTCACAGGTTTTTCCAGTTGTTAGAATGGAAAAAGAAAATATTTTTTCTTTACTCCTGCAGACAGTATTTCTTGAATAAACCAGGAAGCCTTTCCATATTTTTACCAAGTAATTAAACCACTGATGCATTTTGAACTGGTATCAAACATTTCTGCAGTTCTTCTCATTGAGTTCAGTCAAAACTCAGTTTACCTTTATAAAATAATTTAGATGAAAAATTTCTAATCTGGCCTAGGTGTTTCCCAAGTAATGGATCTGACACCTTTGGGACGTTTCTTTTAAGTCCTTGTCCAAAAACCCTGTAACATGCTTTTCCACTGCAAGTAACTTGGATTAACACCAAAACCTGTGAGAAAGTAATGATTTGTTTGGCTTTGAAAGGTAAAACACACTGTGCTCATGAAAAATGGGTCCCTACCCCATTTTCTTGACTTGGTGATTTTATCAACTAGCAATTTCCAGTAACATGAAGAACGAGGGGTGTCAGCAGGTCACCTGCACCAGCTAAAAGGAAACACACCTGGGAAAATGTGAGAATTTAAAAAGCAAAACTGGTTTGAGAAAGCTGACTGTTTTCTCTTTGTCTTTTGTTAGCTCTGACTGCGGCCCTCAAAGGAAGGAAATGTCATCACAACATACTTTTCCAGAAATCTCAAAATCAGCAAAAGGTAAGGTTTGTGGGTATATTTTTGTGTCTACTGCTTATCTCTAAATACAGTAGTAATAGGCACAAACAAACCTTTTTCAGCTGGAGGAGTCTCTGAAGACTTTCTCAAACAAATATTTAATGTTCCAGTTTTTCTTTCAATATTCATGTGAGCATAGAAATCTCACCAAGAGCTTCAAAAATCATGGGGAATTTCCTCAGCAGTTTTGCACCATATAATTTCTGAAATTGTGTTCAACAGCTTTGCTCAGTCTACAGATACCAATTTCCTATGAAATGCTCTTTTGTTTTGTTTTTTTTTGGGTTTTTTTTTTTTTTTTTTTTTTGGTAACAATTGGTTTGATCATGATTTGAGCAGCAAACCATCAGGCTCTCCGCTCCTGTTACCCAGCCTACATGGCCTCTTGGTCCTATCTCACGCTATTTTTGCTCTACTGCAGATGTGTAACAGCTTCTGGTTTTGAGACAAGGTACAAAAGAGATGCACTTGCGTCTGCTTTGTGGTAGAAATAGCAGGAAGGAAAGGAAGTTTAATCACCTCTCCCAAAAAGCATGAGAGAAGAAAGTTCCACACACCTCATTGTCTCTTTTAGGTGACCTTATTAATTTTTTTTTGAGGCTAGAAAGCAAGTTAAAAAGAAAATCTATCCTACTTAAACACTTGCACTGCTTCATGGAGAGTTCAAGATATAGTGCAAGGCACAATTAACATTGGCCCTGGCAGTGGCTGTAAAGTATATGCTTAAAATGAGTCATAGCAAAAAAAAAAAAAAAAAAAAAAAACTAGTTTTACTATTACTGTTAAAAATAAACTTTATTTTTAAAAAAAAAAAAAAAAAAAGTAGCAACTAGTTTTACTATTACTGTCAAAAATACACTTTATTATTAAAAAAAAAAAAGTAGAGTTAATTTATTCTAATTAGGACGCCTGCTTTAAAGAGGAGCATGTAGAATAGCGGCAAAGCACTGATGAATTTTTGAATCATGTATTACTTTTATTACCACCTGAAGCCCATATTTAACCTCCTGAGTACAGCAATCAGGATAGATGATGTAAGAGGGGACTTCTATATTAGTTGTGCCTGAAACATTAATGCCTCCCAGGTTTGTTTTTTTTTCAGTACCTAAGCAAATGGAAAAAAAATACGCAGAAATAAAGGATACTATGGTAGACAACAAGGAATGAGTGACAAAATTGGTGAGAACTGTAGTAAGATAAGGGATGCAGCTGATGAAAGTGTGGTTCCAAAGTCTGAAAAGAGAACGGGCAGGATTAATGAGCCAGCACTGCAATGCCGGTTGTGTTAGTTGCAGGAACGTGGGGAAAAGTGGAGAAATAGTGTGAGCTTCTGGGGCAGAACCTGAGGGTGGATATCTAGGATGGCCAAAACCATGGTGGAATAAAGGATTTAATTGCAATTTCAGAACTGAAGGACCTATGCAAGTCAGGGCAAACAGAAAATTCTTGTAATGGGATGGAAGCAAGATGGCAAAGCGTGGCTGAAATTGGCACTTCTGGACTCAGACTGCTTAGGGTGAGAATGGTAAAGCAGTTTTCAGGTACGAACTACACTAAAATTGTTTCAACTGCAAGTTAAGGAGAATTAAAAGAGAAGGCTAAAAATAGGTCTGTAAATTATATGACTGAATTGGAAAGCCTGCACTAGAGAGCTGAGAAAAGGACCTCGAAATGGGGCTGCCCTGCTCTCTCTACCAAGGCAGAACGTAAACAGGGTCAGCTGGGAGCGGGGTCAGCCTCTGTGGGAGATGGGGATTTGGTGAGCTGGCAGCTCAAAGACAGGAGCAAAGTACTTTAAGACAAGAGGAAAATATTTTAGAGGCCATTGTAGGAGCTGACTGTGGAAAAAATGGGCTGGCTGGCAGTAGCAGAGCTTGGGAGGGAAGTGTGGAAGTGGCAGAGAAACTTTCAAGGAGCTGAGGAGGGAATTTAGTGTTGCAGAAAATACTTCAGCTTGTGCAGTGGTGGATGTGCCTGGACACAGTCAAGTGCCTCCCTCAGTCATGGGTTAAGAACAACAAATTAAGAGGATTAAGGAGGATGTTTGAGGACTCTTTATGATTGCTCTGGTGTTGTAGGGCTCAGTAGCTGAGGGTCTGTGCCATTACTGTTGGGGAAAGGAGGAATGATTAATAAACCTAGGGCAGTGCTCATTGTATCTCTTGATTGTAGCCCTTGAGTTCAAAATACCTTTGAAAAGATGTCAGCTACTCCAAAGTATTTAAATACTAGCAGTGTCCTCAAGTTACAGGTAGAAAAGTCATCTGGAGTTTATTATAGGAGCAACAGAAAAAGCCTTCAAGGCAAAGGGCTGTGTGTTCAAAAGGGTTATGAAATCACTGAAATGAAATCGGGAGTTGTGAGTTAAAGTAACGCAGAAGTACCTAACCAGAAAATTAAGCTACAGCACAAAAAGTCAGGACAAGGTGATAATTATTATTGATGCCATGGATACCAGTGTGGCTAAAGAAGAGCAAAAACTTTGAGTGACATTTATGGAAAAGAAGAGGGGGCTGCAGATGTTGCTCATGGCCCCAAAATAAAATGCCTGTTTTCAGCAAAGGAGAGATTATTGACCATGAGCACAAAACTGGGTAGCTGATGAGATGGAAATACATTCAAGGTAGAGGAAAACCCGTAACAAATCACAGTAAAGAAGGCAGGGATTCCTCCAATGGGTTGAAACCAGCTCTGAAGGAGGGCATTGAGCTCAGACTTGCAGGTGAGTCCCAGGATGTCAGCTGGGGCACCCTGGGAGCTGGGTGTGGACCTGCTGCCTGGTCTAGCTTGAAATAAAAGCCCTTGTCTCAAAGCACAGTGAACACCCAGCCCTCAGAGCAGAAGGGTGATGTGCTGGAGCAGTGGGTACTAGACCAAAAACAATAAGCTTGCTGCTGGATAGTTCAGTCATCCCAAAAGGCAGGTATGATGCCAGAGCCTGATCCAATTGCCTAATACAACAGGGAACTCACTCAGCGAGATCCTTGCTGACTATTTTTCTTTTGTAGCCATAATGATATTCATTGCAGGTGTAAGATGCTACTGCTCTGACTTTGTTATTCAGAGTAATAAATGCTTTGACCTAAGTTTCTTGATCCTTGATCCTGTCCTGTCTAAAATGAAATCTCTCCCCAGAAAACACCTTGAAGCAGCACTTCAGAGCTCTGTGACAACCAATGAGCCTTATCAGGTCAATGAATTAAAGCTGTAGCAGAACTTATTATCCAGAGCCTTGTAATCAGTGATACAATGTAAAGTCAATTTTAGAAAACTTTCTGTGCTTCCAAAAGACACCTGCAGGGTATAAAGTTATTCCAGTTTCTCCTAATTTTTGTACACAAGGTAGTGAAAGGCAACTGGAAGGGTTTCTCATATGTCTCTTATGATTAATGCATTTGCAGCCATTTCCAAAGTCCTAAAACTACACAGGTTGTTGAAAATGTTTATTGAATCGGAGAAAACAAAACCATATAATTTGCCTTGGAGCCTAACCGAGGAGCAGTGGGTTAAATTAAATGCGGGTCTCTATGTTAACCTGTTTCTCTGAATCTGTCACATTTGTCTCTGCCACTTGTGGTGGGAGATCCTTGAAGAAAGGCTATTTGGACAAAACACTGGTTTTGAATAGGTCGGTCAAAACCAGCACACTTGCTGTAGTGCAGCTACTATGTGAGATTTGGGGTGGGATTTTTTTTTTTTTTAATGGTATCTGCATTGTTTCTTACATCTGGAAGGTGTCTGTTCCTAGGCAAGCTTTGTTCCTTTTGAATTCATGCAGTTATTTTTGGAATTGGCTATTTTTATGTACTGAAGTTGCTGTGCCTCAGCTATGGACCACACTGTACTGGCATTCAGTACTTTTTGCCCAAATTTGTGCACTCAGAAATGAGACCACAGCAGGATTGTGTAGGTGGCTGTGCTGAAGAGTTCTGCCTTCCCCAAGGCACCATTTGTGCTGGCTGCACTCTTGCTCACTCACTGCACAGCTCACTTAGCCCTTGCTTCTAAGCAGAAATTTGCCCAGCATGCATTGATTCCACACTCAGAATTTCCTGCCTTGTCCTTTTAGGCAGATATGGGTCTCCAAATGGTTCTCCAGAGCTGGTTCAGGAGAACTGACTCTCCAAGGAACAGTAAGTGCTCTGATACTTTTTTTTTTTTTTTTCTGAAAACTTCTGTGAGAAAACAGCTTCATCATAAATGAAAACTAATCACAAATTGCTGTAAAACGAGCTGTGAATGACCAGCTGAGTATTCCTATCTAAGCACTCATTTGATTGTATGACAGTGGTGATGTCTCAGAAAAGCCACGCCTTTGGATGAGATGAAATGCTCAAGGTGAAACCAGCAGAGGTAATTTGTGAGCATCTGAGAAGCATCAAGAAGCAGAAGGGTTCCACTGCGGTATCAGAGGTTAAGTGCCCTGGCAGTGAGTGTCACAGGAATGCAAATCTGTGCACATCTTAAACCAGAGAGAAGAGGAAGTATTAAACGTAGACTTTTTAATTATCCATCTGTGAAATCTCACAAGCTGCTGTTGATTATTAACTCTCACACTCACTTGCGGGTGTCCATGGGGCTGCTAAATATACATTGCACGGGTTTATTTGCTTCAGAAAAAGGGAAGCAAAATGGATAGACTTGAAAAATAGGCTAAGGATCCTTTAGGCAATTCTTTTTCTACATCCCAGGGGAAACCTGACAGCTCATGGGTTCTGATCCAGATCAGCAGGGTATTACAACACAGAAATAATACATTGTGTTTTGAATGAGAAAATGTGTTGTATAAGACAAATTAGAATTCTACACTGGATCACAACATTTTAAACCTTTTAATTTACATTTGTAAGGTGATCCAGCTCAAGAGACATTTGACAACAAAAAGATTTAACCTTTTTGAACATATACTTTCTCTTAGCTTCTTAATAGACTTTTTTTTTTTTTTCAAAGCTGAAATAAATAAAAGATGGGAAAAAATCAATATGTAAACAGGAGGAGAAATTTATTGGCTGAGAGTGTGGGCAGAACTAATTTAGATAAGGCTATGCTTCTGCAGTAATCCAAGGTTTCAAAATAACCTTCTTTGCAAATGTTTGACCTTATGAGTAATCCACAGTTGATGAAGGTGTATCAGAAAAGTTTGCTTCACTTCTGGTTCTTATTGATTAGCTAAAAACATAGGTATTATTTGTTTTAGTCTAATTGTCTTGGTTTGGTTTTGATTGTTTTGATTTTTGTTTGTTTGGGGTTTTTTTCTGTGTTTTCTTTTTCTTAAGTTTTGCATTGAAATATTGTAATTGCCTAGAAGACTGCAGAATGTACTTTCTATACCCGGCTTCAGAGAGAGCTTTGAGAAGAGTGGAATCTGTTTTTCCATTTGCTCACAAGAAAAACACCTTGAAACCATTCATTCTGCTCTGCTCTGAACTCCTGAAAAGCCTGAGACACCAGAACAAACAACTTCCCCTGTGCCAGTTGTTAGCCTAAATGTTCTTCTGGAACAAGATACCAATTCTTTGAATGGGTATTGGTCAGAGGTTTTATTTGGAATTATGTAGAAGAAAGCATTTTTATCCCCATGGTTTCAACTTTATGAAAGTTCAGTAGTGAGGATCTTTTTTTTGAGATGAACAGTTCATCTCAAAAAAACCCAGAACTTACAATGTCATCCTTTATAAACAATTTTTCCATTTGAAGATAGAGCTTTAGGCAGGGCTCTATTTCAGCCAAAGGCAGGATTGATAAAGCCTTCATAGTGGGACCTAAAGGAGATGTGTGCTAAAACCTGTGCTAGAACCGTGTGCTATTGGCCTCTGGGCTCTGTTTGGGCTCATAATCTCCAATTCTTTATGTCAGTCCAGCCTGTGGGGCTCTCAGCTGAAGCCTGGGCAGATCTGACTTTCCCAACAGATCAGTCTGCAGTACAGTAAACACAGCTTTTCCCACTGGTGTGTCAGGGAGGGACAACAGCAGAGGTAAATACAGGAATTAGTTCTGTGATGGCTCCAAAAAGCACTGTAGCTAATGGGAGCAGCTGGGCTCTTGTTCTGTCTCATGTATTCAACAAGTTTGAAATTGCAAAGTGTCTCTCTGATCCTGCAGCTGTGCTGTTTAAGCCTTGCTGGCGCCTCCCAAACAGGAGGCAGCTGCTACTTTTTGCACCTTTATCAGCTGCATTTCTCACCAGCATTGCAGTATTCTGCAACTCACTGCTTTGCACGTGGCGTCCCTGCAGCTGAATGGGAGGGAAAAATGGTGTGGAGATCCATCTCCACACACCTATGCCCGGTGTTTGAAGGGGCAGCTCTTACAGTCTGGGTGATCTGTGGCTATTTCTTCCTGAGACAGGTAGCAGGGTGTTTTCACTATATTTTGCAGCAAACTGGAGACACCAGGAAGGTGACTGAACGAATAATACAGAATTTAGCTAGGCTGGGAAAGACCTTTGAGATCATCAAGTCCAACCTGTTCATCTCTTGGCCAGAAAGATGTGCGGAATTCCTCATTCCAAGGAGTGTACAGGATGTGAATTGACATTGTAACCATTCACAATGTATTCTAACCATGGACCTAAACCTTCCAGCTTACGTGGAATAAAGGCATTGTTCTTGTGGAGCTGATGAAGGAATTTGTATTAATGCAAGCTGGTGCTTTGGAAGATTTCAACAGCTCAACTCCTTTTCCTTCTGCTTCCGGGAGAGGTCAGGGAGTTAACCTATACAGAAGACATCCTAATTGCTGCTCATTCTCATGAAACAATTAAATCTGATAATCCACCTGTTAAAATCTTTTCACATTGGGGTAAAAAAGCAACAACAATCAGTGACTCCACAGAAATCATTACACCTTTCATGACTCATCACAGACCCAGGGTATCAGAATTTAAGTGTCCCACCCACAAAGATCCTGGGTTCTGCAAGAAGTATAAGGACAAATAAGGCAAGAATGTTACTTTAGTAGGTCTTGTTCCATAGGCTAGCATCTCTATGATTTTATTACTTATTTTTCTGAGTGGATGTACAAACTTTATGAAACTTTAGCATTTAAAACTCAAGTAAAAATGAGTAATATTTAATTGGTGTCTTTTTTCTGTAGCATACTGGGCCTGTCATCATTGATTTTAAATAAATGACTAGACTAGCAAAAATCTTAAATTTTATCACATCTTCTGCTGCCTCATTATAGAGACATTTCAGACAAGAATACCACAATTTTTTTTTTCAAGTCCTTTTATTTCCTCAGATAGTAACAAACACTGGAGGGGGGAGAGGCTTGTTGGCTGAACCTGTCAGCCATATATGGGAGAACATGAATCTTGACTTACCAACAGAGTCATCAGCTCTCTCAAAACTTAACTTCTGGCTTGGGTAATATACACTTATTATTTCAGACCACTGACTGGCAGTATATTATCAGAAGAGGAGAGGAGCTTGAGATCTGTTTCCCTTCACACATTGGCAATAAAAAAAATCACTGCTTTTTTAATGTTCTTTCACACTTCTCGAAACAAAAAATTCCCTCACAGATGTTTTGTTCAGAGCTCAGCTTGATGGGAAAAGACATACGTGGGGAACACATGAATCAGCACTTTCACATTCAGTCTTGTTTACTGCCATATGCTGGGGAAGGTCTTGGCCAGGAGGTAAGGGGCTTTACCACCAGACAGTGACAGAAGTGTGACTCTCTGTGACTGAGCATTTTCCTCTGGTTCTAGTACAAGGAATTTCTGCAGCTTTCTTTTCACCCCTGTACATCTGTGTGATGAGAGACACTCCAGCAGGAGTGAAAGCAGCACTGGATGGCAAGGGTTCAATGAATTCAGCCCTCAGGTTTCCCTGCTGGAGACTGGGCACTGAGAGAGGGAGGCTGGCTGCTGAGAGGGACTGTGAGGAGCACACCATCCACTGCTGCCTTGAGAGATGGGGACTTACACTTCTCTCCCATAGCTGTAATCCCAAAATGAAGAGTTTCCTAGAGCTATGCTGCCAGTGTCAGTAATCGGAATGGAATTGTTTCCTGCAGGAATGGTGAGAGCTCAGTTCACCATGGCAAACCCCAGCTCAGAGGTCCCTCAGAAGCAGAGCATTGCCACAGGCATCACTGGATGTGGGAGCTCAGCAAAGTTCTCACAAATCCTTTCAGGATTATCAGTCTTGTAAAGGTCATACGTCCCAGCCTGGGATAGCTGTGAGAATGCCAGTCCCAGATTTTGCTTGAATACCTTTTTAGAAAGGGAAAGGTTGGTGCTGTGGCTGGCCCCATGAAGATGGTGAAGTGTTTCTGAAGGGAGGGCTCTCAGCCACACCAGGGATTCACCACTGGCTACTGACCTGAGGGGTTCATTGTTGCTGGAGTTTTTTGGCATCCCATGTTGACATCCAAAGTTGTAAAATCTCAATCTGGGAAAAGCATCACTGCATATTACCCTACTAATGCCAAATATTGTTTGAGCTACTTTAGAAAGTCACTGTAATGGGTACAGAGAGCAGGGCTGTGGAGCCTGTGCACCACTTTTCTTCTGCCTTTTGGACAACAACTGGCTACCTCTGCCCAGGAATATCAGCAATTCCATAAAGTTCCACTCGGGGCTTTGGTTTCTTTCATTAAATCCCAGTATTAACATTTGCTATCCACCATGGGGGGTTGCAAAAAGGAATTCAACACTAAAGAACTTGAGTATCTGAATTTGCATAGACAGAGCTATTAATATAATTCTCTGACCTTTCCTAACTACAATCCTGAGCCAGGGTCTTTCTGAACTGATTGCATTCCATATGTTATTTCAAAGTGTTTCTTTATCTTTTCCATCTCATCTTGGAGATGCAAAATCATGGTTTCCCCTTAAGAAAATCCTCAGTTTCTCATTTCTTATTGTATTCGTATTCTACTGAAGTGTTTTCAGACTAAAAAAGCAGAAATGTTACAGTGACAGAATTGGAAACATTTGAATCTATATTACCTAAATATTTTACTTTTGTGTTTCAACACATGAGGAAGTTTTTTCTTTTCCTTGAAATCATAAGTACTACACCGATAATCCCTCATTTTCAAATTCACTTATTTCCTGTTGGTAGATTCATTTTTATCATCAGTGTCTGGCCAGTTCAATCACCTGTTCTTGTAGATCGTTTTTCTGTGTTTCTGTGTATTTGTTAGCAAGGAAAACAAAAGAAAAAGAAAAACAAACAAACAAAAAACAAAAACAAAACAAACAAACAAAAAAAAAACCAAAAAAAACCACATTAAATAATCTATCAGAAATCTCAGGAGGTTGAAAAAGCCCCATATTTCTCTTACTCTTGTTAGTTTAGAAATAAAATACCAGAATAAAATACCTCAATACAATTTATTTAATAGGGTATCCTATTGCAAATAATTTAAATACGTTGAAAATAAATATTAGATTTATATAAGCAAGCAGGTTGAGTAACCTGAAGTGAGAGCAAGCTGAAATAATCTTATCACAGGCTCAATTTAGACTTTGTTTTGGCTTACTTTAGAAGATATATATTTTTAAGTTATGCTATATTAGGGATTTCTTTGCACATCATTTAACATTAAAATATAAAACAAACAAGCAAGGTAATGTCTTATTTAAATATTAATAAGTGTCTGACTCTGTGTGTACTTTCAGAGCTATGCTATATCTCTAAGGAGATGAACAATAATTTATTATTAGTGCATATTCTTATAATCTAAATATCACCCCAGAACAGGAAGTTTTGGCAACACAAAGCCTGTCTTGCACACTCTACCAGGAAAATGTCAGGAGATATTTTCTTGTTCTCTATTGTGTGTTCTTAACCTGATGAAAGAAAAGGTGACCATTTTCTCCTAACTAGAATTTCATGTTTTCAGGAAGTCACTAGGAGTCTCAGATATGTCTTCTGGTGGTCTCCATGCTTTCCAAAGGAAGTACACAAACTAAATCAAGAGAAACTGGTCTGTCTCTTTACCCCATTCCTGAAATGAAAATGGCAGCCCATATGCTGCTTCAGTTTCAGTAGAAATGATTGTAGTGTATCATATTTTGTATTTCTGAAAATGGAAAATAACTGCACTTGGGTTGTTTTTTGGGAGGGATATATTTTTTTAACCCAGTAGCAAAACAACTCTTCTCTCAAGGAGAATTTCGTATTTTTGAAGATGAAGAACTAAGGGCTGAGAAATATCTTATTTCTTCACTTCAGAGTCGAAAAACGTACCAGAAGAACTTGGAAAATTACAACATATTCAATGTTTGATCCATTCTGTTCTCAGCCTTAAAAAGAAATGATTAAAAATTCATTTTGAAGTTAGTTTTGCATGTATCCTGTAGATGCATGCCCGATTGACAGAGTGGGTTCAGATTTGTAGACATCTTTGTGCATGTAAGAATAAATAAACAAGAGGGCTAAGAATAGACGAGAAAGTGCAAACCCTTTTGTTGGGGTTTGCTGACAAACTCTCAGGAGTGACATGTAATACATTGGACCTGATGCAAATTTATCACGGGGAGGTGGCTTTAAATATTCAACGTGATGATATGGGGCCGTTTTTCTCACTAGGGATTAGCACAGATAACATAGTTTACTTTGCCTGTCTACCTTCCTTAGATAAGTTACTTCTGAATTTTACTGCTTCAAATACTCATAAGATGAAACCTAGAATAAGCCATAACCTCTGGTAGCTGGCTAATGATCCATTCTTATACCTTTGCACGCTACTTGCAGTGTTCTTGTGGAAATTGAAATACCCAGGTTGATCCTTTTTAGCAGAAAATGGGTGGCAGAGGCTTGGTCACTCCTGAAAACATTTTGTCAGGAAAGGAATTCACAGTCAGACGCAGAAACCCTGCCCTTTGCCAGTGTGTTCACTGCAAAGTGAGAACACTCTGATAGTGCTGCACTTCTGAGGAGCTGCTGCAGTTCAGAGAACTGACTCAACGTTGGTTTTTGAGGACTTCATGTTCTCAGTCAATGGAACATGAGATAATTAGCAGACTTAGCAGGAGAATAGCAATATTAACTTGAAAATGCTTTCAAGTGACCCATTTATTTATTTGTTGTTCTTAAAAGATGTCATTAAACTCCTTCATATAGTAAGAGAATGTGCCCCATCAGAAACTTAATATTATTGTATTACAAAACAAATTTTGGCCATAGCATTTTCATCTTTTTTTTCCTGTGAGCTTTCTTCTATGTAATGATGAGGATTATTTGGGAGGGCAGAGGCTCCTCCTTCAGATCAATGTGATGTAAAGTCAATGTCACTCCAAACCCAATGAAAAATGACTCAGGGTTGATGGAGAATTGCCAGTCCCATCTGGTGGTGACACTTATTCCCTAAGTGAAGTCTTAGCTGGCTGTACGTGATTTTGTTTGGGATGCACCGTCTGTAATCGAGACAGAAATGACAGCAGAGATGTGAGAGCATCTTCATACCCTCCTTGCTGCTCTCTGCATCTCAGACACTTTCCTTCAGCACATTTTTCTTTTCTCCTTATTCCTAAATTCAGATTTGAGTGCTAGCTTAGAACTGCAGGATGTATTCCTCTTGTGTGAGGATGAGAACACAATCACTGAAACAGTCCAGAATGGAGGGACAAAACTGAATTATGGCAATTCACCTGGCAATTCACCTAATACTTCACCCTTTAACTCCTAGGACCTTTCTGACACAGTAGCCTCATATTCTTTCATTTCCCTTCTTTCACAGGCTGATGGGCTTGACTGCTTCAGATAGCAGAAATTAGGATGCAGGAATGGCCTGTGGCCTCATAGGAAATGCTGGTGTGCTGCTGTGCTTGGGAGCTGGAATATCAGCTAAGCGTTGCTTCAAAAGGCAAAGACAGTGAGGACGGAGGAAAAATAAAATTAGATCTTATACACACCTAGGATTTATTATTTGTTTGAAAATCAGAAAAGATGCCTCAGGTCTAAAGGCCCTATCCCTGGACAACAGTACTGGAAGGCAAAGCAAGCAAAACAAAAAAGCAATGAAGGTTAATTGGCAAGTAATTGATATACGAGATTCTGATTTTGTTGTCAAAATAGCTTGATAGCTGCAACAGATGCTGTTGCTCCATGTTTTAGTATCATCTCTCTGGAGGAAAAGTTTTAGGGAGAAAATGCCAAGGTGGTAGAAGTTTCAACATATGAAGGAAAAATGAATGGGAGACACAGGGTTATTTAACGTGTGCTGACAGAACTAACATGGCATGTGAAATCCACATTTCAGTACCTGTCCTGAAGCCTCTAGTTGCCATCAAGAAAGTAGCTAAGACCTAATTTTTGTCTAGACAAGCAGTGAAGACCAGCAGCTGTGATTTCTCTAACAGCTCATGCTACCATAGTACTCCACTGCATTATTCATGTTTTCCTGATGCATGAAACATTTGGTGTCAAGTCCAGAACATCTTTCAATTTAAAAAAAAATAAAAATATTTAGAATGAGAGAGAGAGAGAGAGAAAGACAAGGAAAGGACATCAGGCCTTATGCAGAACTGTCGTTAGTTGTGTGGGTATAACTGGCAGTATGACTAGGGATCTTGAATTCCTTACAGAAATAAAACCAGAGCAGTTCACTTTTTGCTCCTTTGTTCTTCTTCTGCCTCTATGTTGTTTGGCTTCTTAGGGTGTTGCTGAAGAACTAATGATGTCCTTGAATTTCCATTCTTGACC
This sequence comes from Sinosuthora webbiana, assembly GCA_013397395.1. Taxonomy (NCBI): domain Eukaryota; kingdom Metazoa; phylum Chordata; class Aves; order Passeriformes; family Sylviidae; genus Sinosuthora; species Sinosuthora webbiana. The sequence continues at coordinate 479,998 of VXBN01017339.1, read as the reverse complement.
ATTAGGTTAAAATTCCTCCAGATGGGGATGTTTTTCACTACACTGGGTCTTTGTCTCCCAGCATCACCCTGACAGCGTTGTTTTGTGCCACGTTTCTGATGTTCTCCAACTTACTGCCTTTACACAACACTTTGGCACATTCTTTATTTTCCTTTCTTCCTGATGAACCTTCCAACTCCCCTTTCTCTGTAGGCTTCAAAATTTAAGGCTGCTTATTGTAACCTATGATGCCTCTTCATGCCTGCTGTAACAACTGGGCTGTTGAATGACATTTATCATTAATTTGGCCATTTGGTTCTTCCCTGCTGATCAGCAGTGAAATAAAAATTCTCACTTTACAGTGCATGTCTTTGAGTTGATGCTGATAGTTGAGCATTTTAATAAAATGCTTTAGTGCATTGATTTTATTGTCCATGACTTTTTTATTTTGGTGGTGAAAATGTCATTCTGGGAGCAAGAGAGACCAAAACCTCCCAACTCCCCCCAGAACACCACATAAAACATTGAGCAGTGCTAGTGGAAGTGTCCTCACATGAGTTCAGCCTCTCTGCTCATTCTAAATCTGAAGAGATCACTTTGACACAGGGCATTAAGAAGTTTCCTGTGGTGGTTTCTCAGTTCTTGATCTCTGGTGAGATTGCAAATAGAGGTGAGAATTTCTGTCAGCTGTGATTGTGTTTTGGAAGCTACAGACACACTTTTTTTTTAGGAAATTGTGTAATTCCTTTACAGTTTTTTTTTTTTTTAGGAGTAGCTCACTTTCTCCACTCCATCCTAGTGACTTGCAAGAAAACTAATTAGTGATACAGTCTAATTAAGTTGGTGTTTTGTTTTGTTTTGCTTTTTTTCTGGCAAAAAATGAGATTTTTTCAGTAATAGGAAAATCTTAAAAAAAAAAAAATCAACTATTAGCTTTCTGAACTATTCTGCTAAGGTCTAAATTGCCCCCAGAGAAAATAAAAGGAAGGTGTCCATGTTTTAGCAAGGAAATTTTTGTCATCTTTTTGGTATCAAAACTAGACTGTGAGATTTGGGGTTTTTTGATAATTCAACCTTTCCTCACTTTCTTCAGTGTCTTTCTTTTTTTT
>VXBN01017339.1:443213-478868 GCA_013397395.1 Sinosuthora webbiana | reverse complement strand
CTTGTGAATTGAAGAGTTTAAGAGCCTAAAAACAGGACCTCCAACATCTGCAGTTACAGCTGAAGGATAAATCAGCTCTTATTGGAGACTGAAGGGGGCAGGGACCACCATGCTGAGCACAGACTTGAAATGCAAGAGTATCTTCAAAAAAGCAATTGGATGGTTTCCTGTATTCCCTTTTCTGCTCTTTAAGCCTACTGTGTCACATTAAGAGCCTTTCTCCTCCACCAGTTCATTGCCATGAGAATAAATGATCTGTCACACACTGGGTACCCTGGGCTAAATCGTGCCTTTGGATGTCTGAAACTTTGTTTGTGTGAATAGAAGTTTCATCCACTTGCACATCAGTGCATTTTCTGTGGCTGTGGAGTGGCATTTGCTTAACATTATGGATTCAATAGGTGGAGAAAGGGAGGAGTTTTAATTTTTGAGAGGAAGCCATGAGTCACCTGAAAATGGGATATAGTTTCTACTTCTTATTTTTAAATTTCCACATGAATGACATAAAACAAACAAATCCACAATCAAATTTACTACTATCTCTATATAAATGGATGGTTTCTACAGCAATAAGTTAGGTCAGATTTATTTTGTGTTGTACATGCTTTTTAAAAACCCATGACGTTGCAGCTTTTTGTATACACAACAGGCATCTGTCACAGTAAAATGTATTAAATTTGGTATTGAGCATCAGAGGTGGCCAGGTGATTAGAGTTGGACCTTATTAAATCCAATCATGTTTTTGTTGACTTCATTAGAGATTTTCTTTTTTAATGATAGACATAGAAATAAAGTGTTTCTATTTCATTATCATATTTTATGCTTCACTGCTAACACTGAAAATAAAAGGATCTGTACCTACTTCCTAGAGTAAACCTTTGAGAGAAAGTCGAATTCTTCACAAGCATTAATTCTGTAAAAACATATTGTCTTTGCACCAAAGTAAAATCGTTCTATCTAGACCACATAAAATAAAATCTACTATTACAGCACTTAAAAAAAAATAAAAATCAACTTTTCTGAAGGCTAATGGAGTTCCTGATATGAAAATGTTGTATTTGAGAAATAATAGATATCATGAAAAAGTAAAGCAGTTTTGGCAGAAGTATCACTCAGTGAAAGATCAAGGGGGCTGGGGAAGACGTTGGTGAGAAATTTGTTGTGACAATGCTGCAAGAAGATGTTTTCATTAGTACTGTGTTTCCTCCTTCCCCTGGCTGCCAGGGCGTGGTGGTTTTGTGTCTGAAAATGAAAACAAACCTTAACATGATGGATCAAAGCTTGGAGAGAATATTTCTATTTGCTTTTGGGTTTTTTTTAGTTTGTTTGGCTGAAAATGTCACCTACTCCAGTCTGAGAAAGTAAACACCCCTGCACCAGACCCTGGCAGCAGACTTGTGACAAGGATGCTGAATGTGCTCAACCATCACCAAGATGATCTATAATACAAAGGTCAAAATAAAACTTTACAGGGTAAATAGGAAGGATGATAAGTGCAGCTATTTCAGAAACTTTTAGAGTGACTCAAACCCTGCTGACTAAAACCAGTGGGAGCCAAGATTGGGGCATCAAAGAAACGTGAAGGAAAAGTTTGTTTCTAGGTTCTCTTGCTCATCATGCTATTACTTTTATTTTTCTTCCTCCTTTGTAGGTAGGGTAGGACTTTGGTTTTTTTTAATGATCTTTTGTTCCTATTCCTTAGTTCTCCTCTTAAAAAGCAACAACGTGAGAACTGAATTGCTTCCATCCCACTGGATTGAAAGAAAAGATTATCTGGTTACCCTATACTTTGATATAAAATAGGTTTAGTATCATTTCCATTTTAAACACAAAAAACTTATTAAAGCTGTGAAGGAAATTGCAAACAGAAAATATTAGCAAATCCTGCTGAGTAACAAGCATATCCCCCAACATTAATCTTTTTCAAGAAAAAGAAGGCTGAACAAATCTAATAAATTAATTGATAGTTTTAGTTACATCAATTTATATTAGGGATAAACTGCCAAGAAAAAAAAAATAATCGAGAAACAAACATTGCAATATTTATGCAACTATCCTCGGTATTAAAAACAAAAGGACAAACCCCAGAAAATGTGTGATGAATAATGCAGTTATTTCTAAATGGAATTAGTTGTTATTTTAAGTTCTCTGTGTCACATCACAATAGTTTTTTAGGATGTGACGTGACAGGGAAGACTGGGAGGCCAGTCTCTCCCAGTGAGTGCCTGTCTGCTCCTCATGCACTTTGTAAAGGTAGCAGGAGTTTCATCTGGGAAGTCCTTGCATGAACAGCCCTGGAGTTTTTTAGAGCTGGATTGGTTTGAATCTATGATTTTGAAATTTTGGAGAAAATAGAGGTCAGAGAGGGTAAGACATCTCAAACCAGACGCTCACAATGAAAGCAACATGTCTGAAATTAGGGAAAAGAAGCATTTTCTGCCCCTCTTGGCCAGTATTCCACGTATGTACTTGAAGGACTTGGCAGTATTTTAAGTATCGATTAACACACTTCCCTTTTGGAATGACTGCCACTAAAAGGGTTCAGACACAGGGGATGTATTCAGTGCACAGCTGCAGAAGCTGACACCAGGGCCACCACCTGAGCTCTTCTCTCAGTGGCAGCACAGAGGTCAGCCTGTCACTGACCTTGGTGGCCTTGCTGGCCTTGTAAACACTCACCTCCAGACTTTAAACAGGACATTGTAGCTGAGCTGGCAGACAACAAAGGATGGCTAAAGAAACCTGTGTCACCCTACAGTGACACAAGCAGCTCTTTCCCTGTCTTCTTTGTCACTATCTGCTCCCTTTCACTGCACAAGGAGGGAAAGAGAAGAGGGAAGCTCTGGGTCACACAGAGAGTTTACAGAGAGGCCTGGGGATGGTCAGGTTTGCACGCTGAACCCAATGTCTAAAGTATGGTGGCCATCAAATATCCTTTATCAGTCGGGTTCTTAGCTCCAGGGCACAAACATCATTATTTATGCTATGGAGGAGGCTGTGTCACAGGAACCAGGTGTGTAATATTTCTGGAAATCAATGGTGACCTTTTGTAATGTGGCCATTGACAGTAGCCCTAGAATAGATGAATCTGTGGGGTGTTCTTTCTTTGCAAAGAGTGAGACGTGCAAGTACATGGAAATTTTACATCTTCATTTCTCCCTACCAGTCTGTATTTTCTGAACCAACGCCTGATTTTCAAGATGTTTTCTGTTTTTCTCTGACCATACTTTCTAGTAACCAGGTCCTTGCTAAATCCTTATGATTTATTTGAGTGGTATCAAAAGACATGCTCATTTTCAAAAGGCTTGGAAAAGGGTCAGGTGATTTCCATGATACAACCTACCCTGGTTTGCATGAGGAGAACAGGCATTCAGGAGCAGTTTGTAGAAGTTAAGAGCTCTCAAACTGCCAAAATGACTTTCAGAGTTCAGAGTCGGAGTCTGCCTCCTTTCTTGGAATTTTCTGGCATCCCCAGGTATTCCTTTGGAGCCTGCAGTATTTCATGAGCTGGAGCACCTTTCTCACCCATTTTCTGTCTCTGCAGTGAGGGTGGATGTGTCTCATTGATTCCACCCCCCAAGAGGAGGGTATGCTATCCAGAACTGCACACATGCACAGGATGTACGCCCCACACAGTACGTAGCCAAGGTTTGAGCTGAAGCTCTAGATTTTCAGCCCAGGGTGAAAGGCTAAGTTAAGTAGAAGAACTTGCCACAGATTTGGATGATGTCACTGCTGTTTTTCTTCCATGCATTCAGCGACCCTGAATTGCCATAACCTGTTCTAACATTAGCAACTCTTCAAATTTCTCTTCTCTGTGCCCTAAGTTCCAACACATTAATCACTCTTCTCCTAGATATGCTAGGGAAAAAGAATATGTTTTCATTTTATTTGCTCTTTCTGACATATGTAAAAAGTGTGCTTGTGTGTGGATTTTTTTTTTTTCCTGCAAGGAAAGAAACCTTTTAGGTTTCATTCTTTTCTCTTATAGAATTCAGCAGCGTCAAGTAAGGTCTTCTCTTTTTATGCTGATGTAGGTCCCTCATGATAAAAGTCAGCTATGATTCACACATATGTTACAGCAGAAACATCTCTACATAGATAGGCTGAGATAAAAGCACTCACTGGAAGCTTCTTTTGCATGATGTGGGATGCAGTGTGTGTGTCCTGACTGAAAAACTGGCCAAGGTGTGAGTGGGTCTTGTACAGGGCTTTCATTGAGTTTGATTTCTAGTGCAGCTCTGGTACTAGTTGCCCTGCAGGGCTGCAGGAGAAGGGAATACAGGTGACCTGGCCCCTGATAAGTAACAGCTGTGTTAATTACCCAATGCAGCCTCACCCCTGATGAGTCACAGCTGTATCCAATAAAGGTAAATGTGATAAAAGGAGTGGGTTAGCTGGTGTTGGAGGATCATCATGGAGGATGAACCTTGAGGAAGAAGGAAGGAGAGGATCATGAAGAAGAAGGATCCTGAGGACAGAATCACTGCTATGAGTCAGTCTGGGTGTGCAGTCAGAGCCTGTTGTTGGAACCTGCACTCACAGTCTGGCTGGGTAAAAGCTGCAGTCACAGTCTGCCAACTGATCCCTGCAGTCAGAGCTCAGCAGGAAATAACCAGCAGTCAGAGGCTGCAGGGGAAACCTCCAGCAGGAGCTTGGTGCAGCCAGAGTCAGTGAATGGTTGGAGTCAGGATGGCTGAGCTGTAAAGAGGAATAAACCAGGACCCTTTTCATGCTGAGATAAACAAGAAGTCTGTGTCTTGGCTCATTTCTGCCCTCTAACAAGAGGGCTGCTGCAACACAGGGCCACTCCAGGATCCACACCACAGACACATGACAAGAGATCCCACCCTAAACAGCTGCATCTGACATATAGGGTCTTACAGGGAAACAAAGATGCGGCATAAATGTGCCCAACTAGAGGAGCTGGAGAGAGCTGGAAAGGGCAGGGTTCAATGTCTGAGAGCACTGGAGTAGTTAGGAAACTCTGTGCAGCCCCTTCAGACTGCTGGCGAGGGAATGGAAAGCTCAGAAAAAGTTGACAAACACCAATTTGACAGAATTTGGTTTTGACAGACCATTTTGTAGTTTTAATTCCTCCAGAGACTCTTTTAATAGCCTAAAATAGCTCAGTTATGATTTTACTTATCCTTGTAGCAAGCAAGGGATTAGGGTATCAATGCCGACTTCCAGAGCAGTAATTGAACATCAGGGTCATCCCCAAACAATTCTGTCCATGGGTAGATGGTTAGGTGCAACTCTAGACTTGTTCTGTATCATTTTATCATGGTACAGTGATTAGAGATGTATCATAAAATATAACCCTCCAGGCTACTCATGCTAAAAGTGACTAAATAGTAATCATATCATTTTTCTCTCTGTGCATACCTAATGGGAACAGAGTACAAGTAATTATTGTACAAGAGGAAAAACATCTGTTGTGAATACGATATAGGAAAGATAAGTAGCTGAACTGTGTATCTGAGAGTGTTTCCAAGAACAATAAATGTATTATATGTATTCGAGCTTGAAATGCGTTGCTATGGTAGATACATTAATTACTAAAATAGCAGCACATGAGTGGAAAAAAAGGCTTAAAAGTCTTTCTGATATTGTGGGGGGATGCAATTGTGGAGCAGAGGGGGATCTGTCTTTTTGAAGTAAATACGTACCTGAACGCTTTTTGCTGGCACAAATTGAGATTTTTTTTTCTGGGCTATTACAGCTCCCTCCTCTGTGTCTGCCTGCTGCATGAGGGACTGGGAGGCAGGAGAACAGGAATAACATCTTCATACCAGTCCATACCTCAATCAGTTGTTTCCCTACCTCCTGGTCAATGGGCTGTCTCCCAACCAGCACTGAGCAGAGCATTGTTCCCAAGGAAGTGCCCACTCTCCCATTTGACAGCAAGCAAAGCTATTCTGTGTCACTGAGCTCTGCTGTATCTGCATATTGAAGACATTTTTGAGCTTTTTTTTTTTCTTTTTTTGAACCTCACAGTGACCACGCTCTTTGAAAAAGAAATCTGTCACCTGGGTGTGTAAGCAGACAAGTTTCCTGACTCCAGAGGCATTAAAAACTATTACTAATAGAAAAAAAGTAATCTGTCAGTATCTAGTTCCCTGGCAGCCTTGTGGTCAGTTCAGGTGTTTAGAGAAAACAGCTGTAATAGAAAACTGTAAATGGGCACGTAAATGGTCGTTAGAAATAACTCAGTTGCCCCTGCGGAGCTCGTAAGCCTTTGCACAGATGTTCTGAACTGAGAACTCAGTGCCAGAGGTACAATTTTCTCCCAAATTAAAAGCAGTTTCAGGCCTCATCTTGAATGGCAATATTAGAAGAAAATGTCAGTAAGATCTAGCTCAGCCATTCCTTCAGAGTTAAAAGACAGTTGGAGCAGCAGTGCAGGAACCTCTGTGGGGCAGCAGCAGAGCATTTTCTCAGTTGTTCACCTTTCCATCACATGCAGTTTAAATTTCTTCTTTTGAACGATGCTAAGATGTAAAAAGGCCCAAATGCCACACAAAATGTTGGTTTTATGTAATTCTGAGATCAGTGGAAGAAAAAAAACTGCTAAGAGAAAATCCATGAGGAAAATCTATTTTGTAGTCACAGAATGAAAACAATAGATCTAGAAAAATATTTCAGATCAAAAATATTTTTATAACTTACATAAAAACACGTATACACACGTAGAGTGTGTCTGACGCCAAGTATGGTAGTGGTGCCCAGCTTTTGTGGATGCAGAGGTGGTGTCCAAAATGTAAAATGACATTCAATGAAAAAAAGTTTTGGAAAGGCATAAAGAATGGCCTCACTTCTCTGGCTCTGAAATGTAATGACTGTGTAATTGTGAATGAATAATTTGCATTTTTATAGTTTTTCATTGCTGGATGCATATGTAGTAACAAGATGGCCTACAGCATGGGTTGCATTTACTGTTCCGTTCCCTTTCTCCCCACAGAAGTCCACTCCATAACAAGACTGTTATCCACAGCAGAAAAGCATCACCATGCTTCATAGAATCCTGGACACTCACCTCTTCATCAATAACCACAAAACAACAAATCTGCCTATGACCAAAATTCTTCTAATAATCAATGTTAACTTCTATAACATTTCTAAAATGGAAATGTTTAAAATAAACTGGGGGTTGGGGGGGGGTGGAAAAAGAATCAAAGTTTTTATGGAAAACAGCTACCACAAACAACCAAATATTAAAACAGAGGGGAAGAGGAAAGATGAAAAAAAAAAGAAAAAAAAAAGGGGAAAAGGAGGAAGAGAAAATAATACATTTTTTGCAATTTATCTTAAAGCTTTGCCATTTCAGCATATGACAGTCCATTCCTCCCTAGCCATATGTCTCAAGTATTTTCATATGAAGTTGAGTTCTTATGTAGATGCTCAGTATTTGTTCAATGATTATTCCCCTATAAATGCTGCCACTGTTGTGGTTTCTGTGAATCTTCCATCCAGGTGGTCTATGCATACAATACTGTACTATTGTTAAAGGAAAGAGCTGCAAGCAAAGCTCTGAAGAGACCTTGTTCATGCCCAGTGTAAGAGAAGGAATAGAAAGTCAATTAGCTAGCTGTAAAATTCTCAAGGAAAGCAATTTTAGGGGATAAATCCAGAATTGAAAGACTGGAGAGGAAGCGCACTGGGACTGGGTGATTAAAATTTATCAGGGAGGCTAGAGAACAGCAGTTATGTTCCATGAACATACACCATCACCTCCCTAATCCACTCAACTCTAATAACCACAGCTATAAAAGGACTGTTAATGGGGGGGCTGGTCCAACTAGCTGGGAGGAACTTGGCCAGACCCCAAAGATTCTTGCTGCAGCACCCTTTCCATCAAAGTTTCTGACAGGGAAGCAGTAGGCATAGCTGAATATTGTAGTAGTAGTTGGTTCTGGTGACCGTGTTACCCTAAATGTTTGGTTAGAAGTGCACCTTCAGTGGTAGAAAACCAGCAGTGAGGAATGTTCAGCTGGGGAAAGAGAGCTGATATTTCAAACTCTAGAGGAAGAGTGAATAGCTGGTCTTATTTCATTTTTTTCCTTGTGAGAGATAATGCTGGATCATTCCTAGCACTGAAGGAGGTGAGGATATTAGATATGTGCTGTAATAGATTACACTTCTTTTCTTTCTTCCAGTTTTCTCTGGGGAAACGAATGTGAAGCTTGCATTTTCACTTACTCTGCTGTTGGCCTCAGTCGTATTTACGCATTGCTTGGTTATTTTGTTTCTTTTAAGATAAATTTCACTTTCCCTGTCTCTAGTGTCTTGATGTATTTTTCCAAATAAGTGGCTGTCTGAATGAGCTAATAGTGAGAGTCACAGATGGACAGGCTGCACTTTAGAGTTGGCAGATGGGGACTTGAGACAGGAAGATAAATCTCTTTCAGGCCGCTGGGTTACTGGGGAGAGTTGATCAGGGGGTCTCCGTATCTGAGGAGTGGAGGGATCAAATGACACTTTTGGTTGAATTGAGAGGTGTGCTCGGCTGCTTGGGCCACTGCTGTGGGCTGTGTGGGATGGCACAGAGCAGGCTGGCCCACAGGGGCAAAGCTGTTCTGGTCACACCCCTGCAAAAGCAAGCCATAGGATCTGAAAGCACCAGGGAACGGATCCAGGAACGTAAGGACCTAGGAGACAGAGACATCCTGCTTTCAAACACGCTCTGTCAATTCCTGCCTATTCACATTTATGTTTTCTTCTTTCTTGTGTGCAAGGAAAATATCCTATAAACAGGCAGAATGGCATTTAAATGTCACCACTTGCTGTCCTTTTGACTTGAAAGGAAAATGAGAAGAAGGATTAGTTATAGCAGGGCTAGAGGTGGGAGTCCTTTGCCTTTCCCTTCCTCCTCGGTGTCAGCAGCAGAGCCCAGAGGGAGCTGTGGCTCAGGCTGAGGTGTGTCTGTTCCACAAACACACTGACACACCTGCAGACGTGGTCTTTGGGGACACTGCTGTCCCAGGAAAGCCTGCAGATAAGCAGGAGACCAATTTACTGGTCTGGCTCTTAATTCTGCTTCCCACCAATGCCTAGTTGCAGGGCTCAGGAAATGTTATTTTTACCAAAGCTGAGGATTTTGTGCATATTATTGAACAGGCAAGAGCCGACATCCAAAAAAGAAATTAAACAATTTACCCTCAAGCTTTGCAGAAGTCAGCCAACACGCAAAACCTCGTGTTTTCAGAGCGCACGAGGATATGTCTCTGCTCTTTAACAGTGTTTTATATGTCCCTTACAAACTGCCACTTTCAGAAACATCATATATGTTCCTTGGTAGTTGTTGTAATCAAGCAGTTTTATAACCTTCTTTTAAGAAGACAGAAGACTGGGAGTCACTTGTACAGATTTTAGTTTTTCTTTTCCATGAATAAGTCATGGCAATACAAGGGGGTATGATGGAAATGCTTTTAACAGAGCCTTGTCTCTTCTACAGCATTGTTATAAAATGAGGGAAGTCAGAAAATACCTACTTAGTATATGCATCAGTGTGATAATCCTCGCTTGTTTCCCACATGATGGATGTTTCAATTTTTAAAAAAAATGCAAAGCAGGAAGATTTTTCCTCTGAAGTTTTAAAATATAATTTGTATAGTCTCAAGTCTTCCGCTGTGAACATATTTTGTGGACTGAACTGCATTTCCCTCCCTTCCTGTTCAGCTCCAATTTCCCTGCTTTAAAATTCTCTGTTTCTCCCAACAACAGCATGATCCATACACAAGGGTTGGACTTTTCTATCTTTTCCTTGTCTGCATCAGTATTGACAGGCACATGCATGTAAAACACAGGGATCTCATATTTCTTAAGCTGTGTCAGATCCTGAGGCAGTTCTTAGTGACTTGGGGCACAGAAAAGCAAAGGGAAAAGTTTAACTCAGTGCAGTGACCACTCCTGTTTCTGAGTCTCACAGTGAGTGTTGGTGCTTTCTTTGTCTTCCACAATAAGAGGCAGAGGGTTGGATTTATTTGATATTTTTCCCTGCCACATAATGAAACCCTAAAATTGAAAAAAAGGGGAAATCAGTAGAAATTGAACTGAAAGAAAGAGATAGATATATAAGGCTAAAATACATTCTTCATTTTGTTTCTGCTTTGGAGTTTGGTCAGACTTTGGCCTGAGCAGAAGAAATGCCCAGGAAGTTTGGACATGGACAGACACCATGCTGTGTCCTGGCCATCTCTTGAGGGATGTGCCCCTCTGCAGGCTGAGATCCATATAAATGTATTTAATAAGTGTCACTTGTTGTTTATAAAACACAGAACACAATGAGTCCTGCCAGGGATCTGTAGCCCATGATCAGAGAGAAATTTCTTTATTATTATTATTAGTCAAGCATTACTTCAGTATCAGCTGAATATGCACAGCTTGTTAAAATAAAAATCATGTTCTAAAAGTAGATTAATTTTAAAGGGTTATCCCTTCAAAATCCCTTTGCTACCCTTTAGAGTTAGGGTTATCCTTCTGAGGATAAAAGAATAGCAAAGATTCATGCCTGTGAAACATCCAAAAGGGAAATTAGTGCATATGGATTTATTGACTTCATTTCAGTGATGAAAGCTGCTTTTGTGGGTAGCAGTTGTCTCAGCCCCTTGCTAGTGACTGGTATGTCATGTCCTGCTGACAATTCCAATGCTGTCCCTGTGGCCAGTGTGCAGCTGTGGAGCCCTGGGACTCCTAAACACCTCACCAGATCTTTGGTTTTGGCACAAGAAATTAATCTATTATTTCTATACAACTTCCAGGGAAATTATGATAATTCAAACTCTCTTTGGTCCCTATGTGTAGACTTGAATTTATCATTTTGATATAGGTCAATTTTGAAGTTGCTGAAATCTTCAAATATCACATTTTTAGTTTCTGGTTTTTAAAGGTTCACAGCAGTAAGATTTATTATTTATTCCTGGAAGGTTGCATTGGCAAAAATAGAGGGTGAGCTGAGGTTTGAAGAAAAATCCAGATGAGTGCAATCTTGAGAGACAAAGCGTGGAAGAGTCTATAAGTATTTTGTGTCTCTTCACACATCTTACAGAAGTTAATAGAAAGGTAGTGCCATTGTCACCCACTTAACACAAGTGTTTTCCAAAGATAAGGGAAGACTCAGGTAGTCTCGGGAAGTTTTTTTTTAAAGCTAATGCCAGCTTCCTCCAAGTGTGCATTGGTGCATGAGTCTGGCTACAGAGTAAGGACAGCCACCTAGAAATGTTACAGGATACAAGAAGTTAAAGTTTCTTTTCAGTGTGTATTTATGCCATATTCTTTAAAAAACAATACCTCTATATTTTAATAATAGGCTTTTCATTCTCAATAATTCAAACATTTAACATCCCATCAAATTCTAGTTTCCTTTTTAATAGCATAAACAACATAACACGCATAGTATAAGGGAAAATATTTTTTACTCTCATATATTCAGAGACACACTTTAAAATGTTTTCAAGCACACTTTTCAGGGAAAAATGAATTGCACAGAATATAAATTTCCCTGATTACAACTCAGAACTCATCTAAACCCTTAAAGGGAGGGGAAGGTACATAGAGAAAATGTTGCACTCTGTAGTGAACATTAAATCAGAATAAGTGTTTACAAGTGTTTGTGTTCATATTGGCTTCCATGAATCCGAGGCCACATTTATCATTCCAGCTTTTTTTAGGATGGTCCTAATGCTAGATTGCACCATACTTAAGGGAAGGAAATAAATTTCCAATAAGCAGCCTCTGAATAAGGACTGAGAGCAAAATAGTTGCCTGCCCATTAAATGAGGGCTGGTCCCAGCTCAGAGAAGCGTGTGGTGTTTTCTGAGGATGGGAAATGGCTTCAGCAGAGAGACCTTCCTCGTCACTCCTACCTGAACTCGGTGCACTCAGGGTTGGCATTGGTTTTCAAAAGCTTTGTGAACCAGTGACATGTGCCATGTTCATCACCAGGAAACAGCCATAAGTCACAACAAGTGGTTTGCTTTTGTTGTTCTTTTGGGGTTTATTTATAGGATTTGTTGCTCACTGTACAAACAAGCGGCATTGTTTGAGCTACCAGTGGAGGAAAGGCAGACAACTCAAAGGTGCACACTTAGTTCCAAATGCTTTTTGCTGCAGACAGTGACCTTAAAAGCTGCATGTGCCCTTCTTCAGTGTTAACAACCTACAACTAAAGAGTTTCATATGGACACCTGACTGAAGTCCTCTTGATATCTGTTCAGGATTTCCACTGGTGCCAAGTAAAATTGTATCTGTCCCCTATCTAAAGCAAAGTAGGCTGCACAGGCTAAAAAATAATTCTACTTTTTATAAAGGAAGGCCAATTTCTGAAAACTCTGGGGGTTTCCCCCCATAATTTCCTTCTATATCTTTTGGCAAAGCGCACTTGATTCTTAATTAAACAAATTATGTTTTCTTCACTAGTGCTCAAGCTTGACTAGAAAAGCCATTAGTGCCCGGTGTGTGAGCCTGGGTTGGGCAATGAATCAGCTTGGGCTTCACATCTGTGGGATAAATCATGGGCTCCAGCTGAACGTAAATAGTGTGTTGTTGTTGTGTTTTATAGCATTCGACCAAAACCCTGTGCTTAAGAAAGAAAGAGATTTTAGTAATCTCCAAAATGTAGGGATGGGAAAACTTAATGTTGCTTTGCTTTCAACAGAGTCTGAGAACTATTTTCACCAGATAAGTTTTGTAAAACACTTTCTTGGTTCATGATCTTTTTCACTTCTAAATATGAATGCTATTTAAAGCTTTTTTAATATGGTGAGAAAGCATTTGCTTTTTCTCCTAGACTTCATAAGGGAATAGCGTAAAAACAAACCCAAATCAAACCTTTATATTTTCATAAAAGCTAGATTAAGTTAAAGCTTCAAAAGTTTCGAGTTCTGCTCAGAAATTCTGATTTTTATTTACATTGCCTCTTTGTCACCTTGGAAACACCATGCGGAATAGCACCGTGGAAATGTGGGTCCCAACTGCAGTTCTTAAATTTCTCCTTTGCAAAACATCTCCCAGAACTTGCAGATGTAGAGGGTAACTTTACCTATGAGTATTTCAGTCTTTTTCTTCAACTTTGGTGTTTACATTTGTTAACGTTTCTTGGTAACAAAAGGGAAAACATGACTGTGGAATGTACACGTACATCTTGCTCCACAGTCACCTTCTTGTAACACGGCAAAAACCTTTCCCCATAAGGCAACAAACTGCACTACATGAGCAATACAAGCTCTTGTAGCTGATGCTGAAGTATTAGGTCTTTCCTGAGACACTGATGTAAGAGAATAGAGGGAGCGACACACATTTCTGCAAAGCAATAATTCAGCCAAGAATTTTAATATAAAGAACACCAAGGCAGTATCCTGTTATCTGAATTTTAATGACTGTATCTTTTTTATTCTGTCAGTTGTAGCAAGGATGTGAGAGGTTTCATGAAACATTAATGGCTCTAACTGGAGTCTTCTCCGTCTCCTTTTTTCTCTCTTTTTTTGTTCTCCTGGTGTGATGTAAAATATGAATTTGTGCTGTGAAACTGCTTTCTGTGCTGGGCTGTATTGCGTGCTTGATCTTGCAACAGTGACTGTGGTTCCTGTTGGGGCTGGGAGATCCCACACAGGCTGCTTAGGGAGAGGGAAAGGGCTGGAGGTGCACGGAGAGGAAGATCTTGCTGATGACAGATCATAAACAATTTTAAATACAGTCCATATTTTAGGGACTTTCAGATAAAGTGGCAGCTGGATGTTCTGCAGTAGCCTTAGTCTCATCTGTAGATTGCTGGTTGCTGGCTGGATGAAATGTTCAAAAGGCAGAAAAGCCACAGGGAATGAATGTCACATCCTTTCCCCTGCTCAACCCCTGAGAAACAGGACTAAGAATGGGGTAGAGAGGGACTAAACCCCAGCAGTTTTCAGGGCTCATTGGGTGTAAGGGCTCACCAAAGGATGTGGGACAGCTGTACGTGCCAGGCACTGCATGGACTAAGTCCTGGGGGATAATGAATTCCTCCAACAGCCAGTCTCTCAAACCTAAAACCCATGCGAGGTGTCGTTGTCATTTGACTGAGCACTCTCACATTATAACTTCCAGGGGAGCATTGTAGGAAAACACATAGTTCCCAAGCCAAGTGAAGAAACCCAGAGGCAAACAAGCATAGCTTAACACAGGCACAGAGGCCAAGTGTGTTTGGAATCCAGTGTGTGAGGTGCTGCAAAAAGCAAATTCAGCACTCTGATCCACAAGATGCAAAATAGGAGATGTTCCTATTTATTCAGAGGAAGCCTGTTAGAACCACAAATATGTGTTGTGTGATGCCATAATGTAGTGTCAATAATGTGGCAACAGCAGATGTAAGCCCTGGTGTGTTTATTTTCATCCTAAGACAGTATGACAGTGATGTGTTCAGTGAGAGGGTGTCACCACACCACTGTGCCATTTATGTGTCGTGCTCTCTGCCATTCCCTGGGACTGGGATATTTGCTAGCAAATGTTCTGCCCTCCATGAAGCTGAGAAACAAACCCACAAGGCTTTGGGGATCAACACTTCAACAGCGGCTGCCAGGCTCTGTGCTCTCCTCACTTCCCCATTCCTTAGGCAGCTCTGTCAGTTGGGAATAGCCTGACCTCCAACAGTTTCCCTCTTGTTGTCTCTGGAAAATAGATGGCAAAAATATGGCTTTCTCTTCCAGGGGCTGGAGAGCAGTTTCCTTCCCTCTGTTGGAGTTTGTGTCTGTCTGGAGACCCTGGATGAATCTGGGATATCAGGGATACGCAGAGTGAGGCTGAGGCTTTCCACCGTAAGTACGTTTAAATTCAAGCAGAGGTTTATGTGGAAAGGTGAATAGACAAAGCATTAGCAGCTTTGTTTTGTTTTTCAAAAAGCATTCTTTCAGTTTTCTGTGATCTTCTGCTCTGGGAGCTGTGAGGAAGGTTGGAAAGGTGCACTGGGTGTACCATGGCCTGCGCACATCAGGTGCACGATGGCCTGTGCGCGTTGGGTGTATCACAGCCTATGAGAAGCAGCTCGGGATTTTGTACAGTAAATAAAGCAATATTTAGTAACAGCACTGAGTTTGGTTAGCATGGGCACGCTGAACAGCTGGAGAAACAAATGGTGTGGCAATGTAGTGTGCTGTTTAGCCATGGACCAGTGGAGTCTGCTGCCTTCCGCAGAGCCAAACTGATAAACGCAGGTGTTAACGGGTCTGATGCATATTTAGATTTCATCCATTAGAATGATCTATTTTGGAATGAGCTTGCAAATGAGTAATCAGGTTGCATTCTCTGTGGAACAGACTTGACTGCTAGTATACCACAGAGCTTTAATGAAAAGAACTGTGGAAAAAGCAAGGCCCAAAGAAAAGTCGATGTGAAATAAAATTCAGTTCACTCTGGCTATGCTAATTAAGGGAGCTTACACATTTCACCATGATTAACTGAGACGCCGTGGTGGAGCTCAATATAAGTGGGAGTTCATTTAGTTGTCTGTAGTTCTACCTTTTTATTTAACAAATGCTTCTTGGTTTAAATGGAAGTCTCTAATTGCAAAATGATTCCTGATGCAGCATGTCACAACAAATACATACATTGTGTTACAAAAAGAAAACTTTGTCTGTTTATATTATTTTCACTATTGTCTCAGGATTTCTTAATCCTTCCACTTTCCTTCATTCAGCATAAAGTTCACAGTATGTCTGTCTGAAACAACAACAACAAAATGGCATGCCTATTATCAATGAATCAGTGGCATTGACAAGCAAGATTGAAACAAATCTGCTGTAATATTGGTGGACGGTTTGCTTGAAATCTGAGTTTTCTTCCTGATAGAAGCAGGAAAGGTTTTGATGGAAAACAAAAAAGGTGACATTTTGTGCTAGTTGACATCAACGCGTGTGCCTAGACTCTAGAGAGATTCTCCTTATTGCAGAATCAGGGCCAACATTAGGAGATTAAGGGTTTATATGACAGGCAGTTAATAGAAGGATGCTTGTGGGAGGAATGTCTGGTTTTTCTAGGGTGAAAAATAGAGGGCAAATATGAAGTGAAAGAAAGGAAGGGTAAAACAGAAAAAGCCAGATAAAATGAAGGGGAAGGTCTTCAGGAATGGAGTAGGCCAGTCTGAGAACTCCCATGCACTGCTGTTTTCAGGAGGAGACTGGATTTGCATGCAGTGTAATGAACAGCAGAGGCATCCTGTGCCTGCCTTGGCCTGTCCCCTCAGTGCAGCAGCAGAAATACCAGCCTTCAACGTTAATCTGGATTCACTGAAAGCAGTACACACTGGGGAAAGGCTTCTGTGGCTGTAATATTCTTTGGGAAAACAGGAAGCACTTGCAATGGAAAATGTGCAATATGAGTGATAAAGAGGGTCACCGAGGTTCAGCCCAGCAGAAAAATGACCTTCATTTGTTTCCGAAGTATGAAGCAGGAGGGAGATAACATTTCTGCTGTGTCAAAGCTGATTGTTCTAGAACTAATGTGAAAATCCCAAAGTTGGGGAAACACATTAAAAGGAAGCCCATGACAGCCAAAGAATAGAACACAGACTAAGACAATACTTCTGTCCCATTTATCAAATGCTATTTATAATTTCAGCTAAGAATATACATGCAAGGCCTGATCATATACAGAAAATCATAGTATACTAAAAAAATGGTTTTCTGATTCTATTTAGGACCTTATTAATAACTGGCAGCTTTATCATATACATTAATTAGCTGGAGAGCTACATTTGCATAACAGCACAGCTGCCATTTGAAGCAAAAACACACTCAGATGTTTGGTAGATCTAAGCATTTTGTCTGGATTTCAGAAAATGTGCCTGTTAGAAGATTTAAGTAGACCATGAAATAGGACAATTTCCCTGCTGTTTTTGCTGACGTGATTCATTCAGCACAGGTGATGAGGAGATACCAAGTACCAAAGGAGTTATAGTCTTTTTGCCCCAGACTATAGGACAGTCTGTTTTCTCCACTTGGCATTAAATTCACTGCAAAGGTACTACTTAATGTGGTGTGTTCAGAATGTTCAACCAATGTAGGAAACTATCTGTTTCATTGGGGGTTTATTCATTATTTTCCTTCTGCCAAATATCAAGTCCTCAAAGAGGAAAATAATGACATATATATGTGTGTATAATTCATCCTTCATAGTGATGAAACTTTTGTTGTCATTACTGCATAAACCTGTGAATTAATGTCCTGCCAGATGTGTAATATTGTAAATAATAGTTGGCTGTGGAGGCAGGAGGAGTCATTTGCTTCAGGACAGACAGAGCAGAGCTCCAGGTCTGCCCACTATGGACCTTTCCCAAGCTCATTTTAGATGCTGTGGGGTGCCACATCCTCATCTGTCACGCTGCTTTGCAGCACTGCTGATGAAGCCTGCACACGAGGCAGGGCTTGCTTCCCGGATCCCTGCCATCACTTTATGTCTGTGCGGTGCAGCTCCTACTTCTTCCTGAGTTAGTGTGCTGAAATGTTGACTTTTCAGAAATTTCTGGCGTGTGAATAAGTGCAATGGTAGCAAGAAAAACAGCAAGTGTTGAATACATTGGTTGTTCCCAACTCAGCTGCTGAGTATGCAATGCTGTCGTTTCGGACATACTGCTGTCTTGCATAATGCTTTTGTATTTTTCTTTGCTCTGAGAGCAAGTTATTGTGCTTATGGGTCTGTGTGTAACTGGAGCCTCATTCACCATTGCACAGAGCACTGTCCCCAGAGACCCTGAGCTGAGCATTATGTTTCAGACAGGTTTTGAGTTTGTTTGGGGATCTATCATCTTCACTTGGCTACTGTTCCCTGTAACACATTTGGGTGAAGTACTTCCCCTTAAGTGTTTCCATTGCTGGAGCTCCAATTTCCAGAAAGTCCGCTGTCCGTTAAATACTAGTTGCAGTTTTTTTGTCTCATATCCCTTGTTCAATTTCCATTGAGAAAATTGACTTCAGCTGAGTCACTCCAGGTATAAATCAGTGTGATAGAAGGCAGGATTTGTCCCTTTCCTTTTCAGTCAAATTGTGTTTTCAGTGTCTGGAAAAATATAATCTTCCCTCTTTCTGACTTGTTTGATGCTTATCAGAATCCCCTGAAATCTATGACAGAGATGAAATATTCCACCTTACTTGCTGCCTAAGTGATGTATACCACAGTTTAAAATACTTGTACTGCTGTCCAGCTTGCTATTTCAACAATTTGCTATTCAAATACTCCTTCTGCAGGTGAAATACCTGTAAAACTGATGCTTAAAAAACACATGTAGAGATAGGTGCTTTCCTCAAAGACTGAACACCTTTGCTCCTGCTTATTTCTTGCCTTTCATTTTTGCTTTCTAAGCCACGTGTTTTTTTGTCCAATCCTTGCACATTTTTCATCTTTCTCACCTCATTTTCAAGGCCTTCTCCTGAGCCTGGAATTCCCTCTTGGACCAGAACAGTCTGACACCACTTTTTCCTTTAAGATGATCAGTATTTAGTGCTAATTCAATATCATGTTTCCGCTGCTGATCAAAAGTTCAAAGCTTTTTGTCCGACTTGCCTATCTCATATTAACCTGGAAATCTAGCTATCAAATGTCAGCTTCCTTTTGAGTCAGCTGGTCTAATAGGCTGGAACTAGGAAAGTATGGTGCCTGGTGGCCTGGGCATGTGCATTGTATTCCTTTGTACTAATCCAAATGGAATGGGATGAATACAGAGCTCCTGAAGGTGGGATATGATTTGGCTCCCAAGTAAAATGTGATCCAGGTGTGTTCCGCATCAGCATGTGGAATATTCCACACTCCACTCCCTGGCACTGTGAACAGGCAGCAGCTGTATGTCTGAATTTGTGCCAGAAGTGGGTTAACTGCAAGGAGAGACGAGATCAGCCCCTGTTAATCCCTGGTCCTGAAGCAGCAGCTCTTACTTTCTTAAAGCAAAAGTTGGCTGTGCATAAGACATAATCTGTGTGTTGAACATGATACTTATGTTGCATATAAGTGGTGATAAGCCTATATGGCAGAATGCCAGGGTGACACCTACCTGTTATTGCTCCAGGAATCAGGAGGGTTGGCAGAACGCAGGGCAGGGCAGATATTTGCTCCTGTCATGTCCACGAGGACCACACAATATTGTTCCATGTGTTCTCATTTACTAATGCCTATCCTATAGCAAAGGGAAATGACTCTGCCTTTCTCACCAAGTAACCAGGGCTGCAAACATGTCCCCAGAAAAAACAAGCAAATAAAAATTAAAATCCTGATGGAATCCGTGTTAGGATGCAAGGTGGTCAATTAATGAAACGACATGGATTCCTGGGTTTGCCTAATACTCACCCAACTTTCACAGCAGGAAAATGTCCTTGATCTGGGTTCAGATTAGGGTTTAAATTCCCCCACCCTATGAATTTTCTCCTTTCAAAGAAAGCTTTTGGAGAAGATCAGATATTTTTAATTCTTTTTTTTTTTTTTTTTACTAAAAGTTTTGGGGTGCAGAACTTCTATATTATTTCAGTTATTTAAGCAGCTATTCTTAGGTTCAAGCAAACAAAGCTCTCCTGTTTTCCATAGTTGCATAATTAATCTGTAAGAACTTTGACATTTCAAAGAATGCGCTGTTCCTAGCCTTTGCTGGTATCTGCATATTTCTCTCTAGATTTCTGGTCTGATATTTACACTTAATGAATGAACATGAACTCAGACTCTTGAGGTCTGTTCAGGTTTTTCATGATTGACGAAGCCACAGAGGGTAAACTTCTAGGTATTGTTTCCTTTATTAATATCTAGTCTGCTCCAGTCTGCAGTAGTGAAGAATTTGCTGGATCCCTCAGAAGTTGTGAACAGTTCAGGATTTGGGCCTCTTGGCTGCAATAGCGAGCAGGAAAAATTTCCCATTCTGGTGTTGTCTGCCATGCTTCAAACTGGTGTAAATTTTGTTACAGCACAGAACTTTGTAGCCTTGTGAGGACCATGGGTGAAAGAACAATGAGACAAAGCTGGGTGTTTCTAGGCCCATACGGTGAATGAAATCACAGTTAGGCCATTGACTGTACATCTCACAACGTGTGGTTTTATTGGCAGATGGCTGGGAATTTGAGAAATTTACTTCTGATGACCTCTCTTCTTTTTTTCATGGTGATGTGAAGACCAGTACTGCTACCCCAAGGCATGTGATACAAAAATAATCACATTCCCCGGTCTGTTGAAAATGCAAAGAAAAAATGAGTGTAGTATATTTCTTTTTCTTTTCTTCTTTTTATTTAATATTCTGATATTCTAAAGGGAATGGTGTACATGTCTCTCTGAAGGGCAGTTGTTCAAGAACACAGTTTGCTACCAGAAGTCCACTAGAAAACTGCAGAAAGTTGCCCTTTGCACCATGAAATTCAGTCCCCAGGTACCCACTGGGAAAGAAGATGCTGTGTAAGTCAGGGCAAGGATCCAATGAGATATCACCCAGACTGCAAAACCCTGGGTAGTAATTATATAAAATCCTGGGTATTAATTATATAATACCAGATATTGTACTTCCTGGTTAAAATTGGGTTCAACATGTGTAGCTGAAGAAGGTAAATTACCTCAGCATTTATTGATCTATTTATTTAGGCAGCACTACTTCCCTCACAGATCACCTCCTGGATCTCTGATAGGGCTCTGTTCCACTCAGAATAAAAACAGCCACCTCCTTGAGATTGTTCCTGTAACTGTGGGTCCTCAAGGAACAGAGGGGATTGACATTACCTTCAGTGATATTTGGACCTAGCACAGGAAGGGCTGCAGGCAATCCCTGGAATGCCAGGCTTTAAAATGCTGGGTAGTACTGGCTGGTGATCAGCTAATGATGAGGTGCAGGCTGTACTTGTTAGAGGAAGCATTTTCTCTAAGGCAGAAAAATTCCCTTGGGAGGCCTTAGCAAATAATCCCCTTGGAGATTTCACTGCAGCTACAGGTACCATCTCCTCCCATCTGGACACCTGTGGCTCTGCTCCGTCCTGCTGCATTCCAGACAGTTTTCTGTGGCACCACAGCAGCTCAGCTGCTGGCATGAGCAGAAGGGAGCTGCTCAGCAGCAGCTGGCAAGGGCATCCCAGCAGCCCAGATCTTACCTGCCACCAGCCACTGATCCACAAAGCGTTGTCATTTCAAGGTTAAGTGCACAATCTGGAGATGTTATGTGGGAGAGCCGTTCCTGTGCTCACAGAGTGTGTGCCTAATATGTATTTAGCTTTACTGGATATGTACAGTTTTTCTTCAGGAAGTAATGCTGCGTGGATGGAGTGCTGAAAATGTTATTTATGGAGAAGAAACAACAGTTAGTGTTTGACTGTGTGTGTGTGTGTAGATGCTGGTGTTGAATTATCAGTGCAAACAGTCCTTTAATAAACATGTGAGGGTATTTCGTTGAGATCATGTGTGATTTCATACCCTGGTAGCCCCACAAAAGGCAGCAGAGTGGTCTATGCACCTAGAATAAAACCAAAACATTAAACTTAATCTGCTCATAAAATTAGGGGAAAAAATGCTAACTAGTTCTCTTCGGTCTCTGTATGTGAAAACCTTCTGTCTGTCCTATAAAGACACACATACAGATTCTTCCAGGGCAGAAAACTAGAATTAAAAATGGGAAGAAACTCTTGTTGAACAGAAAACTGCCCATGTTGCATTTCTGAATATATCCTAATCTTTGACTATGGGGGCAACTCTCAAGAGTGGTTCAGTTTTGGGTTTGTCAGTCTTCTGGGAAGAAATTGTCACCATCTGCAAAGGCAGCAAAAACTCTTTTAGAATATTTATAAGAGCATGTTTTTGTTTTACTGGATAACTGATAAAATCATGTTCTTATTAGCATACAGCAGTTTTTGTAGGTAGGAGGTGACATCATAAAACCTTTTAATGAGAATTAGGTGAAGGTATTTGGTAGAATCAGTAATTCATTCTTAAATACAATAGAGAATAATTCACTTTTGATCATTCAACCAACAATCTGGCTTCTAAGGGTTTTTTTTGAGTAAAATAGATGAAATCTTACATCTGGATGTTTTCAAAACATCATTACATCTGCTTTTATTTTTTCCTTATATCATTTTAGAACATGCTCTAGGACTAATCGCACAGGCTAATCGTGAACAAGATGCACACACAGATAAATTCAGTCAAAAAGGGTTATCAGCTGGTCACTGCTAAATTTGGATTGCACTAAAATGGAAATTCTTCAAGTACATCCCAATTTTGTTGTTCTTCATAAAGCAGTGAAGTAGCAGAGTGTCCAGTGCAAAAGCTTTGCTTTACCCCTGTGTAACTGAGCTAAGAATTCTGAATGAAGGAAAAGCTCCTGTGCAGTGACATTAACAACTTTTTCACATGCTGAGACAAAGCTCTAATACAATTATCATTAAACATGTCATAATATTTGCAACACAGACATTCATTTTTTAGTCTTTTAGAGAGGTTATAAGAAGTAAACTGAGAAACCTCATTATTCTTTACTTCCTTTCTGAACCTATTGCAGGTAATAATTTTTCTCCCAACAATAGACTGTAATTTTGTTATGGCTGCAGAAATCTCTGTATGAACGTGCTAACAGGCATAATTCTCTGATAGCACGATGGATCCATAATAGATTTAGTTAATCTTCTGTTGCATTGTCTCTGAGCTGTGCTCAGCACAGGATGGTATGTCTTGCGCGGAGCTGCTGTTGCTGGGGTCTGGCCTCACGTTATAGGGGCTGCCCCAGTGTCAGGTGGAGTCAGATCACAGCTGCCATTAAGCTGACTGCAGAAAATCTGTGCCAAACAGCTGCTGCTGTCATGGGGGCTTCAGAAGGCTGGGAAGGTTTGTGTTCTGGCTTGGTGGGATGGAGGGAATGTTCCCTGCCCCAAAGAACACAAAGAGCAGGAGAAAATGGGCAGGAGCAGGTTGGGGAGGATCAGCCTGGTGAGGGCAATTAGATTTCCTGCCAAAAAAATGCCGGTATTTCATATTGTCCTTCAAATTTTAAAGGATTACATTTGACTTAAAAGAAATTACTAAAAATTGCTAAGAAACGTGGAAATATTTCTTAGCATTTTAAACGCAAACAGACAATAGAAAAATCTCAGTATCATAAATAGGGTTAGGCTGGGGATATGGTGTATGGAAATATTTGCAGTTCGCTTTGTTCAAAATCCCCCTGAGCGTCAGCTCCCTCTCAAGTGTCAGCATTGCCGTGTTTTAATACCCAATCTGCCTTTCTTGCTAAGATTTTTCAGACAACTGGCATGTATAAATTTCAATCAGCATTCTCTACAGGATTTTAAAAAAATACGACTGGGATCAATTTAAAATAACATTTCCAACGAAATTTTAAGCTTCCTGCAATTATTTTCAAAATGTACTTCTCATAGGCAATTATGTTATTAAATTGTTGTCCGTATCATAAAAGGGAAGACAACAAAATTGCTGTTAAATAAAAATATAGAACAATTTTTTGCTCATTAAAGAGCAGGATTGCAGAAATGGGATTGTGATATGGATACATCACTTTTAATTTCTACAAAAGTGTACCTACTGTATATTTTGGTTTGTGTGCTTCCTAAGCTTTGAAATTCTTCAGGCTGGCTTTGTCTCCAGGAATGCAGGAGTCAGGATCACTGAAATGGGAATGGGGAGAAGTGTGTGGGAAGCAGGTGGATGTAAAGAATGGATAGACCCTGACCTCCCCCCCCCAGCATAAACAGATCATTGGAAAGACTAAATTACTTTGCTCTCCCTTATTGGTTCCCTCTTCCTTATTTTCCATCCATCCATCCATCCATCCATCCATCCATCCATCCATCCATCCATCCATCCCCCCAAGCCCCCAGCTGCCAGACAGTTCCACCCTACTCTTAAAGAAAAGCTTTTGCATCTCTCCTCTGGCGTTCCCAAGCAGAGTCACAACCACCTGGTGCAAGTGGCTCTGATGCAAAGCTGGTGACACATGCCAGAATAACGTGCCAGGGTTCAACTCAACACTTTGGCTGCCCAGGTGATGCTGCCTTGGAAGAGATGAGGCTGGGGGTTTCTGAGCAGCTGACAGAAGCTTCCCAGAGGCAGAATAGGATGTTAACGGGATTCTGGGGTTAATTAACCCCAGATAAGGAGGTTAATTAACAGGGTAGCAGTTAGAAATAGAATATGACAGGTTACTGATGGCTTACCACGATCTTGTATTGTGTCAGAGACAATTCTGCACGTCAGGAGAGGGGATTCCAAACCAGTAACTCATTTAAGGTTCCTTGTGATCAGCAGGAAATAACTGTTTGCTTAGTTTCAGTGGTGAGGGATCATTTGGGTGACAGTGATTACGAGATGAGTAGGAAAGGAAGGAGTGACAACAGCAAGACTACATGTAAAAGTCCTCAAAAAGAAAATGTTAGAAAATGGTTAATAAGTTGGGCTTTGGAGGTCATTTTGAGGATTGAAGTGCACAAAATGTTAAACTAAACCAAACAAAAAATCACAGAAGTTGTTTTGAGGGATTGGGCTGGAAGAAATTCAGTGACTTCTCCGATGGAAGAGAAACTGAACAATAGTAAGGTATACTATGGCTCCATCAGGAGTTTAGAAAAAACTGGACAAGGATGCAAAAGAATAAACAAGGTAAAAATGAACCAAGTGTAAATAAGACACAGGGTTAAGGATGATTGGCATGGACATGTTGAAAGAAAGCTGGAAAAGCTGAGGCCTAAAATTAATTACCAGAACACAAAAAGCTGAGTGGAGGGCTGGCATCCTCACAGAGGAGATCTCAGTGCAGGAACAGCAGCCAGCCCAGAGCAGGGAAGGACTGAGATGAAGAATAGGATTGAAGTGACAGGGCATGAGGATTTGCATCAGACTGAGGAAGGATTCCTTCTTGCCCCTTGATGTAGTCAAATATCCACCCTAAAAAGAGAAACTCTGTGCCCCTGCTGGCCTGGAGACTCAGTCTGGCTCACTGGGTACTACCGAGCCATCTGTGTGCAGCAGCCAAGTTCTCCCTGCCTTGGGCCCTCTCCCCCAGCCAAACAACAGTGGAAGGTTTGAGAGTTCTGCTTCTCTTTCAAACATGATCTAAATTGTTCTCCAGGTTTGGGGGATGAGTGTCTGCCAGCTGTTTTGCATAAGAATTTTCTCTTTAGGATTAAAAAAAAAAAAAAAAAAAATTGGGAAAATTATAAATTGTAGTTGTAAAAAAAAAAAAATAGAGGAAAAAATAATTTAGTAAATTTCTTCACACCAGTGGAATGACTTGTTGAGAAGCACTCACTAGTATTTTATTTTATCAAAACAGTATCTAGATCAGCAATGATGTGTTTTCCAGATATCTTCAATTTAAGGGGAAATTGAAGGAAATTGTGGGAAAATCTTCAAGAAACCCCTATTTGTGGTTTATTTAGGTTTTGACAGCTGAGAGACTTGTCCAGCAAAAAGTGGTTTAAGTAAAAATGCAAATATTCAAACCAGTTCTCAGGCTGAATAGGTTGCAGCACTTCCAGCGAAATCAGCATGATTTCTAAAACCGGTAGGCAAATTGCAATTCCTTGTTTGTGCCAAAGGCAGTGTTCTGTGAGGTCTGAGGAAGTCTCAGGTAGGGTTGTCCTGCGTGGCTGAGGGAAGAAGTGAGTCCAGCACACATCTTCCTGGAGAGGTTTCAGCTTGGGGCTCCTATTTTGTAAGGAGACAATTGCCACTTCTCAACTGCTGCTAATAGACTGTGTGATCCGAAAGAGACCCAGAGCTGCCAGCACCCAGTGACATCAGGCTTTTTTCTGCTAGTGAAAACAGTTATTCTCAGAATAAGATGCAGCGCTGGCCAAAGGAATAAAAAATGGCAGTTTTTACCTTAAGGGGCGCAATTTGAGAAATTGGAGTCGTTTCAGGAACATACTCCAACACGGCTGGAAATGCATTCAAGGTGTTAGTGTCTGACTTAGTTGAAAATGAGGGGGGCTGGCAATAGCAGTAGCCAAGTTGAAAGAGAGTCCTGCACTGAAGGAGCTCAAGCACACCAGCACCAGCCAACCTTGAGCAGGGTCTGAACAGTTGCTGCAGTCTGGGCAAGAAGACTTTAGGGTAGCGTTGCATTTGTCCTTCCTAAGAATTAATTTCTCATAAATAGGACTTCAAAGGTTCATTCATGTCAACTCATATGTGTATCTTTGCCTTTTCCATCCAGCCCTGTCATTCCATGTTTAAGTAAATATTGTTTGCAGTGGTGCTTGTGTGACAGCCCTGGTGAGTCAAGGCAGCGAAGGGCTGGGACTGGGTTGATGTTTATCTGTGAATTATTGGAGTTGTATCTGTCAGAAAATCACATTTTAGTGGTGTGCTGGTGGAGTATTAGTGCACTTTCCCTACACAGAGAGTGTCTGGTACTACAGGAATCTCAGCAACAGCACAAGGAGTGAACAACAGCTCTGGAAAGGGTGGTTGCTTTGTCTCCAGCACAGGCATTTCCCAAGCAGTGGCTTTGAGTCCCTTTTCACTGTCCTCATCCTGAGAAGGAAACCACCTTTCTCTGCCTTCTGCTCATTTGTTACCGGGGCAGGTGAAGTTTAAAATTTAAAACAATTTAAAACTCCAGATGCCCCTCCCTGTCCCATCCTTCCTGTGCCAGGATCAGCAGCACAGCCATGGCTGTGGGGGCTGATCCTTACCTGTACAGATATGCTGAGCTGTGTTCTGCTATTACGGTGTTGTTATGAATAGTGAAAGCAACGTGTCATTTCTAAAGTACAGAACCTGGTACATTTTAGAATCCATTAGCCCTTTAAAAATAATTGGATATCTTCTCATCTTTGTTAATTTGCAGCCTTTGGTAATTCACACTGGGTGATCTAGTCATTAGTGCAAATTATATTTAAGAAGTAGAGTTTAAATATATTCTGTTCTACAAAACCTTCCAAGTATGGTAGGAAAACAATTGTGCTGCCAGTTACTTGATTTGTGTGGCATTATATTAAAGAAACCCTGGTAGAATTTCATTTGGTGCTCTGGGTTTATGGCATATTACAGTTCATGTTATCCTCAAAGAAGTAAAATTTAATTATAACTGAAACACTAAAACAAGTATTTTTTTAAAAAAATATTGTCGAAAAAGAAAAGATACTTGCTTATTCCCTTTTTCTCTTCCAATATCTTGTTGGAAAGAAGAAACCATTTCTCAGTCACTGATTTTTTTAGAGTGGAATAATAAATACACAGACAGACTTGTAACACTATTGTTAAAGACCACAGAATTATTGTCCCAAAGAGCTCCACAACTGCTATAGTAAAAAAATCCTTGCAAGCTCTGCTACCAGCATAATTTCTTTCTTCCATGCAAATAAACAGGTTTTTAGCTACAGAGTCCATGCAATAAAGGTGTTGTCAGATCAGAAAAGAGGGGCTCTCATTAACTCATTCTGAACTCATAATCTCATTCTGAAAATATAAATTGATGTTTTTCAAATGGATACAATCAGAAGAATGCTTCTGCAGCTTTAAAAGAAAAGAGTACTTATGGAGAGAAAGGAAACTGAAGCTACAAAATAAGTTGAAGGAAAATAAGATATCAGAGAGTGTTCTTGTAGATATAGGGCTGACATAAGGACAAAAATGCTTCTGCAAATCTTTACTTTTGTGTGTGAACCATTTAATACAGGATCTCAACAAAGCTAGTGATAATAAAGTGTAAATTCATAACATATTTCTTCAAAGTAGCAGACAGAAAACGACAGGTGAAAAAAGAAGCACTTCTTTTTCCAATTTTTTTATTTTATTTGTTAGTGGTTTGGTAGCTCTAGGTCAGTCAGGGCAGGAAAAGAGGCTACAAATTAAGCCTGCAGCATTTAGGATGCAAATCTCTATTCTGTGTTCTGAAGAGTAAAAGGACAATTTTCCAAAGTAATGAAACTGGCACAGCGGTGCAAATTCTTCTTCTGTTCCTTGTCCTTCTGTTATTTATCAGGGAAATTAACAGCTGTATTTACAGCCTCTGAAGTGCTCGGCTGAGGAGGAGTCCTTGGAGACTGCAGAAAGACTCCTGAAGGATGGCATATCACACACCACTCAACTGTTAACTCAAAGGAAATAAGACATGAAATGAGAGCAGATGATGGGCACAGCATCAGCGTGGCAGCATCTGCAACAGTCTCTGCCACTGCTGCTGGAATGTGAGACCCAGCAGGATCACACAGCTCCGTCACGGTGGGTGGGTGCTCCAGCTCCCACATGCTGCTGCCAGCTCCCCAAATCGACACATTCCTCTCTTCTTTATGTTCCTGACTAAAGGAGACTTTTTCACAGCCTTCTGAAAATGTGGTATGGGGAAGCTAAGTCAGTGAAGTGTTTGTTTTTTTCCCATAATGGGTAAATAATTATTGGTATTGCTGGGTTTAAGCTACAGCAGGGGTCACTGCAGGTCACAGGGCTGGCACGGGAAGGAGGACACTGCTGACAGCAAATGTCAGGTTTTTCCACATAGAAGAAATGAGCCAATTCACAAGGAGATCCACTAGAAATTAACGAATGAATAGATGTGTTATGACCTCCCTAACCAGTCCTGAGTTTCTGTCCCTCTGAAAGTGCAATCTTTCCTCTGCTTACTTCAGTTGCTGCAGCGTAGAGTCTGCCCCAAGAATTTACACAGCAAGTGCTTGCTTTTCCTCTTGAACTCTGCAGGAAGCAGGTATCAGGCCTTCCCACCTTGAATCTGTAGGGTGAAATGTCTTCCAGGATACTTCAGGGAATTTCACAGGGTCACAGAATCACAGAATATCCAGAGTTGGAAGGGACCCAGAAGAATCCATAAAATAAGATGAAGGTAGACCTGCTTTTTAGTAGCGATAGTCAATTGGCAGATGAAATCTTTAGTAGCTATGGGAAGCTGGCCCTTACAAGGAGCATTTATAGCCCCTTCAACCTGTTCCCGAGGAAGCTCTGTGCTGGCACAAGAGTGGCTGTTCTAAAGGTGTTACAAGCAAGTGTCTGTATAAAGTGGGCAGGGAGGTCAGTAAATGAGGGGGAACTATTGCAGAGACCATATAAATTTTGTGCTGGCTTCCCCTGAAGAAGAGTCACCTTCAGAAAAGATTAAATTTTGTCATATAGCCCAGTAAAAAAAAAAGGGGGGGTGGGGTGAACTTGCCAAGTCAGAGACTGTCAGAGACAGAGAAACTCTGGTATACTGGACAAAATAATACAGATTTATTCCCACAGACATGAAGGAGCTTATTTATCATCAGCTAGTATTTGGCTATGTCTCTTAGAATAGTTGTATTAGAAGATTGTAGAGTTCAGCAGCTGATAGTTTGTATTAAATCTGCTTTTGCTAGCCATGGTAAGTCTGACATAATTGTGTCAGACAACAAGCTGCCATTTTATGAGCATATGCTAAAGCCATTGCAATGAATTATGGCACAGCATATCCCCATTATCCTCAGTCTAACTCACTGATTGAAAACAAAATAATAAAGTGTCTACTAAAATGGTGATGGAGGTCAGACTCTGTCCCATATTTAATGTTGTTAAATTACCAAATGACATCAGTGGAGCATGGGTTGTCATCTGCTGACATCTTGGTCAATAGAAAACTGAAAACAGGGTTGTCTGGGCTGCTAGAAGTGTCTGCCAGAGGCAGTGGGCACTTGTAGACATGCAGAGGGACAGATAAGACAAAACAAAAATACCCAGTGTGATTTAAGGGCCCAGAAGCTGCAGCCGCCTCATGAAAAGGAAGCTGTGCATGTCTGTGCTGGGAGGCTGTGGCTGCAAACAGCACAGCTGTCAAAACGTGTAGCCTCGTCTAACTGCGTGTGTCATCACTCAGGTGTGTCCTGGGGAGAACCAGGTGAGCCTCTTCCAGTCCCAGCAGGCAGGAGATACAATGAACTGGTGCCACAGAGTCAAAAACTCCAAGGGGCTGCAGTGAACAGGGCCTAGAACAGAACAAAACCAGAACAGTTGAAATTAAAGGACAAAAAGGAAGTCATGCTTTTTTTCTCAGAGAGTCAGTGCAACCCCAGTCTGAAAGAGATGGCTGTGTGGTCCTGTGTCTGCACTCCTCTGGAAACAGCTCCATGTCATTCCAGGAGAGCCATGCCCAGCTCCCATCAGGTGCATCCTCCTCTGCCACTGGAAATTATCTTGTCATTACTGTTCTGATGTCATTGCTGTACTGATCATCTGTGAGATGCTGTTCCTTGCCTTCAGAGGAGTTCTTCACTGTAATGGCTGTTGCAGCTTGTAAGAAATGGCATTTTCTTCTCTTTCTGTGGAGTCTGATTTATGCAGTGGAGAATCAAACATTGAATTTAATCATAATATGTATCCTCTTAGATACAGGGGCTAGTCTGGTATATTGAACTATGGCACCACTTCCTTTCCTGCTCCTCTGTTCTCCCCCAAGAAGTATAGGAGCTTCTCAGGCCTGTCATGGAGGTTGAATTGTCAGCTTGTGAACTCCTTAAGATTAGATTATTCTTTGGGTTAAACTTTTCTCCATAGCCTTATGCTTTGGAATAATATGCTATATAAAATTTAGGGACAAAATTGAATCTTTAGGATGCAGTGATCATTCAGTCAATATTTCATTCCTTTCTCAAGAGCAAAGCCTTCAAGATATTCCTTGGGGTGTTTTTTGTTTATGTGGAGTTTTTTTTGGGTGGAGACNGGGGTTTGGCTTTTTTGCTTTTGATTTTTTGGTGTTTTTTTTTTTTTTTTCTGAGCATTTTTTTTTAGTACCTGGAGATACACAGAAACAAAAGGAGAAGGAAGGAAAGAAAGGAAATGGATGAGCCAGATCTGAAGGCATAGAAGCACGCAGCCCATGAGTTAATGGATGCACCAGCATCCTGCCTAGCTATGCTAGATCACTAACACTGTCTGGATGGAGCCATTTGGGAGTTGTTCTGGGACATCAGCTTCCTTTAAGAGATACCTCACCTCACCACTGACCTTATTTTTTGAACATAATGTTAGAGGATAACCTAGAGGATGGAGGGTAATGGATGGGAACCAATTTAATCTGAGCAGTTGTGAGTGTTGGATGAAGCTGTTCTGACTGCATGTTGACTCTCCAGGTAGTGTCAAGGTACAAAGTTTTGTTCAGATTTCGAAACTGCCATCAGTTCAAATTGCTGTGACAACACATCGAGTCAAGTAAGGATGTTCCAAGCCTCTCCCTTAGCCGTCCTGACAAAGCTGCTATTTAGCATCCCCAAATGCTGGTGTTCATTTCTTGGTCAAATCAATCTGAGTTTCAGATGTGACAGAAATGCCATGCAGGAACTCAGATTACTAATATTTTTTGTTGCAGTTGGTTTTTCCTATTTCCCCTTCAAATGATGACTTCAGAGAAAATCTCTTTAAAAATGCAGCTGTGTTCTATTTCGTGCCATGCTGGTGTAGCTTCATTAATTTAATGTTGTTCCTCCTTATTTCTGGGTTAGCATCAAAAGAATGCAGCTAATTATTTTTGGAACACAGAAACAATTCTGAACAGGCCACACTTGCCTCTAGCATATACTCTCAACTCAAACTAAATATGTTTTGATATCTAGAAGAGTACTTAAGAAAAAGTTCCTTTGTTATATGTCTCCATTTTATTGGTGTTTGAAAATGCTAATGGTGTAATATAAAAGAGTAACTTAATTGTGCTTGGAGTCCAAGAGAATATAAATAATACAGCTTTTCTCTACAAAATTAAGTGATTTGTTAAAATATCAGTATATTAACCAGAGATCACTGAGTTGTTTAGTAGCTATTGTGGGATAGAGCTGAGGGTTTATTGCTTAAATAATCAACTTCCTACTAATGATGACTACTGCTTTTAGGAGGGAGAAGTAGGATTACAGAAAATTATCTTTTTTTGTCTTTTATGTAAATTTTTCCAACGTGCATAAATTCCTTCATACCTCATAGTTATAAGTACTAGTGATTAAAAATATTGGGCTATAAATTCAGATTCTTTCAAAAGTAAGACACTTTCTGGGGTGGAAGCATATGAAAGCGTATTTCACAATATCTGAAAAAGGTGAAAATTTGTGAAAATACAGATCTTAATTACTTGACTAATGTATTTTCATGTGCCTGTGATCTCTAGTGCCAACTGCTTGACAAACCTCATGTCATATAGATGGTCCCATATGTAATATAATTGGTTTCAACTCCAAACTGCCCACACAGGGAATGAAACGTGCTTGGAGCTCTTTTAGAAGAGGCCCCACATTGCAGAGATGATGGGCTTGGCCCAATAATGCAGTTTTTTGCTCATGCCTTCAGCCCACAAGCGAACCCCTACTCACAAGTGTAACTCACGTCAAATACTTGGTTTAGATTTCTTGTTTTAGGGCCTATTCCAAAAAATATCTTCCAGCAACCACTAATTTGGGTCTCTCTCTTTAATCCAGTCCCCAGTTAATAAATCCCCCCAGTGATTTTGTTTGTTTGCTTCTCTTTGAGACATGTCAAGGTATTGTCAGGGAGAAAAGGTCCACACTGATGGCTTGTGTGGTCCTGTGAGCATCATTTCCCCCAAGCACTCCTGAGAGGTCCTCAGGGCTCCCGTGTGTGCTCAGGAGTGGCACTCACACAGGTGACCACAGTGTTCCTCAGCCTCCCCTCTTCTCAAAGATAGAACTCTGCATTCCTCTCTCCAGACTTTCAGTCTGCATCTCTCTGGGCTCCTCAGCCCTCTCTGAGGACCTAAGCTGGCCAGGGACTCTGTGTTTTCCAAGCTGCTTTTCATCTGTCGCTGGATGGCATCCTATTGCTCACCTTCACTAGGAAGTGACGTTAGGTGCCACTTCTTTGCTTATTACATGGTGATGAGGATGTGGAAATCACCCTCCCAGAGCATATGGGGGAGTGAGAATCACAGAGAGCTGCATAGTCCTCATGTGGGACCCTGTAGATCCCACAAAAAAAACCCCAAAAGATTTAACCTGGGGGAACTTATGTATTGTGGCTTAGGGAATGGGAGAAGGCTCCAGGGCACAGAGGGGAAAACTCAGGCTGGAAATAATGGGGTTAAAAGAATAAGAAAAGATGAGCCTGATGTGACAGAGAAGGCTTGGATATACATTTCAGCTTTGAGTGCTTGGACAAGCAGAAATTTCTAATAGTTCTTGGCTTTGTCCATTAGTAGGTTTCCAATGCAGCACTCTGAAAACAAGCGCTTAAGCCAGCAGTGCAATAAATACTTTTCAAGCTACAGATGAGAATCTTCATCTTTCCAGGACAGAGAGCCTCCTGCGCTGAGTGGAACTGTGGGATCTAAAAATGACAAATGCTTTGTTCCCTGCTGTTCTTGGAGAGAGCCAACAAGGAAAAGTTCTTTTACTTTGCCTAAAAATGGGTAGCAGGTCTCACAGTTATCTAGGGAAAGGAGAAGGGAGAGAAAAGAAGATGACATTTGCATTTTAACTACAGACAGGGGAAACAGATGTTGGCAGAACTGAGTACTCAGAAGTACAGTACTGAGTACTCAGAAGGGGCTGTTCAGGCAAAGTTGCCGTGGTCTTCAGTCTTTTTTTTTTTTTTTTTTTTTTTTTTTCCAGAGAGGAAAGAAGGATCTTTGTTTTTGTGTTTACTCAGAGAGGACAGCTCTGGCAGGGGCAGGGAGA
Organism: Sinosuthora webbiana; assembly: GCA_013397395.1. Classification (NCBI taxonomy): domain Eukaryota; kingdom Metazoa; phylum Chordata; class Aves; order Passeriformes; family Sylviidae; genus Sinosuthora; species Sinosuthora webbiana. Next base: position 445,293 of record VXBN01017339.1, on the reverse strand, counting down.
AGAGGGGGCTTTGGGATAGTACATGAAAAGGAACATGAAATGTGCCCTAGGCTTTGCTCTACCTCCTCACCAACAAAAATTCATGACTGGCTCAGGTTCTGCAGAGTTTGTGTCTGAATATTTTCAGCAAGTCGAAAACAGCCTTGAGGGGTGTCAAGTGGGGCGGAGAGACTGTCACACAGAAACCACCGTTTGATTGGTTTGGATACACAACTGCCCTGAAACCTGCGGACTGTGAGCAAAGACATTAAAGTAAATTAAGGTTTCTTCCCTGTTTAACTCTTGAAACACATAGCTTTTCCCTTCCACCCTTTAATTGGGAATAAACCAGCACACTGTTCTTTGAAATATCGCTGTAATCAGCCCTCCTTTGTCCTCTGCCCCTGTTTCTGGCTGGAATACAACCAGTGAAACTCTGTGGTACACCAAAGCAGCTGCCAGCTACATAGCAAATTACTTTCTTACAGACTTAGGGTAAACAGAAACACATTTTTTTAAAAAAAGTGAATAAAGGAAAAGGCAGAAGTCATGTATAAATATGTATAAGTAATATAAGTAATGTATAAATTCCATAGATTAAAGAAGTTCTTTTACAGTTAGGAAGCAGCAAAAAACTATCAGTGATAAAATTAGAAGAATATTCATAGTACTACTACTAATTAATGTGTGAAATATTCTGAAAAAAGCTTTTGAATTATGTATGATAGCTCATTGCTTAACTGGAGACAAAGAAACTTGGCTTTTAATTCTGGCAAAGCCTTTTTTATGCAGGCTTTTGGTATATCATTCCCTTTCAGTTTACCCTTTAGTGTCAATGGGGAGCAGAAAAGGCAGAATACAGATGAAGCCCCAGCTCTTGGCAGAGAGGCTGGAACGAGCTGATCTTTCAGTTGCCTTCCAGCCCAAACTACTCGATGATGAGATGAGGCAACACCCCGAAACACATTTCTCTCCCAGGTAGCAAAGTCACCTCTAGGTACCAGAGAGATGCTCAGCCTGGCCCCTCACTCTTCAAGCCACTGCTTTTGCTGGCAGCAGAAGCTCCCAGGTGCTCAGCAGAAAGGAGCAGCTGAAAGCACACTGAAGGAGTAAGGCTGGGGCAGCACTTCACCCATCCTGCAAACCTTGTGTTCCCTTCCCTGGCAAACACACCTAGGGCGGATCAGGGCATGCCTTGCCTGACTTTGCAGACGATCAGTCCTGCAGGCCTGCGTCTCTCTATTATCCCATTTGTGCCACACAGCAGACATGGCTGGATCTACAACTTTTTATAAGAATACCCTGTAAGGGAGGAATCAGCCACTAGATACTCCGAGGTGTGTTCATCTGTGTGACAGGGGCAGCGATAAATCTGTTCTGTTCTTCCCATCTAAACATAAAAAAACATACTTTGCTGTTTTTGTCTGGTGTTTTTAACTGGTGAAGGGTCACTAGACCCTGAGATACCCATACGCAGGCATTAATGAGTAACATATTCCATCGTGTTGCATCTAAAACCCGGACAAAGTTTTCCCAGCTCTTTGGTTTTCTTTTCAGTCCTATTTTTATTTACATCATTCCTTAACTCCAGTGCTTCTGGGTTCCTGTTGGAGCAGAAGGTGTGTTCATCGCACTGGTGTTGGTCACCATAGTTACTGGCTGCTGCAGGGAGGAACGCTGCTTCTATCTCTGCAACTTTGGGGAAGTGAAATTAGACATATTATAACCCGAAAGAAATACACGAAAGCGAGACAAATGAGGTTATGTTGCGCTGGTTTTCAGAGGTGTGTCTTGAATTACAACTGTCTTGCGGGTGATTCATGCAGCAGACCATTACTTGAAGACAAAGTGTTGGTGATTAAGAAAAGACAGGAGTGAGCCCGTGCTCGGTGGAACAGGATGAGCTCCATGTGGAGTTGGATTCCTCAGCCCACATGGCACAGCCCCCGCAGCCAGCACACGGATGGTGTTCTCAGAGCAGGGATGGTGTGCTCTGCTCAGGGAAGGTGTGCTCAGAGCAGGGATGGTGTGCTCTGCTCAGGGATGGTGTGCTCTGCTCAGGGAAGGTGTTCTCAGCTCAGGGATAGTGTGCTCAGCTCAG